>CM039120.1:7650409-7980532 GCA_022036555.1 Microstegium vimineum
TTTTAAGCCAGTACCTGTTTTTCACCTAGGTCGGCAGTGCCAACATTTAAGTTCGGCAGTGCCGACCTTTGTCCCTCGGGCAGATTCAAGTGATTCCTTCGTGGGCTCGTGGGCCTTTATAAAACCTATCTATTGCTCTATGCCCACGACCACGCCGCCTCTCCTTCGACCAGAACCCCCTCACCTCTCCTCTCTTCCATAGAGGTGACCTAGGAGCTCCATTGTCGTCCTCTTGGCCGGCATTGCCGCTCCTTCAACCCTCCACCATCGACTTTCTGTGAGATTGGTGGACGTGCTGCTAGTGGAAGGCAGCCCTCTCTTCTTTCCCCTTCAATCCCACGATTTGGAAGCAAGGTGAAACCCTAACCTAAACTTTTCGGTTCGATCTATGCAATGTGATGGTTCTAGTTAAGGATTCTTGTTTCTGGGAGGTGTATGAGGAGATTGGAACTAGGTTTAGGGGTTGGATTTGGTGGATTTGGATTCACCCTTCTCGGATGAACCGAGGCAGGTCGGCAGTGCCGACCCCAGCAGATTCCATCTGCTGAGCCTCAGTTTTCTGGGATGGGTAGGCCCAGATGTGCAAAATTCATACCCTAACTCGAAATTTTGGTCTCTAAATATTCATTATCCTTCATATCCTTAGCTAGGGCATTACATATTATTTCAAAAGACTATGATTCTAAAATTTTGACTAGGTGTAGAAGTTGTTGAAATCAGGTTTTAGATAGGGAAAGAGGTCTGGAAAAAATCCAGTGGAGCTACTAAGGCCGGCAGTGCCGACCTACCATGCTGATTCAAACAGCAAGCTCTAACCTGGTGTTTTCTCTGAATTTCTTCCTCTATTTAACCCCTGCTTTTAAATTTTGTATACACCCTGTCATATACAGTTTCTTATCTAGTCTATATTTGTGTTGCATAGATGAATCCTGGAGGTGAAGGAAGTGCAGCCGGTGACAGGAGGAACGGGTTGGCAAGGAGCCAAGTCGCAAGGCCAGTGGAAAGATGCAGATGTCGTATGATAGAGATGCAACCTTTGATCAAGAAGAGATAGATTAGATGGAAGGCTATGTCATCCTTGAGTGGCCTGAGACACCCATGCACATCTCTGAGTACTACCATGGGTACATGCAGGAGGTTGAGGGTGACTATGAGCTTACAACACCTCATGACACAGTGCAACACCCTATCACTGACTATGCCAGATCATGGAAGGCCACAGAGGAGGCGAGATCTGTCAACCCCTACACGACACCGAAGATGAGAGGTATTGATTACATGTTTTGGAATGTCTTTCATTCCAACTTCTATGCTACCGTCATCTTCAATAGGTCAACTAGCAAGATATGCAAGATGCAGTACATCGACTTTCCAAAACTTGAGAGCAGGGAGGACTTGCAGCTGACTGGTGCCATCAAGGTATGTGACCGCTTTCAGATGACTGATCTCATGAGCTTCAGGTATGTCTGGAACACTGAGATTCTAGCTCAGTTCCATGCCACTTATTATTGGGATCAGGAGGCAGATGAGATTCACTGGATGACAGATGGGAGTCACTACCGCTGTGATTATGTGACCTTCTGTCGCATCCTTGGTTTTGGGCGTGAGCACATGGAGCTACCCAGCATCCACAAAGGTCCTAGAGCTGAGCCACAGTCAGTGAGTTTTATGTGTGAGGATCAGATTAAGGGGGAGCCCAACTGGTCCAGGACCAACCTCAGGAGCCTTTACTACCTTCTGAACAACTTCATCAGGGTGACTCTAAATCCTAAGGACAAAGCCACAAATCTTAATGGATACATCACAAATGTCCTTGCTCAGTTCCCTAATGGTGAGAGGTTTTGTATTCCCAGGTTCCTTTGGGTGGAGTTGGCTATGGCTATGGATAAAGCCAACAGGATGCTTCCATATGCTCCTTACCTTCAGTTCATGATTGAGAGGGTCACTGGGAGGATTTTTCTCAAGGATTGTGAGCACACCATGTGTGTGATCAAGAAGACCAGAGGAGGTGCACCACCAGCTACTGCTCCACCAGTTCCACCTGCTATAGGTGGTGGCACGTCTCACAGGCAGAGGGATGCTCCAGAGGGTTCTCGCTCTCGCTCTCATGTCAGATCCAGGAGTGGGAGGAGGATGAAGAAGCTTGGAGAATGGATCAAGGCCATTTTTACTATGTGCACTTATCAGGCTAGGATCACCTATGAGGAGCAGGTATCTAGCAGAGAGGCAGTTGTAGGAGCTAGGGAGTTGCAAGGACTTCCACCACTTCCTCCAGTGGAGATTCCTCCAGTGTTTCCTAACCTGCCACGCTTGTCAGCTTCTAGTGATGAGGATGATGATGATGATGAGATCAGAGAACAGGGTTAGTGGGACAGTTCTCAGTGGGCTCCTCGTGACCGTGTGTATGGCAGGAGACCACGTCAGCAGCAGCAGCAGGATGAGGACGAGATTGCAGGGACGTCTACAGTTGTACCTCCACCTCGCCGTTCAGCCCGTCAGCGTGCTCCGCGCTTCACTCAGACTACACACCGGCCTGGGCGTGCCGTGATCTACAATGATGATGAGGATATGGAGGAGTGATTGGTTCCCCTTCTCTTTTCTTCTCTTTTTGGCGCTTGATGCCAAAGGGGGAGAAGTTTAGGGGGTCAATTCTTTTATGCTGCAGTTTGAGCTTCATGTCATATCTGTTGAGAGTTAGTTTGTTAGCTTGTGAGGTTGAGTGCCACCACAAAACACTATTTTATGTAATAAGGCACTAGTTTGACTCTATTTGTGTTGGATATGGACATGTATTTATGGATCTCGATTTAGCTTATAATATTCTGTGGCTGTGTTGCTTTAGACGTGTTTTAGATTGTGTAGAAATCTATCTGTGACCTAACTGATGTAGCCAGGTCGGCAGTGCCGACCTCTGCTGCAACAGCCAGGACTGGGTGTTTTTATTTCATATAATATGTCATATGCATCACGTCTTATCCTATGACACAAGTTTTGAGCACTCCACAGCAAGCATGGATATAGGGGGAGGCCCCAAATCACTTTGAATATGTGAAACTTGGTTTCTAATACCAATTTGAGAATTCAAATCTCAATTCACATATTCAGGGGGGGTTCTCTACATCCATGACTTGTAGTTCTCAGATTATTGATTATCTCTTATGAGCTTGAATTGGGTTGTCATCAATCACCAAAAAAGGGGAGATTAAAAGTGCAATCAAGCCTTAAGTGGGTTTTGGTGTTGATGATCACCTAATTCAAGGACTAATGAGAGCTATCAAGATGACATGCAGGTAATAGCAAAAAGAGGAAGAGTTAGAGAAGGTGGAGGTACCCCAATTCTTATGGAGGCTTCTCTACTCATTTAAGGTTTAAATTCATTTTATGGTTTGAATTTGAGTATAGGAATGTCGTACTATTAAGGGGATTCTAGTACTGTTATGGTCAGATGTGAATCACATGCTCAATCTTTACCAATAACATACACTCAGCTAGCCTAGAGACATATCCAAACCTCACACCCAGCAGACTCTCTGTGCTAGGTCAGCAGTGCCGACCTCCTTTCCCATCAGTTTTTTGAGAGTATAAATAATGGCTGGAAAGGTCTCCACCTCACCAGTTCAGTACCTCTTCGTCTTCCTCGAAATCATACCGTTGCAAACAGAGCTCTCTCTCCCTCTCTCTCACTCCATTGTTGACCTTCACCCTCCAAGCAATCCCACACTTCCAACCATAGATTCTTGAGGGAAAAGGTAGCAAAACACTCCTAGAGAGCAGATCTACTACTTCCCAAAGTCTAAGAGCTTGTGGTTCTCGTTTGGTTGGGGTTTAGGGTTTGTTACCCTTGGAGCTTGCTCCTAGCCGGCTAGGCGTCGCCCTAGAGCTTGCCCCTCTTTTGTGGCAGCCTAGGGAGGTTTGTAATCGACTTGTGAAGCTAAGGTATTACCCCTCATCTCAAGGATTCACTTCCTTGACTTGAGATTGAGTTGGAGTTGCAAAGCTCCTAGCCTTTGTGGCACCTCAACAACGTGGACTTAGGCAAGCCTTGGTGGCGAGCTGAACCACGGGATAAATCTTTGTGTCTTGTGTGCTGGTCCCCTAGGGTTTACTTCTTGCAATATATCTTGCTCTAGGGTTTGTGTTGTTGATTTGAGGAAAAGAAGCATATCTGTGGTAACCAGTCTTCGAGCTGGTTCTTGTGTTGAAATTGCAGGGAATGACTCATCTTGATGCATAGTATCTCCCTGCCAAACCTCATCTCTTTCTGTTCATTATTTGTAGGTCGGCAGTGCCGCCCTCTGTTCTCACATCTGCTCGAGTTGATTTTTGACAGGCCTATTCACCCCCCCCCCCTCTAGGCTATTTACCCTTCCTAAGATCCTACAGACCTGAAAGATGACCCGGAGGATAGTGAAGCACAACCGATGATAGTGGGTGACCACCCCAACGACAAGAGGAGCATCCCTCTAGGCTCCAGAGATCCGCATATCTGATCTAGGGAAGGGAGAATCGGAACTAGACGTGATGGATTCCGTGTAGGGTTATGAGGTTGCTACGCTAGCCAGAAAACAAAAATTTTCTACCCCATAAACCAGGAACTACTGCTAGTTATAGATCACGGGGTTACCACTAGGCGCGCAGGTGCAGCGGAAGCGACTTGATGTAGTCGTGCGCATCGCAGCAGTGTCGTGCAGTTGCGAGGTCGTCCGTCTCAACGTCTCCTTCTCGCGGTTCGTCCTTGTGCTCCAGATGCAGCACCTCTGAGGAATCCCACACGTGCAGGGAAGAAGCGTCACCCCTCTGGACTGCTAGGTCCGCGAGGAGTACTAGGCGCGAGCGTGGGGAGGGCGACGGCGGCTGCCAAAGGACGTGAGTATCTCGCCCCGCGCCCACCCCTTGCTTATGTAGGTGTCCTAATGAGCTCCCACGTTGGAGGCCCATTAGCAACCCTAAACCTAGTCTAGGCTTCCAGCCCCTTAAGCATGCGACCCTATGGGCTCACGCACACATAGGCATGGCACAAGTACTCTTACTCGACCAATAGTTGATAGCGGCCTCTAGCAAGGCGTGTCAACTCCTATGCATACGTTATGATCATATCAGACGAACCACCACAATTCAATATACATGTTATTCCTTTGCCTCATGATATTTGGTTCAACTCGTGGGTTAACACTTAACCCAAGAACGGTCATGCATTTCATGATCTAATCATTTGAGTGATCCAGTGATATCTCTCTAATATGGAGAGTGGCAAATTCCATCTTGATTGACTATGTCTCACAGCATGTTTCCTGACAAAACCGAAAGCTACCTTTATAACTACCCAATCACGGAGTAGCGTTTGGTAGTCCTAGGGTAGGTCGTTTCACATCTTGAGTACATACGACAATCTCAAGTCTAAGGACATAACGTACACGATGTGTATAGAGACAATCTCATGTCGGGTCTGTCCAGCACCATGTCCTACATGTGCCCACATTATTAGTTTGACATCTCATGCCCATGACTTGTGAAACATAGTCATCAACTAATAATGTGTTGATCTAATATTCATGTGCATTCTTGCACGAACTTCGATCAGCGACAACTTTTATAATAACCATAGAAGTAAAAGAGTTTCACAAGCAATTCACATAATTGCTAATCGATACAAGTTGTCTTTAATGGATATTCATTGAACTCATAACATGTCATGGATACAAGAAAATACAATCATCTCTATGATTACCTCTAGGGCATATTCCCAACATTCCGATAATAGGCAGGTAGCAACGTCTATCGACGATGGCACAAAGCAATGGCCTGGTTAGGATGCAAGGGGCGAGAGGGAGACAAGGGGAGAGGGAAATGGAGGGGGTGGAATGGAATGGGGGAGGAGATAGGTTGTTGCACATTGGTCAGCGATGGAGTGTGTTGAAGCGCTCAAAAGTTTCATAGACATTTAATTCTATGACTCATAGAGAGTTGGTAATTATGTCAAGAGAGTTTCATCCACATGACACTCATTTTCTCTCTCCCTTCATTAAAACATTGCCACATTAGCAGAAGTGCACACGTAACAAACTATTAAATACAAATAAAACTCCCATCAAGGCTAGCCTTAGGCTACGTGCTTTCACGTAAGCTTAAAGTGATTTCAAAATTAATTATTGTACCAACTCGATGTCATTACTACTAATCAAATATAATTGGATGACGTCCGCGAATGTCCAAAAGAGTGGGCGTCGATCGGCACATGGGATTCGTCGTACACGTAGCAACCGCCGACCAGTGATACCCGTTCCGCACGGTACATTCCCGCAAGATTCCGCTGCCAGTCTACTGCGCGCAGGCCCGCCGCCGTACCAGAGGAGCGCTCCACCTCCAGGCAGGACCACGAGTACGACGCAAGAGGAAGGAAGGGGAAGAAGCATGATATCGCACTGCCAACCTCGGGCCACTCCACCGACGGCATCCAACGACGCTATCCCGGACCACAGTCACAGATCACAGGTTCGCCGTTCCCGTCCACTGTTCACGGACCACCACAGCACGGGAGCGCGCACCCAGCCCCCCACCATGAACGGAACCCACCTCCCTCGTGCACTCGGCAAGAGTGTCATCGGCAGCCTGGCGCGCCAAGTACAGCCGTGACTGACAGCGCACAGAGCCAGCCGCCAACCCCCGCGCCGGCCGACACGTACTACGCCCACCCCACCCCGGCGGCTGCTCGCTCACTTTTTCCCGTCCCGTCCATGCCGCGGTAGGCAAGCTGCTGTTATCACGTCCGGGTCCGACGACTGACTCCACGCCTCTTCTCTACTCCTCCAACTCCAAGGGAATCTCCTCTCCAGCTCCACGGCCACCACGGCCCACCGACCCCGACCCAGGACGGAACAGCCAGTAGTAGAGTAGTAGTAGACCGGAGGTGGGCAAGTAACCGCGCCGTTTCCCACCTATATCTCCTCCCCCGGACCCGTAACACCCAACAGTCCCTCACCTCCCACAGGCACAAACACTGACACACAACTGTCCGCCCGAGCGAGCGAGAGAGAGGACCTCGAGACACAGACTACAGGAGCGAGCGCGACGAAGCACAAAAGTACTGTATGGCCGCCGCCGCTGCCACGGCGACGACGACGACGGTGCCGAGATGCAGCAAGCGCGAGGGCGACATTGCGGGCGCCGGCATGTCAGTCTCCCACTCTCCCTCCTCTGTGACCTCCTCCACACTCGTGTCGTGTGGTGCTTCTCCAGAAACAGAAAGCAGGCTCAGCGGAGCTGAGCAAATAAAGCTAACTCGATCAATTCCGTGTCACGGTGCTCAGCTCTTCTGTTTTGCGCAGACCGAAGAAGGGAAAGATAGGGAGGTCGCCGCCGGCGGAGGAGGTGGAAGCGTTCCTCGCCGCAGCGGAGACCGACATGGCGCGGCGCTTCGCGGTCAAGTGAGTACTTATATACTGTACGACAGTGCTCGCCTCGGCCTCCCAGCTTCCCGTCTTCCCGCCTCTGCGCAATGGTTCAATGGTTCCATTTTTATACGTACTCCCTCCGTTAAAAAAAATCATAATTTTAATTCAGATTCATAGCTAGACTTGTAATTTTTTTGAGACGGAGGGTGTAGTAGAATAGCTTGCAGCACAGCCGTGGCCCGTGGTCCAACGCGGCTTCTGCTCAAGCTCTCAAGTCCGAAGCTGTCAGTGTGGTTCCGCCACACCTGCAGTACTACAAGACAGTAAAAAAAACAAAACACACACACACACAAAAAACTTTTGTTGTACCAAACGAAGTTACTGTGCCGCTGTTCTTGTCTCTGCTCCTGCTGGTGCTGCTAAACAAACAAATGGACCTTTTTATCTTGTCAAAAAAAAAAACAAATGGACCTTTATGGGATCATGAGGTGGTTCCAACTTGACACTGGGCTCTTTCGTGTTGGCACAGGCTGTGAAGCTTTCGACAGGCCAATAGCCCTTCTTCTTCTTTTTTCTTCTGTTCCCGTTTCATTTACTCCTATTTTAAAACCCAAATTCACTCCTTTGCCGAATCTGAACTGTTCTACTGTACACATGCTGGCAGCGTGTTAACCGGTGTGTAACATTTTGGATCTTCTTGTCGTGTTCAAGGTACAACTATGACATCGTCAAGGACGCTCCCATGGACGGTCGGTACGAGTGGGTCCGGGTGGGGCCATAACACGATCCCGCAACGGCTGTCAGATCCAAGAGGTCGCCTCTCGCGTCCTCTTCTGTCCTCTTCATTTCTCTTTGTAAAAGTTGCTTACCGTGTAACGCTTCCCTTAGCTGTAATTATGCTTACGAGATGGCTAATCATGTCAAGGCTCACAATCAACCTTGTACGTCAGTGGACGTTGTTTCGCTTGTAACATGTCCTTGTGTGTACTAGTCCAGAAACGAAAAGTTGTAACTTGTCGCTGTGTCCAAATTGTCGGTTCTCCGTTCATATATCAATGAAAATGAAAAAGAGTACAAGGCATTTGGGCAGGCCCACAAAGACTTTACCTGAAGAGTTAGAAGAAATCGTCTCCTCTCGTAAAACTGTAATGGTTTGTTCGATACACAAATATTCACAGGAATTTCACAGAAACAGTTCAAAACCCCGTAAGATTTGCGGAAGTTCCAGTGATCCAAATGAGATTTAATACATGTTCTTCAATCTTCCATCTACGGTACATAGCAGGACAACCGGAGACCGAGAATAATATACACTGAAGATTCATTTATTTATCCAAAAGAGTTCACAACTCAGCAGAGGACTTTATTTAAATTCAAACAGTCACCTGGCTTATTTGATTTCCTTACAATTTTCGCCCGCCCTAGTCACGTGCATTGCAAACAACGTGCTGCCAATTCCGAACATACGGCGTAACTCTGCGCATCAGTACACAGTAAACCTGAAGAAGAATCTTTTGCTGAAATTGCAGCTCATATGCTCCAAAGTACACATTATAGCTTAGCAAGGGTCTGGTCGTAGGATGGATCGATGCAAACAACAACCTGAAAAGATAACATTGAAAATTGCAAGTTGCTTTACTACAGCAATAATAGGTTCGTTCATCTGTTGTTATTATATTATTAGGCTAGTAGAAACCATCGTACCTTGCCAACACTCCTGCCAGAATGGAGATACTCTACTGCATCTGCCACGGAAGCAACACCCACGAATTTCTTTGGGTCAACAAAAACCTGTCATATGCAGCGTGCGGTAAGTTTAAGTTCGAAAATGCAAGACGAGTATGGTTTCACAAACACAAAACGAATAGAGAAAGGTCATGGTTTTGCATTAATAAAGGAACCATTTGCTCGTTGTAGCAAGAGAGGCACAAATGCGAACCATACCTTTAGCTTTCCAGAAGCATAGAGGTTAAACAGTTTTTCAAGATGATCTTTCCACAGGTGCGCATATTGAATCAGGAAAAATCCTGCCTGAAATTAGAAAGATAAAATCTCACAATTTTAGGCTTCATTTATCCTTGCAATGGCTTTAAAAGCACTTCTTTTTCTAGATCTGGTTGTGGTAATTAGCAAGAGGCATACTTTTAGAATTTGCATTACACTAGATTCAGTGTGTGATGACTATGATCTGTGTAAAAGCCTTAGGGTCTGTCCCATTTAATGCAAAGTACATGCATGCAGTTTTGAGCAAATCAGCAAATCATTATGACTAACGAACATCACATTTTTGAAACAACAATGCCCCTTGTCAACAATTATTAAGTCACATACAACATACTAAGGGCAGTGCATTCATATCGACTTCTGGACTTCTGGTGTTATTCAGCACGCACATACCACAGTCTGACTTTTCCCAAGAATCTTCTCACATAGTCCAGTATAATTCTGTGGCTTCCATCCTTCCTCTCCTTGATACTGAAAACATATAAAACATTGTTCACTAACAACTGACATATTTTCCGCTACAATGTACAGTATCCTGATAAATTATTTAGGCTACCTTCAAACACAAGCTCAGGTAACTGTAAGCATGATCTCAACAGATCAATAATCTTTCCTAGGAACAGATTGTATAAGCCCAAAGCATGTTTATTAACTGCACCAGATAAATTGTATGATTTCTAAAGCATCTGTAGTGTAGTCACTAATCTCTTTGTGCAGATCAGCACCTCAACTCCTCAGTACTTTTAATATGCGAATTTTTTCTTTGGTGAAGCACATAATAATTTTGACTTATTCTGTATTGCCCACTGGAGTAACTGGACTCACCACTCAGAACATATAATAAATCGATGAATGCAAGGTACAGAGCCTGCGAAAATTCAAAAGTATACCTGAGAGATCATACCAATTACAATGAGACGCCCATATACTGCTAGAGCATTCAGACACACATCAAATGTTTCTCCACCTACTGATTCGTATATGATATCGACCCCTCTTGGAAACTCTTTCTTCAGAACCTGGAATCGAACATTAGAACAGTCCTTATTGAGCAGTACACTAACTGGCTATACACTCTATATGGATTAGAGTAAATGTAAATATGTAATTCAAGCATGCTCAAGAAAAAATCATGCACTAACTGACTATATACTCTATGGATTTGAGTATAAATGTAAATATGTAATTCAGGCATGCTCAAGAAAAAAATCATGCACTACACATTGTCAAAGGTCATTCAAGTGCAAGGATAACGTTACTTTCAGGATTTTACCCTGCTACCTGTTAAGTTGGAACACAAGCAGACAACATGAATGCACACTAGAGTATCAATAAATAACACACTAATATCCACACAGAAACGAACCAAAAGAAATGTTATCGAGCTTAAACATTTGAAATATAAACAACAAACTCTGTATTATAAACAGCTGGAGTATGAAAAATAAATACAAAAGGCTGGAACAAAAACTTACATCTTTGATCTTTTCACTTCGGTAATTGATAACTCGATCAACTCCTAAAGAAGTCAGAAACGTAGATTTACTTTCACCTCCACATGTGGCTACAACCTTGTTGCCTGCTAATTTTGCAAGCTGTATATTCAGAACAAAAGGACATTTAGACTTCAAAGTCTATGAAGTTTTCTTAAATAGAGAATCATAAACACAAAGGAGAAGAACAAAATAAGATAAAGTTATCTGTATCCTCCAAATATCATGTTGATGCAGCGAAAAGATAATGCAAGTGACCAGAACATGATCCTAAGCATTAGTTATCATGTGCAAATTCAAAAAATAATGCAGAACACATAATTGCACCACCTTTATTAAACTACAGAAGTAGACAAGCAATGGAGCATTACATAAAACAGGCATAATCATAGTTCATAAATGTCATCAGCTCACCTGAACAGCAAATTGTCCTGTTCCACCAGCAGCTGCAGTGACTAAAATAACCTGCCCAGATGTCATTTGACCAGCCTAATGGAAGAAATGCAGAATAAATGAATCCACATTAGCAAGGAAGAATATTATATCTTCAAAATTGGAATTTGAATCTTATATGAACACAATGGGGCTCAAAATACATGGCATATGCCACGGTGGAAAAAAAGACAGATCCAGAGAGAAATAGAACCTTTTCAAGGGCGATGGATGCAGTCAATCCTGATGTTAGCATAGCAACCACCTCTGGGTCTGGTCTTGGCACTGGAATAAGACTTTTGGCTGAAATCTTCCATCAGAAAGATATATAAAGCAAAAATATGTTATTGTCAGCAGGTTGGTGTGCACAATCAAACCGAAACATTACATACATGATACATTTATGTTGTCTTGGGTTGTGCTGCATTAGGTCTAATGCAGGATAAGACTAATCCAAGCAGCCAATCAAACCAATAGTTATTTGCAAGTAGTTAATGGCTCAATTTATCATTTATTCAAGATTTGTTGCAATACTTGGCACCACGCTAGACAAAAGAGGCATAGAAAGCAGTACCAGAGTGAATTCAGCATAGCTTCCAAAAGTCATAAGGGCCACAGGAGCGCCAACTTTGATATGTTTCACCGAATCTCCAACAGAAGCAACAATTCCCACGGCCTGCATTTATATTTTTAAAGACAGAGAATCTGGTAAAACTTATAATAATAGAAAGGCAATGAAAACTCCAATAAAATGTCGTAAACCAATGCAAGTATGCATAACACAGATGTGTTAATTTGGCAAAAAGAACAGACTGAGCATGGAATTATGAAAAGCACCAGTTACCTCAAAACCAGCGTCAAAAGGAAGGTGTGAAGCAGCTTCGTTACCATTACCACTGAAATAACGACCAGAACTAAAGTTTACCTGAAACATATCATTAACATCTTCTGATAGTTAAGCTTAAGCAATGGGGAATAAAAAAAATCAAAAATCGAAAATACAAATGCAAGGACTTACATCACTAGCATTTACACCAGCATATATAATTTTAACTAGAGCGCTGTGCAGTTCAATGGGTAATCTCAGGCGCACACGCTCAAGCCTTGTAGCATTCCGGAAATTATGGCTGAGTGTGTGAACAATACTACAAAAGCATCATAAAGATATGTAAGAACTGACAGGATGTTGGCCATTAGGAATATAGTTCGCATACTATGAAATGTACAAGCTATTGGTGTTACGATGCCTCTAAAATATATATAATTGATTAGTTACTATAGGAAATACTTTTACATAGATTCCTGGAACTACATTCATATCATGTTTCATGTTCTTGAAAAGAAAAGGGTTCAAGAACTAAAATTCCATGGTAATCCATATTTTGCTCTGGATGTGACAAAAATGAAATAGCAGTGAATAAATGCTCCGCTATTTAGCCTGACATTCCACTAGTAACTGCCAACCCAAGAGCTATAAAAATGTGGAAAGAACAGAAATAGGAAAATTCCATAGCTTGAAAAGGAACATAAATCAGAACATCAGAGTATATCCTTCACCAACAATCCCTGGTGCAGAACAAGTACATTCAACAAACTATTAGAACAATATAAATCAAACGTAGCAGGAATACTTACATCTTCTGAAAGTATTCAGGTGCTTGGATACTTGGAAATTTATTCTTTACTAATTCCTTTTTAGATTTTGAGGAATAAACAAGGTAATTTTTTTCTTCTTCTGATGTTGGCCAGTAAACCATCCCTTTACGTTTAGATATCCAAAGGCAAGCACCAGCCTTGCTCTCATCTTCTATAAGCTCAAATACACCTAATTCAAATAAAAAGTGGTTCTTTTCAGGTAAAAGGGAAAAAGAAAGACATCATCCTTTTTTTTTAATTGTGCAGGCAGGAAACATCATGTGCAAGAGATATATACCAACATGGACATTAATAACAACTGACCCTTAAGCTTGCATAGTTTTGTTGCTTGGGTCCATGAATTTTAGGGCTGCATTTATACAAGGAAATCAAGGGAGGTCAAAACATACCTTTTTTTAGATAAAGGATATATTTCAATCCGGCCTCTACATCAAAAGATGTACATAGCCAGGTCAAAACATACCTACCTGGAACGGATGGTTGTCCTACCCAAATTGACCCATTCTGGCAGGAAAATAATGTAGTATAACAGTTCAACTTTTTATTCATGGCGAAATTGTTAACTTTTTTTTTTCTTTCACTAGGAAGGCTGCAAAGGGGCCTCCGGAGTCCCGGTGCCAGCCCCAGGGATCGAACCCGGGCTGCCGGCGTGGGGGATGGCTCAAGGAGCCACTCGGGACTCACACCCCCTCGGTGAAATTGTTAACCTATGGCTCAAATTCTGAGACCAATATACATATTTCACATAACATGCATGAATGCCCGAATTTTTAGGTCATCATTTACAGCAGCCCATCCCAACTGAACATTGGTATGGTTCATCAAAGGTTCAATGGTAAGCTGGTAAGTGGTAATCAGTTGTAATCATGACATAACTATACGGGAAAAAACTAGGCAATAAAGTAAAACAAATAATTGCTCCCTGCCTCCCTTCGTCCATCCATGTAAGATGTATTTTGACTAAGGAAAAGTCAAATTCTACAAGTTTTGACCAACGGTTAATAAAATTATATGCATTTTTACTTGTTATAGTATAAAGTTGTACCAAAATAGATTTGTACTCAAAAGTACTTTTAAGATGGTGTTGATTTTATATCAACTGGCAATATATATATTAAAGAAGATGCCCAGATCTATTGGAAGACTTTTCCCTGCCAAAATACATTCTACATTGATGGACAGGAGGAGTACAACTTAACCAGGTGAGAAATAGCTTACCATTAACAACATCCTCCACCTTTAAAAATCCACCAAGCGCATCCACAAGTACACGATTTACTTGTTCTCCCATGTTAGTTTGAACAAACTGCATACATCAGTGCAACACATAAACCTAAGGTAAATAAGACTCTCCAAATATTTTTTCTCTCTATGCAGGGAGCTGCTCACAATTGTCCTTGTCCTGCTAGCCGCTATTTGTGGAACAAGCTTATTTTTTATTTTACAAGTTATATCTTTTCAAAAAAAAGTTACAAGTTATTAGTTCAATTTCATGTTCATGCATTTTTCACTTGAATTATTGTCCCTTCACCATGAGAACTCAGCTAGTGAGTAGCCACACTTTTTTGGTCAAACTCATGTCTTTCCAATTTTACTTATGCTCTACCTTTTCATGAACGTGCCTGAATGAGTTTTTCATTAAGAGGAGAGAAATCGCGACCTCACGCATGCCCAAGCTCGGAAATGGCTCAGGCGGGATAGCATTTAACGACACAGAAAAGCCACCAAAAAGATGACTTAGGCGTAAAGGTAAAACTATCCATTGGATACTTCAAAGAACGACCTCAACCGATGGAAGCTTGCCATGATCCAAGTAGGAACTTCCTCCCTAATCCTTTGCGCAGGAATGGCAGCTGTGGCTGCAATACTGTCAAACACCCGGCGACTGCACTCCTTCCAGATTGTCCATAACATCAAAACCACCATCACATTTAAGATCCTGCAGTCTCTCTTGTCAATCGTCTTCTTGCTTGCTGCCTCTAGTCCGCAATGGAGCCAGTGCTGCTGGGCATTAGTGTCTGCAGGCCCTGTGGTCGTATCACGTCCCTGCTGTACGAGCAACCAAGAAGTGATGCTGCTCTGAAGATTTTGGCGATGTCGGCGATCAGCCGTCCAGCGGAGACCATGCAGAGTGAGCCAGAAGTAGAATTTACTTATGCTCTACTGTATGATTTTCAAAAGACCAAGCTCTACTATATGTTTGTCAGATCAATGTCCTGAATGCAAAACCTATCAGCAATTTCTCACAAGTTAATAAGGAATGCATGAACTGTTTAAAAGTTACTGTGATGAATGTGAAGTCAACGAGTACTATACTAGAAATAATTAGCTATATATGCCTCCAGTTATGCAAATCTTAATACCTCAGGGCACAGTACATTGACACGAATGCCATGCCGCTTCAGTGGAGCAAGTGATCTTGTAAACATAACCACCCCCCTACAAAAATGAAGTTTGAGGTCACACATTGTATACACAGACCCAAATATGAATATATTTACAGGTTGTGGTTTGTGTAAATTGAGCCAAACGAATCAGTGTGTGAATTATTTTCTACAAATCAACAGTCTTAGATAACTCGAAAACGAGCTCCATGTTGCAACTGATCAGCTGCCAAACTCAGCATATGGATAAAATATCTGTCCTGAATAAGGAACAAACCTTTTGTCCCGCTATACACAGGTTCATAGCTCATAGGATATATGCCAGCAACTGAACCAATATTTATTATGACACCAGGCTTCTTCTGGGATCGCATTACTTGAGACTTTTGTGAAAACAAAAAAAAAATTAGTAGTATACATGTTTTATTTTGAAAAAAAAAACAGTAAAGATAACTTGTATGAAAATTGATGTTATATGTTTCGAAGCAGTGCGAGATTGAAGATTTCGAAATTTGCAGATAATGCAAGAATGATCTACAAATTCTCAATGTCATGGATCCAAAACTACTTCTTGTTCTCAAGGGACAAGGACATGCTATATTCTGATAAAACTGTTACCTCTTATCCTTCAATAAGGGCAATAGTACTGGAAAAAGATAACTACTTTTTTGTTAAATAACTGTATCAGCAGAAATTAATAAAATATATAAGCATTCAACAAAGGCCACAAATAGGACCATATTACAACAGACACAGTTGATGTGAGGCTTACTGCAATGCGAGTACCATCGATAACAGCAACAAGATTCACATTTACAGCACGCCTCCAAGTGGAAGTTCCATCAGATTTATCATCATAAACCAATGATTTATTGACAAATCCAGCACAGTTGATGCAGATATCTAGCCCACCAAACGTGTCCACATGTTTCCGAAAAGCAGCAGCAAGAGCATCTACATGTCAAACCAATGTAAATCTTTAAGATCATGGCAAGTAGGAGGGCAGAAAAATTACGGTTCCAGTGAAGTGCTGAAATCATAACCCAAAATAACGATATTCTAGGAGACAGAATAGAAAGATCTGACACAAAAGGTATGAATAAGTCCCTGTGGCATGCAATTCGATAGCGTTTCACATTATGATCCTAAAATCCTAGATATTAAATACATTTCTAAAGAACATTTATGATATTTTCAGTCAATGGCAGTTGAATGCAGTTACTTGAATTATGTAACATGTTGCTGTCAAAACATAGCATCAAACATCAATAGAACAACTCAAATGAGTAGTTTGGACAATCTAAGTACTACAGAAGATTAATCTTCATCCCCTGCAAGAACTTACCTCCATCGGTGACATCACACTTGATGAATATGGCGGATGGAACTCTAGCATATTGATGAATATGTTTGTTTTCCTTTTGAACTATCGAAACAACTTCTCTGCCGTTTTCTTCAGAGAAATCGATGACAGTCACAAACAGACCCTTCCTTGCAAGAGCAACGCATAGAGCTTTCCCTTGAAAAACAAATGGGAAACTGTCAGCCAACACATTACGATGAATATACAGTAAAATCGTTCCCCTGCACGTAATCATGTCGTGCTTATCCTATGAGCCTATGATCCCGTCTCTCCTCTCGTCGAAGTGTGTGTCTCTTCTTCACCAGAAGTTGTACTAGGTGAAATGTGAACCAGTGCAGGCTGTCCAATGGTGGATGGAGGGACTATCAAATCCATGACTAGGAGAGGAGACCCGCATCTCTGGATTGGAGCAGCTGCAGCACAGCCGATGGCAAAGCAAAGGAGAAAGAGAAACCCAGGCTCATGCACTCAACGTCTCAACGGGCAAGGTTACGGAGCCCGTCGCGTATTGAGGTCTTGCCCAACTGCAGCAGGACAGGAGCGGAATCGGCACCGAGCGCGAGCGGAGGCGGCTGGCGCCTGGCGGGGCGGCATTGCTCTTGCTCACCGATGCCGGAGGCGCCGCCGGTGACGAGGGCCGACAAGCCTGGCTTCAGCCCCATCCTGCCCGAGCCTCTGGCGGGGAGAGATCGTGGGTGACGGAGGAGACGAGACTCCGAAAAGTCCGAAATGAGACGAGGCAAATGGACAAGGGAGAAGATGAGAGTAGTACTCCTACCTAGTACTCCGGGCCAGCGGATCTGTCGAGAAGCTGGATAGGGACAGACGACGGCAACGAGGGAGCCGAGGTGCGCACGGCGGTTTGCCCGCCCCGGCCGGCTCGATCTCCTCGTGTTTATAGCTGTTTTTCTATGATGATGATCTCTCCATCTAAAGTCTGAACCGCGGATGGATTCGAAATTGAGAAAAACGGTGGTGATGGTGATTTATGAATTGTCTTTTTGGTCTACTTCCTATAGCACTGTAAATATGCATTTTTGTCACTTAGGCCTTCCCTAACGCCACCGTTAGCCTCAACCTCCTATTTACGGTCGCCGTCCAAATCACATCTATTGGTTGCAATGTGTCAGTACATCCTGAAGAACAGATCGCTTCCTCTAACAAAGACTCAAAGCAGTCACCGAGCCACGCGTTAGAGACTTGGAGTGAGAGAGAGCAACACCCCATAGGCCCGTTTGGATTATAGAATTTCATTCAAAGGAAACATGTTTCTATGTTTTGCTTACTTCACTCCTCATCGTTTGGATTAAAGGAATAAAACATGCAGTCCTAGCCAAAAGGTTTAGTGAAACACGAGGCGAAGAGGCAGAGAAACCATTGCGTGGTGGAAGCCCCATGCAATCATTTTTTATTAGTTAGTGGAAGTACTATTTTACTTTTATCATTCCTGTGCTAACATGATTCCTATGTTTTTTATTCATGTTGTATTTTTATCTCCATATTCTATTTCTGTGTTTTTTTTTCTCTATTTCCTCTGTTTTTCATTCCTGCGTTCCAAACAAGTCCTGTTTTTTCAAGGACCACAAGCCAGAACCTTACATACTGTTATGTCAGAGAGGAAAAACATAAAAGCACCGCCTCACTTGGAGAAATTAAGCCAGCCCCAACCCACCAGGCTGGTTGTATATCATAGCATCTACGTAACCACCAAACTTCCACGTCATACAAGTTAGTCGTTTCGTAGAGTCTGACATGTCACACAAGTTAGTCTTGCAGCCGATGGTTTCATCTAACACAATTTCAAAGCACACAATAAAACACGCGTTGTGAGGTAAATAGTAGATGCGCCAAGTCGCCAACACAATTTCGTGGGGGCCATAGCGTTGCAAGGAGAGAGAGAGAGAGTGGGAGAGGTGGAAGAGAAAAGAAGAGAGAACATATGCATACGACACAGATGTCTTGCATTGTGAGTCTTGTGCCTTCATCCCATTGACGTATGTGTGGATCTTAACTTTTTTACTGAAGCTAACAAGGATGCATGCTAGGGTTGGGCGTTCCTAGCAGCTCCATCTACCTAGCATAGCTACTACTTTTCTTTGAAGCCAACGCTTATGTTAGCCTGCGTTGCGGCTGCCCTTAGAAACATTTTTCTTGGGCAGCTACTGCAAGCTTCATTCACTATTATATGGCTGAAACAGTCGTTGTACAAAGGGTGGCCGATCAAACCTAGTTTTTAGGTGTAGCACACCCTCTATGAGATCATCATTTTAGAAGCTCTACGTTAAAAATTGCTAAGATTTTGTAGCACACCTAGTTTTCTTCATCTCCGACGCAAACACGTCCAGGAGGAGGCCTACCTCGCAATCACCGCTGGAGAGGAGAGAGGGAGGAGCTCGCCGGCGTGGGTGGGGGCACAGGAAGGAACTCGCCGGGAGAGGAGCTCGGGTGTCCTCGTGAGCGCAGGCTCGGGCGCGTGGGAGAAGGAGAGAGGCCGCGGGTGCATTGGAGAGGAGATAGATGGTCGCGCCGTCAGTTCAGAGCACGACAGTCGCGTATTATTGATTCCGATATGGGAATGCATCTGCATGAACTCTATTTGAATTACCGGTTCGGATTGAAGCATGTGCCACTGAGACAAGTTAGGAATATATATACTGTATGTCTTTATACACAAAACGTGGAACGAGGCCACACGATTGCATCCTGGATTTGAAACTCATTCGATTATTCCATGCTTGCCCTTTAGTATAGTCGTACATTACACTTCAGGGGGGAAACTAAGCTATACACCAGCCTATTCCCTTATTCAGTTCTCACCCGCTGGGAAAATACGGTCTTGCTGTATGTGTGCCTATAACAGTGTAAACTACGTGACCATGGAAGATAATGCACACCATGTCCATGGATTATAATTTTGCAACGATCTGACTGTACGATGGATCAATACACACAACGACCTGAAAATGTTCAGGATTGAAACTTGTAAGTTGCAAAAATAGACAGGAATACATTCTCATGCTGTCAAAGATAGACAGACATCTTATACCTTGCCAACGCTCTTGCCAGAATGAAGATATTCGACTGCATCTGGGACTGAAGCAGCACCCAAGAATTTCTTGGGGTCTAGGGAAACCTGTTATATGCCATATCGCGGTATGGCATGAAAAGATAAGTTACAAGGTAAAATTATAGATTTAAAATTATCTCACGAATTTATGAGCCATCATGAGCACAATATATTTGGAGTGAGGTAGTTATCTGATTATTTCCATTTGCTAGGCCCTGCTTGAAGTGGCATACATTATGAAGCATACCTTTAGCTTTCCAGAGGCATACAGGTCAAAAAGTTTGTTAAGATGATCTTGCCACAGGTGAGCATATTGAACAAGGAAAAATCCAGCCTGCAATTTGAAATGGAATTCAAAGTCTACAACAGAATGCTTTTAGAATATTGGATCCAACATCTATCAATTTAGCTCAATGATTGTCCTATATAGTTTATTTACTACTCCATCCAGTGTTTTGCACGTCATATTTCGTTTCACTCAGACAAGGCTTTATACGAAATTACTCTACTAATATTTCATTTGATACAAAATTATAATTGTAATCAAGTATATTTCATCGGATGTCTCCAAAGAGACGTAATCAAGTAAATTTTAATACAACTATTGCTAGATGTCCCAGGTCATGGCCTCACGGACTCAAGGTTGATACTCTCCTATTGGCCTCACGGTTGATACTCTCCTATAGTCCCCTATGGGCCTGCGGTCATAGGTGATTACAATGATTGATACCGAGTCATTATAGGCAAGGATTACCATTGATTGGTTCTGATTCTATAAGTCAATACCCTATAGTTCATCCTTGCCTACATATGTGTAACCCTGCATCATCCATAATCAATATATTATTTGCCGTGCCATATCTCGCTTACAAATATGACATAAATTTGTGTCCCAAAAACTCTATTAATAGTCTAAATGCTGATCAAAGGCTTGTCCTAGAGACGAAATAAGCCTTGTAGTTACAAATGAATGGAGTAGCATACCATTTGAAAAAGCAGGAGCTAACGAATGGTCAATTTAGTAATGGGCTAAATGGACATCACAGTTTCACCACCACAGAGGCTCATCCTATAATGCAGGCAATTGCATAGCCAGGGCCAGAACAAGCTTTGAGCATGCAAGTCCAGGTGTACAGTGGCTTCCACAGGATCACATTGATCCTTCTATGTAAAGTTCAGCAAGGCAATTTGTTAGATAATATCCCTTCAGGATCACACGTGTTACGGTGTTAGTGTCAGTTAGTTAGATGAGTCATGAGGTATATATTTGCCTTCCAGTTAGATGAGACATACCACAGTTTGACTTTTAGCTAGAATCTTCTCACATAGTCCAGTGTAATTCTTTGGCTTCCAGCCATCCTCTCCTTGATACTGAAAACACAGAAGTCACCATTTTTTATTAATTCAGGTATAAGCTATGGCATGTTACTAAAAACCTATTACAATGAAAACAGGATGTAACCAAATCTAATTTGAAAAAGGTTTCAACATAACCACAATAGATTTTTTTAAGGAACAAATACTTCCTAGGTAAACTCCAGTCTCCAACTATTAACCAGATGCATAATAGGCTAAGTCTTTATTAACACTTAGAACGTTTAAAAATATTCCAGAGTTTATTCTTCCACCAAATAATAGAAAAGGGCAAGAATCATTGACACTAAGTCCCAGGCTTCAGTATTCCTTTTTTTTTTTTGAGAGTAAGGCTTCAGTATTCCTAGAAACTCTAAATGGTACAGTTTTACATATTCACCCTCAGATGTTGCCACTCACAATATAAAAGCTAAAAGACATGGATCTCAAGGGCTGCCAAAGTTACCTGGGAGATCATACCAATTACAATGAGATGCCCATGGACTGCAAGTGCATTCAAGCACAAGTCAAACATCTCCCCACCTACAGATTCATATATGATATCTACACCTCTTGGAAACTCTTTCTTCAGAACCTGAATTCATACATTTTTAAATTAATAAACACATTGAAGAAAACAAAACAAGGCATCAATTTAAGTGGCTTGCAATCGCTTGATGTTTCAAAATGTAACTCAGAATATCAGAGATCTTGAAGGAGAATAGAATTGGTGAGATAATGGTTGTATTGCATTGGGCCTCATGGGCTGATTATATATAGGGTACATAGGACTAACACCCGATGTGGGTAGACAATGTGGTACTATTCCTATTTACTATTTAACAGATCTAAATACTCCTTCCATCCCAAATTATAAGACATTCCAATAAATCTTGCAGAGTCAAAGCATATCAAGTTTGACCAATATTTATAGAAAAAAATATAAAGATTTATGAAATCAAATAGGCATACTATGAAAATATAATTGATAAAGAAACTAATGATACTTAGTTGGCATCATAAATATTATTATATTGTCTTATAATTTGGGATGGAGGGAGTAACTTATAGTTTCTACAACACGAGTGTAGTTCAAGCATGCACATCAAATATTTTGCATTCTGTATGACACATGAAAGGTTACGCTACTGTATGCAGTAAGCACAACATTTTGTATATAGTATACTAAATAAGCACATTTAGGCTTGAA
Source organism: Microstegium vimineum (assembly GCA_022036555.1). NCBI lineage: Eukaryota > Viridiplantae > Streptophyta > Magnoliopsida > Poales > Poaceae > Microstegium > Microstegium vimineum. The sequence continues at coordinate 7,672,763 of CM039120.1, forward strand.
ACCTTCAAAATTGCAGAATTGCGAATAGAGGTAGGACAAACCAAACAGAAACATTTATGCCGAAACAAGGATGAGCTATCAAGCTGAGACACTTTACACGTAAAACCTTCCATAGTAAAATCCCATTCTGTGCAGTGGATTTAAGAAAAGGTCAATCTTAAAAACTGAAACAAAAACATACATCTTTGACTCGTTCATTTCTGTAATTGATAACACGATCAACTCCTAAGGAAGCCAGAAGTCCAGCTTTACTTTCACCTCCACATGTGGCAACAACCTTGTTGCCTGCTAGTTTCGCCAGCTAGTGAAGACATGAAAAGAAACAATCAAAAAGTAAGGATATAGTTCAGAGTTAATTTAAAATAGTTGCATACAAAACAGAATAATATGTGGACAGGAAACCAGAACCAGTAGAACCAAATATGATAACCTTGCCCATGTCCTAGAAGGCTAGAAAATCATGCTTGTTACTCAATCCAGTACTAAAGCATGTCATAAGAACTATCCAAGTGAAAGATGAATTAAATGAAACCCAAATAACAGGGAATGTTTATCCTGTATAATTTGAAAAGTATAAAACAGTATGTTTATCCTATACCTCCTACATCGAAAAGAATTGTAGTAATGATGTCAAAATGGTCTCAGCTGACCTGAACGGCGAATTGTCCTGTTCCACCAGCAGCTGCTGTAACTAAAACAACTTGTCCAGATGTCATTTGTCCTGCCTAAAGCCAGCGAGAATCAACCAAATTAGTCTAGGATGGAAAACAGATACTACGATGCTCAAAAGTTTGGTTGACCACAGAGGAGACAAAGAAAACAACCAGGGGTTTATATAAAGTAAACCTTTTCAAGACCAATTGAAGCAGTCAGTCCTGATGTCAACATAGCAACAACCTCAGGGTCTGGTCTTGGCACTGGAAGAAGATGTTTGGCTGGAACCTTCACAAGAAAAAAAAAAGAGGCAAAGATGAAAACCAGTACTGACAGACAAACATAACTTATTCAAAATTTAATAGGCTGCAGATGATCCCATTTCGAGGACAGAAGCTACTAGGTAATTTGCTGAGCAATAGAAGGGCACAAAATGGAGGACCTCCGTGAATTCAGCATAGCTCCCAAAAGTCATAAGGGCCACGGGAGTGCCAACTTTGATATGACTGGCTGAATCTCCGACAGCAGCAACAATTCCCACAGCCTGCATACATTGAGATTCCTCATAAGAAAAAACAAAAGAAAAATAATGAGCAAAGTCGATGACGCCCTAGTGGCTAGAAAAGAAGTTGTAATTAAATGTAATAAACAATCTATGCAGAAAATTAATGAGGAAAGTCAATTGATTACTTCAAAGCCAGCATCAAATGGAAGGCGTGAGGCGGTTTCTTTAGGATTACCACTAAAATAACGTCCTGAACTGAAGTTGACCTGTACAAAGGCCATTAAATCATCAAAATGTTAGTTAATGGGCATCAGGCATCAACGAAAAGCAATTGGAAATGAAATCGGAAGACTTACATCACTAGCATTTACGCCAGCATATATTATTTTAACCAGAGCACTATGTGCTTTGATAGGAAATCTCAGTTGCACACGCTCAAGTCTTGTAGCATTGCGAAAATTATGGCTGAGTGTGTGAACGACTCTACACAAGCATCAATAAGAAACAATCAAAACAAATGCAATTTTGAATACCTGCACAAATTTTCCAGCTTGTGAGATATAATTACTGGCAGGCTATTGCCATTTGAGGAAATTTCTGGCAAGTACAACATGATAAATGATATGCAATACAAAGTCTAAGCTAAGCTATTTCTTAAGAAAACTACTAGAAAATGTGACGTGTCAAAAAAAAAACCCATCAGTATATCATCTTGCGTAAACAGTTGAGACAGATCCTAAGCAAATGCTGAGTACTATGATAAACGTAGGACCTAAAGTTGTTTATTTCAGTTTTCAGTGGTTTAATTAGTTCCTTAACTCGTCATAACGAATTGCTGGGACAATGACAAGTCGACAACAAAAGCAATCTAATGTGCTGAGGGCAGTAGCCAGTAGGACAGCTTATACCTTCTCAAAGAACGAGACCAAGCTAAGAGGAACTAGGTGGCATTTTATTATAAGAAGAAAATAGGCACCCAAATTCGCCTCAACGAGGACTTGAACGTGGGTGGTCTAGCAATACGTCCACACCCTCGACTAACTGAGCTAGTTCAGCTTCCTTACCTTCTCAAAGAAAGAAACATAACATAGCAAGACTTACATCTTCTCAAAGAATTCAGGCATTCGGATGCTAGGATATATATTATTTGTCAGCATCCCTTTTGATTTGTTAGGATTCACCATATACTTTCTTCGTTCTTCTGGTGTTGGCCAGTATTCCATCCCTCGTCGTTTCGTTATCCAAAGGCAAGCACCAGCCTTGCTCTCATCCTGTATAAGCTCAAATGCGCCTGAAGATAATAAAGAAAAAAAAATGATGTGGAGTGGGGGGCTTGTGTTGGTGTTAAAGATGACATCACAAGAGAAAGGGAGAACATCATATGCAAAAGATCCCTGAACCATATCTACAAGGGGATACCGTACTGTTTGGTTGGTTAACCATCACTTGCTAAAGTTCTCAAGATCAGAGACAGAACTGACCTATTCATGCAGGTTACGCAACCTACCATGTACTTTATTCATTTTTTATCAATGGAATTAACATGTTTTACAGTGATAACATATGTTCTTGTGCAGTTCAATCTTTAAAACACCCCATCTCAACATAACACTAGAAGTTTAGAACAATTCATCAGAGGCTTGCATTAATCATCATGGCACATAAAATATGGTTACAAAGCTAATAGTCCTGTGATAAACTTGTTATGACGTACCATTAATGACATCTTCCATCTTCAAATATCCACCAGTTGAATCTATAATTTTGCGGCCCATTTGTTCCGCCATATTGGTTTGGACAAACTGCATAAATCAGTACATGGCTAGGGTCAAGACAAATAATCGGAAATCGATCTCACCTTTGCCGAGGGAGGGAAGGAAGGAGGGGGGGGGGGGGGGGGGGGGGGGGGGGGAGGGAAAAATAATGAGACCAACTCATCTGGCACACTTATTGATTTTAAATAGTATTTGATCTTGTCATACTAGTCTGCTTCTAGAATTATAAGATCATTTGCTGCTTGAGTAGAGAGTCTGTGACTTAGTCCTGTGTGTGTGTGTGTGTGTGTGTGAGTTGGGTCTCGTTGGCCTATGTATCCTACTCCTTTCTTAATGAAATGACGCGCAGTTCTCCTGCGCTGTTCGAGAAAAAAAAGAATTATAAGATCATCCACATGCAGTGGTGCGAATCAGAGGTATTGATATCACTGGTGGTCCTTAAGATGGTTACCAGTCACACTATTTGGTCAATCTTTTATCTTGTCTAAAAAAAACTTGGCAGGGGAAAGATCCCCTCCCTGGCCCACACGGGCATTGTACTAAGGTGAAGGTTCTCAGACGCTGACCCAGAAACACCCGAAGGCTGCCCTGGAAGTGCCATCGAGCACCCAGAACACATGCCTGTGGTCATGTGTATCTCGCTGAAAACAAAACAGATGGTTGCACGTGTAACTCAGGAATACAGCTGACAATAAGTGTTTTTCTTTTTAATTTAGGCCTGTTTAAATGCACTCCCACGAGAGTCAAAACTTGGACCTGAAGTGCTACTAAGGTTGCAGCACCCACTAGGCTACAAACCCTTTCGCTTTTAATTTAGTCTATTAATGTCAACTTATGAAATGGAGAATACAGTGCGCTGTGCGCACAGCTGTTCTGTTGAATTAATTTTTTGAAATACAAAACCTAAAAAGGGTAACAAGGTTAGGACAAAAATACGCTAAAACAAGCAAGTACACAAATTATAGAACAGATAATAAATATTTGATTCAGTCATGCGGTTTCTTAATACCTCTGGGCAGAGCACATTGACACGAACACCATGGCGTTTCAATGGAGCAAGTGATCTTGTAAACATAACCACACCCCCTGCCAAGAAACGAATTTGAGGTCATAAGGCATCTGGAACCATGTGACAGATGGTTTATGTACATATTATTCTCCACAAATTAATAGTCATAGTTAATATCAAAATTGGCCTAGTAGGCTAGTATTGCAATCACAATCTGCTGACAAGAAAGAGATAAAAAGAAAACAGTGTGGGATCATATACCTTTTGTCGCACTATATATGGGATCAAAGAACATAGGATAAAGACCTGCTGCTGAACCAATATTTATTATGACACCAGGCTTCTTTTGGTCTCGCATTATTTGACTCTGGTAATTAAAATTTAACCAAAAGTCATGTGCATGTGGAATTTGGATGTGAAGAAAATATAGATAACATGCCTGCCAGTTAATAACATGATGCAAAATAGTTGTACAAAGATGAATATATCAAACTAAACCAAGAATGCAAGCTTGATCTGCTAATTGTAAGTGATATGCCACACCAGCAATAACTGTTGGTACAAATTAACAATTTGAGTTACTGAAAGATCAACTTACTGCAATGCGAGTACCATCAATGACAGCAACAAGGTTCACATTAACAGCATGCCTCCATGTTCTAGTTCCATCAGATGTATCATCATAAACTAGTGTTTTATTGCCAATTCCAGCACAGTTGATGCAGATATCTAGTCCACCGTAAGTGTGTACATGCTTCTCAAAACAGGCAGCAAGATTATCTGCATTTTAAATAGTGTATATTTAAGATCATGGCAGGCAGACCTTTCAGTTAACATCTGAAAGTTAAAAACTCTTACCTGCATTACTAACATCGCACTTAACAAATAAAGAAGACGGAACTCTAAGATCTCCATGAAATTTGCTATTTTCTTTTTGAACTAATGCAGCAACTTCTCTTCCATTTTCCTCTAAGAAATCAACAACAGTCACAAATAAACCCCTCCTTGCAAAAGCAATACAAAGTGCTTTCCCTGAAAAATAGAAAAGAACTCTTAAGTTAATACATTGAAGGTATCTACACGGGCTGGTGAATTGAAGGGGGAAATTAAACCCATAAGAGGGACCAGAACCTACTGTAAAAAAAATCCTCGCATTAAACTAAAGGTCTAAGATCTAGATGACAATCAACAATCAGTGTAATATCAAACATATTCGCTATCGTTAGCTGAGTATAAGCAATCTAATTCTATGGCCAGCTAGAATATAGGGAGGCTAGTTTGATCCAGTGTTACTGGTACTCGCCAACTTTCAGTTTCGTTTAAACCATCATATACTTGCAGTTGCAACCTTGCAGTCTCAGATTTGACAAACAAAGAACCTTGCTACCAATTACATGCCAGTTTCCAGAAAGTTTTGAGTCTTTGGTTTTGCTGTGGGCACATATTGTTGCATGGCTGCATGTTATATGATGTGTAGTACCCCAAAAAACGAACTCTATTAGGCTACTTTATTTCCAGTAAACCTGCAGTTTAAAGCATCGAAATCTCAAGAAAAACTTCTCTAAAAATTTTATGCTATTATAATTGCAACCAATTCCAATAGTTGGCAGATCACTTAGATATGGTAGAATTGCTAGTTTGCTACTCTGTGCAATCAATAGAAGTCGTTAGTTCCAATCAGTAAAACTTCCATAGCTTTGATCATCAACAAATAAAATTCATGTTCATGGGAAATGTAATGTTGACGTGGTTAGATTCGTCATGAAGATATGCTTTCATATTGTGTAATCCTTTTCATTTATTTTCATAGAAAGTACTAGTTAAAGTCACCTTGTAGACCATGCCAATGTCCTAAACAGCTTATACTTTGGATCATAGGGAGTAGATACCAAATCTAAAGGCAACTACAAAATTGCATGCTTTATCTCATTGGCAATGGGAACTGGGGAGTGCTTACCCGTTCCTGATACAGTACTATTTCACTATTTGTAACAATGCTCTGGAGCTCTTTCTTAATGTGTATGGGCAAAACAATGTTGAAACCTCACTTATATTACTCCCTCCTTCCGGGGAAAGAATGAAATGTCAATAGTACCGTGTCAAATCGTTTCTGAGTTCAACCAAGTTTATATAAAAAAAAATATCAATAATTTATGATACCAAATAAGTGTCATTAGATTCGTCATGAAATATCTTTTTATAGTATACACATCTTGTGTTATAACTTATAAATATCGATACCTTTTTCCTATAGTCTCGATGAAATTAGAAAGTTTGACTAATGCTAGCTCAAGAATTGGGCATCATTTCTCATTATTTCTGTGAGCCTTTTCCCGCTATGCCATTATGAAAGTTGGTCAATTCCTCTGTGCCCCTGAAAGATTGATTCGCACCTCTGTGCCAGCGTGTTTTTTTTCTTTTCCCTCTGAACCATTCCGTCCTTCTTCTGTTTGTTTTTCTCCGTTTGGCAGCGCTGACATGTGGGACCAGCCCTGTAACAAGTCATTTTTACCCTCACTCTCACTGACATGAGGACCGTGTTAACTTGGCTCTCTCACTCCATCTGCACCCAGGTCCTCGGTTTCCTTGGAGGTACAGGTACCTGAGCTCCGTGCAGCTCCCGATGTCGGCTCCGGACAGCGCGTTGAGGCGGAGCGAGAGCGTCCGGAGCGCCGTGAGGTTCCCGACCGTCCCGAGCGGCAATGCACCGACGAGGCTGGCCGCAGGGAGTTGCAGCGCGGTGACGCGCGAGGCGGCCGAGTCGCACGTGAGGCCACGCCACCCGCACGGAGACGCCGCGGCGGCCGCGTCCCAGGCGAGCCGCCACCCCACCGCGTCGCGGAACGCGAGCAGCGCCGCCCGGTCCGCCGCGAGCGGGAAGTAGCCTCGCTCGCAGCTCCTCCGCGGGCTCCGCCGCCGACAGCGAGGAAGGATGTGAGCTCCGTCGCCGGCACCGCCACGCCGCCGAACGCGACCGCGACGCCGCGGGTGCGAGCTCGGCTGCGCGGGCTCCGCCACGCCGCGCGGGCGGGCGCGAGCTCGGCCGCGCCGGCAACGCCACACAGTCGAACGCGAGCGCGAGCTGCACCGCGCGAGGGGGCGCGTGCTCGACCACGACGCCGGACACGAGCGCGACGCCACGGGCGCGAGCTCGGTCGCGCGGGCTCCGCCACACCGCCGGACGCGAGTGCGAGCTCCACCGCGCGGGCGGGCGCGAGCTCAACCGCGTTGGCACCGCCACGCCGCCGGACGCAACCGCGAGCTCGGCCGCGCGGGCGGGCGCGAGCTCGGCCGCGCCGGCAACGCCACACAGTCGAACGCGAGCGCGAGCTGCACAGCGCTGGGGGAGCGAGCTCGTCCGCGCCGCCGGACATGAGCGCGACGCCGCGGGCGCGATCTGCACCGTGCGTGGGGCGTGAGCTCGGCCGGGCGAGCTCCGCCACGCCGCCACTCCACCATCTGCAGCTTGCCCCTTTGGTGCGTGGCCAACAACTGCTCGCCCCTTGCTGTGCGGCTAGCTACAATTTGTTTAATAGATGAAGAACTCCCCTGCAGCTTGCCCCAATCAGTTAATTTCGTTTTTTTGGATTTATTTAATAGCTGTAGAGAGTTCTGTAGATTATGCGTGTATGAGAGTTCCATGGAACATATGTCTCTGTAAGCACAATTTGTTAAGAATAATTATGTACCAGTTTCTTTGTTCAATTATGTTTGCAAATAACTGATGAAAATGACTGATACATGCTTGATAAAATAGATGGCACAGAACCAATATTGGTGAGAGAAATATCCATACCAATAATACCAATTTAAAATAATCCAAAATTTACATTGAGTGGCACGAAGAGACAAACCAAAATTACTTTGCCTATCCAGACTAAGGGCAGTTTATGTCTTTTCGCACAGCCGTTTGACACCGTTAGGAGCAATTTCAGACGGAATGGTTCACAGGGAAAAGAAGAAAACACGCTGGCACAGAGGTGCGAATCAATCTTTCAGGGGCAGAGGAATTGACCAACTTTCATAATGGCATAGCCGGAAAAAGCTCTATTTCTGTACCATAAGCAGTGCAGCACTGCAGGTCCGTTCCACCACCTCCATTCAAATGCTACACTGCATATTTATAGGATGAATCCATTCTAGATGAGGTGATGCATCATGAGTATATTCCTCAAATTTGGTGGAATAATTCTATTCCTTGTACTAGCACTAATATGATTAGCTGTGAGGAACAAGATGATGGATCAACCCATTCCATTATACAAACCAAAAAAAAATGATTGACTAACTCATTCCTCCAAACACACTAGTTCGTAGGAATGGACCCCCTTTGTACAGGTTGAAGTAAAGCGGCACGGCACATCAAGACTGAGGACTGAACAACGTTTCGAGAGCCACTAGGGGAAAGGGGGCGCCTCTTACCGATGCCGGAGGCGCCGCCGGTGACAAGCGCCGACATGCCGGGCTTGAGCTCCATCTCGCCGGCGCGGGGGGGGGGGGGGGGGGGTGGGGGGACGAGCTGCTGAAGAATCGCAGCGGCGAAGGGGCGAAGTGCGAGATGCTAAGCGGGACGGGGCGTACAAGGCACCGGCAGGCACGCGGAACTGCAGGGAGCGAAGTGGGGAAGGAGAAGATGCCGCGGAGCTTATTCGGCGCCGCTCTCCTGTTATAAAACTAACTGGATAGAAGAAAATTAATTTGCGAGTATTAGCACTGTATTATTGAATTTATAGAGTACTTATAAATTAATAATCTTAATTTATGTAATTAGTTTTGTAATTAGTCTATGTTAATAATCTAAATTAGTGTTAAACATCTTGATGTGACTGGCTAAACTTTAATCTCCTGAAAACGAACAATCCATATATTATCCTGTTTATACCTCGTGCCCTATCGGCTTCGCTGTCCCTGTTTCCGTCTCATTTCGCGTGGTCTTGGCGACACAGCTCTTACAGGACGAAGCCCAGCATGTGAGTGAGGCCGTGAATGCAACGTGCACACCGCACGGCAAAGCCGTGCTCCAACGGCTTCACTACAGGGCAGATAGTTTGCAGTTGGGCAGATGGGTCGTATCATCAGTTTATTTAAGATTTCAGTATTTAGTCACGAACCTGGAGGCTGGACGACAGGTTCCATGATTTACAGCACGGGAACAACGAAAGGAAACACAAGAGCTGGATGCAAGTCTATGGAAGTTCAAGAGGGGTGATTTACAGCACGGGAACAACGAAAGGAAATACAAGAGCTGGATGCAAGTCTATGGAAGTTCAAGGGGGGGGGGGGGGGGGGGGGGGGGGGGCATAGCAGCATAGATGGAACATGGAAGAAGGGAAAAGAGATGGAGCACATACAATACATAATAGTCGCAAAAAAATAACATACAATACAATATACAACTGTCGATCTCATTATCTAAAAATACAACTGTCGATCTCATTATCCAAAAATACATGTGTGAAAAATACAACTGTCGACCAATCGTCCTAGTGCTGTCGACCAATCGTCCTGTTCACTTGGCTTATCAGCCGGTTTATCAGCCACTAAAACAGTGCTTTTGTCTCACAGAAAAATAGTCAAAACAGCATCAGTCGTGGCTTATCAGCCAAAAAACGGTCAAGCGAACAGGCCTATTAATATATGTGCATGTGTGCAAATTGAGCTTGTAGCTTAGTTGGTTAGTTTTTTTTAACAGCGAACGTGTATGTCGATAACAAACTATGAATTATGTTGAATTTATCAATTTTGAGATTTGTTGCTCCAATAATTCTCGTCCTAGTGTTGTGCCGCAAAAAAAATGTACATATATAGACGGATGAAAGAGAGAGGCAGGTGGGGCACATATGACTGTTGACCAATGTGTGCATGTGTTAGTTTAGTTTTTTTTTTTATCATGAAACTTATCTATTTAGGTTCAAGTTTCTTAACGTCGATGCTCGTGTTTTTCTATATTTATTTTTTAGCATAAAAAGGAAAGGTTTTATGTGCTACGTCCAAAAATAGCTGCTAGGTGTTGTAATCTCTTATCAGATATGTTGATTGGGATCATCATGGACTTTTGAAAATTAACTGTGCTAGAGTTGGCCAAAAGCCAACCAAATGATACAAAAGTCAAATCTACTTTTTTCTAAAAGTTATTTTTACTCTAGTACAAAATTTAAAATATCTCATTCCTGCTTTCAATTACTTTTGGGGAAAAATACTAGCTTGCCACTAGAAGATAACGATTTGTTTTTTTGTTTTTTCTTTGTGACCTCACCAGATCACACGACACTACCATGGCCACAACAAGTTCTACTAGTTCTACTAGTTGCAGCGTGCGTAGGAGACCCCCTCCCTCCGACGGCCTAGCCCCAAATTCGTTGTGGCAGACGAGCCCCGTCGTCCGAGCGAGCTCTATGCCCCGTCCACGGCTTCGCCGTACCACGACCCTGTCCCAAGCTCCAGTGAGTGTGGGTCCTCGGCTACAACCGCCACTACTTTGGGCGCGCACGAGAGCTCTGACCACTGCCGCCTTGAGCACGTGAACGACAGCTCCACCACTGCGTCGTGCCCCACTCAACCCAAACCCCACATGTGGCTGCTCGCGGCCTCTTCTTCCTCGGCCTGTCCAGCGACCCCTCCCCATATCGCTTCGCCTCTGTCTGGCAAACCCTGCGGGCTAACCTCCCCTCTAGCTCCGACCCTTGTCTGGGGAACTAGGAACCCCATGGCCCTGTCTGTTTCCTCCTCAGATATGCTTTCGAGTGCGGCTCCATCACCGATGGTAGTGAGGTCATGCATGCGCGGGTCCGTCTCTAGCAGCGCTCAACCATACGTCGATAAAGCTCTAGATTGACTGCCCTAGCCTGCTCCAATACCATGACCGCGAGGTTTAAGATGACGAGGGGTTGAGAGACTGACAGGTGGGGTCAACTGACACGTGGGACCTACTAACAACTACTTTTTCGAAAGCAACAAATGTGTAACCAAAGGGCTTTGAAACACACCCTTAGTCAACAAAACTGTTAAGAAGAGCTTTTAGGATGAAGAGTTGCCTAACATAGCCTTCCATGATGACAAGAGAGTCATCAACATACTACATAATTGGAAAATCATTGGAGTATTTGTACTGAAACTAGGAGATTTAGAGTCCTTGATCCTTTGCGCTTGTTCATGATGTCAAGCATTTCCCATGCTCTATTCTGTTAAAAGGTTTTCTCAAAATTGAGATTTAGGATGACTAGATATTTCCTATATTTGTTACATAGGTACATGTACTCAAAGGACAAAGACAGGCAGTCCTGAATGTACTTGGTTTTGAGTTAGCTTGATGATATGAGGTTGATATCTGTTGGCAGTAAAGCTTGGTGATGATCTTGATAGAATTTCAATAAGGAAAACTTTTTAAAATCATTGATTCTTGTTGGGTCATCTACCTTTGGAATTAGGTGATGTAGGATCCATTGATGCTTTGGAGGCAAATCTTACTAATGTGGACAACAAGACATAGGTTGTAGAAGTCCTGCTTGATTATAAGCCAACATTTCTTGAGGATATCATTGTTGAAGCCATCTGGTCATGGAGATTTGTTTGAAGGCAAGCACCTTATAATATCATCAATTTCCTAGGTGTTGAAGGGCAGTTCTAAGGAGCTCTGGTCAAGTCCTTGGGCTAGGAGTGTATTGAGGTCAAACTGCATTTCATAAAAATGGGAGGAGCCCAATCTCTAGTTTCTTTTGTGCCTTATTGTTGCATTGAAATGAAATAATATTGAGCTTTCTTCTCCAAACTTTACCCACTTAATAGTCCATCTTTATTTCTAGTAGATCATCTGCTAGTGGATGAGAGTAGCCAGTTTTTGATTGAGAATATCTCTGAAATTTCACTCTTATAAGATAAGGTCTCTCCATTCTGCTAAGGATTCCAACAAAGAGATGAAAAGCTTAACGTTGGAAATTGTAGACTTGAGATTTGATAGTTGAGATTGCCAAGCCCTAAGATTGCATCTAAGGGCTTTGAACTTAGTAGTTAGGAGTATAGCTGCATCAGTCTAGGGAAAAGGTCCATTCCATATGCTTGCAACTAAAAGGAAGACAATTTTCATGAGACATGAAAACAATTTCAATCACGCATGGCTAGTGGTAAGCTGTTTCCATGACAAGAGAACGAGCAATGGTATGAGGGTACCTGAGAGTACAAGCAGGGAGGAGAAGAATACTTTGTAAAAAATCAAATATGGTCTATTTGTTACATTGTTTGTATGAAAAAAACTAATATGATCTAGAATCATTTTGTAATGTGAAAGAAGAACTTTTTTGTGAGGTGTGACAACTTTTTTTGAAAAATATAATATGCACATATACAAAGTGCTCGGTCATATACATAACAACTTTAGAAAAATAAGATGTCTTGAATCATATCATGATAGATGTAGGGGTGTTTGATACTGCTCCACTTCACGTTTTTAGTTAAATAGGTTCATCTCCAAGCACTCTCTTCATGAAAAAAGAGTTGTGATAGCACTCAAAGGGGTGCTCCATAAACTCCATATGTTTTTAGAGCTATTTCATATTGGAGTTTGTGCAGGAGAGTTGAAACTATTCTGATCCACGTTTTTTAGCGAAACGATTTCAACTCCACACACTTTGTTGAAAAAAAAGGTGAAATTATGAGAGAACTTAAATAAGTGCTCTACAAACTCTAGATTTTTATGTAATTGTTTCACGGTGGAGTTTTTATAGTAGAGTTTATAGAACCGTTCCAAACACCCTACGTGCATGCAGTTCTTCACAGTTTGGGGAGTAGGAATGAAATTAGCTCCTTATTATTGCCATATTCTTTCTTTACTACTCAAACTTTATACAAAGTCGGTGCAAAAAATATTTATCCAGGTGCAGACCGGCCTGTATATGCTCCATTGCTCATAGTGACTTCGTGAGGACCTATGTACGCTCACCATGCGGACCGAACAAGGAGGGTATTTAATTTGGTACCTGATCACGTCAGTGCAAACAAGGAGAAGAAGGAAAACTATTTATTAGCGTGAGTGATGTTGAGATTTTAGGAGTATCTTTGTTTAGATTATTTATCAATTGTTTCATCTTATCTAAAAATGAGGTGTTGTACTTTTTTTAGAATATTACTCTCTAAATTATATTTTGTTTTTTCTAGATATGTTACATTTGTTATGCACATAGATATACATATGTCTAGATACACTATAAAAATATAGAGTAATATATTTAGAAAAGTCAAAATGTGTTATAATTTGGAACGAATTTAGGACCTAGCTCCGTAGCATGACCAGAGCATTGGATAATTGGATCCATAGAATTTGTGATCCTATTTCAGTTTGTTGCACACCTAAAATATGATCCTCCGCTACAGGCTTACTACAGGCCTACAGCGAATCTGCCTTTTCCTCTTGCTCATCATCACTCGATTAACAACCACAATAAATAAGCCTGAAGCTCATCCACAATTTGGTTTACCAAAAAGCAGCAGCTGGTAGTCCAACCGACGAACTGAATGCCTATCACGCAGCATCGATCGTCCTGAAATCGGATTGCAAGTCGCTAGCCAAATCATGAACGCCTTTGGCCCCAGTACAGTAGTTAGTTTATATATAAAAAAAACACAGGCAACGTACACGACGCGGGCTCGCGGCAGATCCGGCGGCACACCTGCGGCTGCCGCGCGCGCTGGACGGCAATGGCCAATGGGCCTGGCCGTCGTTCTTGGACTTCCTGAGCACGGAGACGAGGCCATGTTGCATTTTTAACGCCTCAACTCAATGCACACCAGCCCATACTCACCTGGGATCAAATGTTCGATTTTAAAGTGTTCGTGTTTCGGAACATGCTCCACATCCATCCCACCTAACGGGCGCAAGGCAAGACATGTCCACCTGCTACGTCCGCGTACGCCCTGACCCCGTCAAACACGACCGGTCCAGCTGGGCGTAGCAGCCGCCATGATGAACAAAGCCGGCCTTCTCGGGTTCTCAGACCAGCTCATCCGCTTCGTCAATCAACTGGGAATTTACCTTGCGCGAGTGACGCGACGGGAAACGGGCACGTGCACCGAGCGCGCGAGAGAGGAAACGGGAGTCAGGAAGCGGAGCACGCCAAAGGGAACCGTTCGAATCCAAACTGCATTGCGTGGCCGTGCCGATAAAATCGGAACGGCCGCGCCGATCGAGCGATCTCTTCTCTTTTTGCCCTCCAACCAAAAGCCCTCAAAAAACACCCCTGACCTCGTCTCTCCCAATCCCAAATCGATCAAGCTTGTTTGGCTCACGCACCGCGTGGCGACCACGATCGCGTACTCCCCGCTACCCGCGACCTTTTTCGCTGCGCTGCGTGATCTCTTCTCCATTCGCTAGCCGTCTCAAAGCAGAGCAGAGTCCTCCCGGGTTCATCTGAGGGAAGACGAGGGCCCGAGGGTTTTGAGAGGAAAGCCCCTCCCCGCGACCGATGGCGATGGCGGCGGCGCCGGCGTTGTCGCCGGGGACGGTGCCTTTGGGAGTGCTGCTGCGGCGGGAGGTGACCAAGGAGCGGATGGAGCGGCCGGACGTGCTGTGCGGGGAGGCCAACCTCTGCCGCAAGGGCGAGGACTTCACGCTGCTCTGCGCCGACGCCGGCCAGCGCATCCCGGGGACCCGTCCACATCCTTCTCCGTCTTCGCGGTAACCCACATTGCCCTCTGTCTATGTCCAGCAGATTCTGGGAGGCAGAGATCGCGTTCGCTCGCCTTTTACGTGGCTGCCACTACGCGCTTGCTTTTCGCCTTTTCTGGTTGGCAGAGTTATTCGCTCTTTTTATTAGTGATGAAGAAGAAGAAACAGAGTAATAGTTGTTGCGTTTTTTTTTTCTGTGGGTGTGCGCAACTGCGCATAGGCCAGTGCAAGCATGACGACTGTGAAAACTTTTTTTTACCTTTGATTTGATCCTAAGCATCGTATCTTAATTATGTGATGTTATGTTATGAAAACAAAACATATCAGAGTTCATCTCTTGCTGTGTTTTGGCGATAGCTTGATGGTGGTACACCGCTGATGAGTGTTTTTTTATATATAATATCCATCTGATGATTGCCAATTGTGCTTATTTGTTGATTGATAGCTTTTCGATGGGCACAACGGATCAGGAGCTGCCATATACGCAAGGGAGAATCTGTTGAACAACGTCTTGCGCGCCATTCCTACATGTTTCTGCAGAGAGGAGTGGCTTGCCGTGCTACCACGTGCGCTTGTTGCAGCGTTCGTCAAGACCGATAAAGATTTCCAGGCAGTGGGTAAGTAAGTCCTATTATTGCTCTGCTTAGTGTATTTAATAATAATATATACTGAAGGCACGTTTCATAGAATTATTTAGTCCTTAATTAAAATGGCATATGTTGCTTAGGCAGGGACATGATTTCTTTCTTTCCTATTAAAGCCAATGCAGTGCACAGAGTGTACTATTTGTCACTTCCTCTTTCATGAGGGAATAGAACATATGAGAGTTTTGTTTATGGTCCAGAATTTCCTTTGGTAACTGTTTTTCCTGTTTCAAATGTTTCTGACACAACTTCTTTACTGTTTCAGCTGAAACTTCTGGTACAACTGTGACATTTGTGATAATAGACGAGTGGGTTGTGACTGTAGCATCTGTCGGTGATTCACGTTGCATACTAGAATCTGCAGATGGCTCAATCTACTTTTTATCAGCTGATCATCGCTTTGATTCCAACCCAGATGAGTAAGTTTTGCTCCTAATGCTATATATTTATTATTAATATAGTTGTTCGATGTTTATAACCTTCCTATTTTTCAGGGTCATGCGCGTGACAGCATGTGGGAGCAAAGTTGGGAAAATGGACATTGTCGGTGGTCCAGAGGTTTGTGTCTTTGTCTCACCTTTAACCCGTGTGCTCCTGAATGGATTTTGTGTATGTTTGGCGTATAACCTACCATGGTGATAATTACCAATTTCAGAGTTGCCTGTAACTCCATGCTTATATTGTTGAATTGATTTTGCTGTGTTCAAGTGTACTCCAAATGGTATCTTAAATTATGATAGAAATTTAAAGCTTGTGCAGTGTGTTTCGGTCCTATATATGGTAGTTTATATTTTGCACCGAACCATGCATTACACGATTTTTCTTTATTTCATGATATGACTGCAACTCTCTTTGGTCTTTTGCTAATTGTTTGACCCAAAGTATTAATTCTGTTTTTCGTTTGAAAAAAATACTGTACTAGAGTTTCAATCTGTGACTTTAATTAGTGCAAGTGAGTACCCTTTATCTTATTTCAGACACTGCAAATTCATCTGTCTAATGCAATTATCATTTGTCTATAATCCATTTTATTGCCCTCCTAGTCTCTTTGTTTTGTTTGTTATATTATATATAAAATACATTGGAGTAAATAGGTTTACCCTTTTGACGTTTCAGGTTGGTCCTCTAAGATGTTGGCCAGGTGGCTTGTGTTTATCTAGATCCATAGGGGATCTTGATGTTGGTGAATGCATCATTGCTGTTCCTCATGTTAAGCAAGTGAAGGTTCGCTCACCTGAAAATTCTGCTCTACACATACAACTTACAAACATTGCATGTGCCATCATATATGTCCATTCACGGTTAGATACCAACTTAATTAAGTCTCCCCTTCAAGATGGCGTCATCATGTCATGTAGTATATAATTAAACAGCAAATTTTAGTTCTAATATCGAATTTAATCATGACAACTACAGTTCATGACCCTGTGATGTTCTTTGTATCAGCTTTCTAATGCTGGAGGCAGAATTATCATTGCAAGCGATGGTGTATGGGATGATTTGACTTGTGAAATGGCTCTTGACTGTTCCCGTGGGTTCTCATCAGATGTAGCTGCCAATCGAATTGTTAATGTAATTTACTCACATGCAGTTTCCTTAAAAGTCATATTATATATTTGATTAATCTCAACAATCTGTGATCCTTGGTTCGTTACTTTTTCTCTCCAGGAAGCAACCCGGCCTCGAGGAATCAGGGATGATACTACTTGCATCGTAGTTGACATTCTACCACCAGAAAATATAGTCCCGAGTCCTCCTAAGAGATCGGGCAGGATTGTATTCAATAATATGTTTCGCAGAAGATCTCTAGATGTCCCCTTCATCAAAACAAATAGATCAGAATATGCTGAACCGGATGTGGTGGAAGAAATATTTGAAGATGGCTCTCCGATGCTTTCTAAAAGGTAACATATAACGAGGTCAACAATTTTCTGTTTCACCTTTTTTCACTTGTATATTGTAGTTTGACCTCATGTATATATATAGCTATAAAAGTAACAACATTGCATAAAACAAAGTAGAGTTATCCTTGTTTTTGAAAGGCTGGATAAGTAGAAATGTCAACTTGAAATCATTGGAGTACTAGCATCAATATAAATCGCGATGGAGATGTCCTTATGGTCCTTATATATGTGTACCACTACATCAATGTAGAGTAGATCTGGTTACTATGATTGTGTCCTTATGTTTATGGCAATGAAAGAGACATGTTTAGCTTATGCACACTCAGCTGGTACAACTACTATGGTACTCCATTATATTGTCAGATCTTGCGGTCTGCTAAAGGATCTTAGGACTTGTAGTAGTAAATTATTGGACACAGAAAATGAGTTGGCACTGCTGCTGCTTGACGGTATCAGCCACAGCCCTGTTTTTGTTTCCATATATGCTAATGGTCAGTATGATTGCCTGCTCATCTGCTGAATCCTTTTCCGACACCACATTGGATCCTCTTCTTTCTTCTGATTATTTACAATGGTGCTGTCCTCAAACCATCAATACATAATAATTTTCAGATAATGTAATTAAATTATTTACCAATTACACTGACCAAATAAAAAAGTTGAAATCTCGAGATTTGATTCTTGTATGTATGAGTTTGAAGTAATATGTTAAGTAGCTTCAGGATAGTCAACAGATATTTTGCATCCTTAGAAGTTGCACTCAGCATGAGAAGCTAGCAAATCCCTGGTTATTAACGTTAATGTTTTTTCTTACTACTTGTTTTGTTATATCATAATAATGCTTCTGATTTCTAGCGCCCATTCACTACCTGCAGGCTAACTACCGGATATACACTTGAGAAAATTTTTGCACCCTCCAGCTGTGCAGTTTGTCTGGTACGGTTGAAATCTGGACAGGGAATTTCAGTGCATGACAACCCATTGCAATATGAAAAACTACAAGGTTGGCAGGGTCCTTTCCTGTGCCGAGCTGTCATGAAAAGAAAGAAGCAATGGAAGGGAAACGCCGGCAAAGAGGTATCATCAATTGGTATATACCTGGACTACATTCTGTAGCTAACCCTCAGACCGCTAATTCGTTTCTGGGTTCCTATTATTTGTCTTTCCAGGATCTTCAACAAATGTCTTCGGTCACATGTGCTAGGCCTGCCTAATTCCCGGAACAACTCTTTTGATTATATACCACTAGAGATTCTTTTATTCATTCGTAGATGGAAACAATAGTCAGCCCATAACAATTCATTGGATAGAATTGACCGTTTGAGTCGAGAGTGACACTCGAGTATTCTTGAAAGCCTGGAGGTTCATTCATTCATCAGTTGGAGTAGCGTAGGAATTAGCAAATCCCATCTTATTTTGTAAAGGACTACGGTTTGTGTTCAGAGGTTCAGCTCAGCTGAAAGCCGCATCTACGCATTTCAGTGTACAGACTCTACAGCAGAGGTTCGTTTTACTTGTATAGAGATAATCATTGATCTTCTTGTAATTTGTTAGGCCTCAGTTCACTGACGACACCCGAGAAAAAAACAATTAGCTTTAACTAAAATTCCTGCTGGAGATTTTGCTGGTGATACTGTCAGTGCTCTGAGAGGTCAATCGATGACACTTGAATTGCCGTGCCCGTTTGTTGCTAAACATCCACTGTTAATAACTGGGATATTCAATATAATTTCTGCACGTCGGACCCATTCAAGCGTACATATAGTATGGGATCTCCATCGTCTGTGCTGCTCATCACGTAGCTATCATCCACCCTAGTATGGACCCTGTCTACGCGCTCCTGCTCACCCATATGCGTCCATACCATACTGACGTACGCGCGCTCGCGCCAAACGGCCAGCCAAAGCCATTAATTTGCCGCACTGTGGCGCACCAGTGTTCACCATGCACATTTTTCTAATCATAAACCCAGTGACAAAACCAGGAAAAAGAATCTCTGGCTGTTGCGGGGGGATCGCTCTCGCCATGCACTGTCATTTGGCACATCCGTCTCCGGACCCGGCTTGTCTCCTCCGGAGCCCGGAGGCCGCAGGAACATGCCGGTGACGGAACCCCCGGCCCGGAAGAGCGACGACTGCTCATCGCACCTGTACGGCTGCATCATGCCAGCGCGCCACTGCTCCCGCCGGACTACAGCTCACCTACTGGGATGTGGGATCTGCACGCCACGCGCACATGACCGCTATGCTTAACCGACTCGGCGACCAAACCAGCCAGCCCCGGCCGGTGTGTGTCGCAGCCGTATTAGCCGTGGCCGCGATCGCTTCTGAACTCTGAACGCGACGCGGCCGGGACGGATAGGCCGGGATGGCGATCGATCGATTGGTGCCGAGTCATCAGTCATGTCATGTCCTGCCTGTCCACTCCCGAAACCCCCGCGCGCGGCCACGTGCCGATCGCTTCTCTTGTTTGGAAACGGGGACGCGCGCCGTGGGAACGAAGAGCTTTGCCGCTGCCGTCCGCCCGTCCCCTGTCGACAGACGTCAGGTTTGTTAGCATCCACATGGAGACTTTTGCGTACGGCCAACTGTACCTCAGACGGATATGGCATTGGACTGCTGTGTTTGGAACTTTGATGTGGCCACCCACATGATTCCATTGTTGTGGCTAGAGATTAGGGGAATAGAACTAGTAGGCGAGTTTACGTGTCTGACAAAATAGTCGAGACGTGATCATACTTCCATTTTAAATAACATCTCCCAAAATAAAATGAAGAGTAAAGTGTATATATAGCTGGACCTCAAACTTATCTAGGTGTGTCATATGCTGATCCTCGTGCTAACAAATTGTGTTTTTTTTGTCCTAAGTGTTTGTGTATTTCATGTCCATCCTCGTACTCACAAATTGCATCGTTTCAGACTTCAAACTTGTCGAAATGTTTCACGTTGGTCCTTATACTCTCAAATTGTGGTGTTTCAACCTTTAATCTTTGTTTGGGTCTCAGTAGTCATACAAACAGGTGTATGCACACACCCTCAGACCGATGTGGCATGCTGAGAGGCTACTGACATGGACCCGGCAAACATGTCACATGCATTTTTCCCCCACCTTACCCACGTCCATGGCTTGTTGCCCTGCTTCCTGTCAGTCATTTAGGAAGGAGAGGGTGAGATGGGGTCTTGATGGCTAGGGGACATGCTATGGCAGTAGTGCTAGGTAATGGTAAGGGTGAGGGTAGTAGGCGCTTACGACTAGTGCCTAGCCCAGAGGATGTCTTCTATGTCTCGCTACCACAACCATTATTGTCGCCACCGCCTAGCGCTACGCCAGCTACCGCTCGACCTAGCTTAGTCACCTGCGAGCACTAATGGGTTGCAAAGCCCAATCAACCATTGATACCCACTGCCCATGAAGAAGATGTTAGTTTTTTTTGGGTGGGTGGGGGGGGGGGGGGATCCCCACTGCCTAGTGGCCATAAAGACCAGCATGACACACATCGATAAGTTTTAGGACTAAAATGATGTGATTTGTGAGTACAAGGACCGGCATGACATGTTCAAACAAGTTTGAGGATCAAAACGGTGCAATTTGTGAGCACGAGGACCTACCATGCACTCTACTCTAAGATGAATGGAAGATCTCATTTGCTGTGGTAGATATGTTAGAATATCTCATCTTTATAGACTTAATGAAATTAAGTTAGACCTAACAAACTCAGAATCTATTATATTTGGGATGGAGTTGTTGAGGTACAGTACACGGTTTCCCCATTAGTTGAGCAATTAATTGATGAGAAACTCGCCTCAGCCTCAACTGTGCCTTGCCATCCATATACTCTGTTTTGCGAAGTGAACCGTGCGGTGCCATCGATATGAACATCAGAAACGACAGTAGTACGGCACACTGCTTTTTTTCTTGGTGTTGCTGGTTACGTATGTCTGAGAGCGAAATGTCATAATTGGGATTATTGCTCACAGGGATTAGAGAAATCAAGAACATGATACAGTTTGCCAAGGACATGACGGAAGAGTACAAAAGGGTGAAGGCCCATTCATCAATTGGACGTAGTCCCTGGGTCATCACATCCTTCGTTCTCAGATTTAAATTAAATGATGAGTTCCTCCTCTCTCTCTCTCTCTTCTCTCTCTGGATCTTCATTCTCCAGTTACGCAACCAGCATCTCTTCATCTGGATGCCGTAACCGTGCCTCTTCACAGCTCGACCGGATTACGCAGCAGCAGCAGTGGGCAGCATGCATGTTGCATGTTTCCTTGGATCATTCCTGGACCAGGACCATCTGTTTGTATACATGTGTCCGAGAGTCATCAGGGGGGGCGTATGCCAGGTTGGTCCGTGTGTCCTGAGCTCGATCGCCACCGGCAGCTGCAGCTGTGCAAATGACGACGGATCGGAGTCGCTGCCCTGATTAAGTGATGTACAGGAATGGCGGGCGGGCAAGCATGCAAGAGGGGCCCCTGCTGCGTGTGTGAGCTGAGCCGTACGTCAGATTAATAGTAGTAGTGTCAATTGTGTCTCGGTCAAGTCTGAAATGCACTAGCGAGCGAGCTGCTGGGGACGTTCGTACGGCCGGCAGCATCATATCATGCATGGTCGTCTCGTCCGTAGGGAGCTACGGGTACAGGTACACGTCAGACGTCGATGATCGAGCTATATCACAATTAGTGTGCGGTCCATTTGGGCTTATCACGAAATAATTTAATTACGTGTACTATCAACCGGGTTGACTATACTGTGGTTCAGGGCTGATGAAAGTCCGGCCAATTCTGCTGCTGTCTGCTAGACTGATCATGCATGCATGGGGATGGGGTACCTTACTACTATAGCTCGAGCTACATGTCAAAAATGAGAAGCTTTGGCTAACTGCTGAACCATTTGTACTTGGACAGATCTCAGATTCAAATCAACAACTAGCACTGCTAAAAGTTAATTTAATGAAATGATGCTTCTTATCATCAACGTAAATCTGCAGGTCAGGCAGCCGTTTATTACTGTTCTTCCTCCGATCATCATAACAACCTGTCAGTTCAATCCCACGCTTTCATTCTTTAGATGAATAGCAAAAGTCTTCTTTATATATATATATATATATATATATATATATATAGTATATAGTATATAGTGTATTTCTGGCGACATCACCCGCGTTCTTCTTCTTCGCAGCGAGCGTGCTTATCTTCTTCTACCCCATCCCAAATTCACATGATTAGCGAAAACTTAAAACCTCTCTCCGTCTCGTCGTCCTTGCTAAACACCCCAGCGTCCTTGCTCTCCTACTGTAGCTGTAGCTCTCGCCACCATGCATCCCCCCTCCCCACACCAGCTAGTTGTCCACCTAACATTGTCACCTACACGTACGCGCGCGGGCGCGGAAGCTAACCCTACCGCGGCGCTCAAAGCCATGGTGGACACACCACCGCAGTCACGCGCACGTCCACCTCAATTACTGTCGTCCAAGCGAAACCCACCTTCGTCCTCGTCCCCTCCCCCACCACCGCCGCTCATCATCTCCTCCGCCACCACCTCCCCTTCCCACGACGACTTCTCCTTTCCCTCTCCTCCCTTCGGCGGCCAACTGCTCCCGCTCTCCATGTCCCGCACCCCGTCGGCCGCGTCGGCAGCGACCTCAGCCACCTCAACCACGCCGCCAGAGCGAGCCATCATCACGCCACCACGAGCAACGGCGGCGGCACTAGCAGCAATAAGGACAGGGACAGGGATAGTGGTAGTAGGGCCAAGAGCAAGGCCTCGCCTTTCTTCTCCGGCCTTGGCGGCGCGTGGAGGAAGGAGAGCAGCCGCAGCAGCAGCGACGTGGCCGCCGGGAAGCAGCAGGCCGAGGAGAAGAGGAAGGATAGGGCCAAGAGAGCGCTGGACGTGGGCCACTGGGTAAAGAGGCACATGGCATCCATGGTGGAGCAGCTGCGCGCCTCCTTCTCCCGGCAGTCGTCGGAGAGGGGGAGGAGGGAGCAGCGGCGCCGGCCACACTCGTTTTCGGGCCACGGTCCGGGCGCCGTCAGGGAGATGAGGGAGCGGGAGCAGTGGAGGCGGCGGCGTGGGCAGCTGTCGTCTGCGCCCGCGTCGCTGCGCGTGTCGCCGGCGAACAGCGGACACCTCTCCGTTGGCGGATCGGTGAAGGTGTCCACGTCGTCGGAGGAGAGCACCATGGAGGAGCTGCAGAGCGCCATCGAGGCCGCCATCGCGCACTGCAAGAATTCCATCTCCGTGGCCAAGCAGACGTCGACCGGGGACGACGCCAAGCTTCAGTAAACCGTAGTGGTCGTAGGGGCGGCGCTGCACTCATGGATTATTTGATCGAGCTTGCAGATCAAAATTTCAGAAGCCGAGTCGTTTGGTTGGATCTCACACAGGCGCATATAAATTAGTATAAGATGTAAGAAGAGATAAGGGTGGTATACACATATATAGTTTTTTTTTCGCTCCTTAAAACCTCGCGATTTATTGTAAGAATTGTTATTGTGTTTGTACTTTGGCATGCTATAATAGATGATTTTAGTTTTTAGCCACATCGTGGGAGTTTTGGTTTCTCCTATTTAGTTTTTATCACGTCCGATGTTTGACACTAATTTAAAGTACTAAATATATATTAATTACTAAAGTAATTATACACAGTTTGGAACTAATTTACAAGACTATAAACATATACTAATGATGTATTAATTAGGCTTAATATATTTATCTCGCGAATTAGCCACAACTTTTGCAATTTGTTTTATAATTATCTCATATTTAGTTCTCCTAATTAACATCAAAACATTCGATATGACACACACTAAACTTTAGTCCCTAGAGACATACAACAATATCGGCTAGTATATATGTATATTCAAATTCGACTTGGGAATCACTGCATTGGTGTTTAATTTTGGCACAAGGCTCACAATATGCACTTAGATAGCTATGCAAACAAATTGCATAGCTATCGATTCTTAAGCTTCAGTGGTCCAAAATATGTAATTCATGCTGATCCTCGAGTTGCTGCTATGGTTCTCAACGCCATAGCCAGTAAGTACCCTAAATAAGAGTCGCAAAAAAGTTTTGGTTGACATTTGTCAAAAGTAACATAATTTCTTTATAGCTATAAGGCCCAACAAGTTTTTTTTTGACAAAACGGCCCAACAAATTGTTGACACACAGTTATCAACAACTTTAGCACATTACCTTGCTTCACCAATTCACTCTAGTGGTTAAATCAATGATTTAGATCTCTCGGCAATCTAATTTTGAAAGTAGAAAAATGGCACGTCAAAGAAATTTAATACGATGACAAAAAAAAAACGAAGCGTTGAATTGTCTCTTCATGGTTAAAAATCGACAACAGTTTTACTAGCAAGTTGTAGTACTTAGAGATAGGCGACATTTCACCCATAAAAGACGACATTTCACCCATATATTATATATTCATGTTAAGAATATTCCTATATTCTATAATCAACTAATGGACTTTTAGTAGCTGTATTAGACAGTTACCACACCCCTTCAGAGAGTGCAGACATGCCCTGTGGGCCTATATATATATATTTCATCAATAAAGGGTTACTGGTTCACTTTACATTGTCTCTTCTACTTTCTATTTTCTACTGTTCTTCAACATTAGATTACAACACGTTATCAGCGTTCTACTGCGGAGCGAGAAGGCCAAAGATTTGGATCGCTGCATCGATCAAAGGTAGGAGATGTCTTGGACCCCCTACGTTCCTACACTAGATTACAACACGTTATCAGCGTTCTCTCCTGAGCGAGAAGGCCAAAGATTTGGATCGCTGCATCGATCAAAGGTAGGAGATGTCTTGGACCCCCTACGTTCCTTCGGCAGGCTTCTACGGCGACCTTCGGCAAGCGGCTAACACGGCGGCGTCCTACAGCAGCGGAGCGGCGTGCGGGATCCTCCCCGCTCTACAACTGGCGCTCTCGCCGGATGTAGAGGAAGACGACGGCGTTCGGCGGGCTTCGGTATCGGCGAACGGAGGGCGGCGGCCGGGCGCGTGCGGCAGGCACGGCCGCGTCCAGCAGCGGCTGCGCGGTGCGTGTCTGACCGGGGAGCAGCGGCGGCGTACTTCGTCGCGCAGCGGCCGGGCGCGAGAAAACCGTAGGCGCGGGACCAGCGGCGGTCGGACGCTCGACACACGCGCGGACGCGGCCCGAGCACCGGCGGCGGCCCGCTCGATCGGCTGGGGCTAATGGCAACTGCCGTCCTTCATATGGGCTCGAATGGGCCTATTTAGAGGCCCAAATGGAGGCCTTTTCCTCCCCCTCAGGCCACCTGCCACTGCGCCACTGCCAAAATGCCATTTTAGTTTTTATCTTTTATACCAGTTTATTTCTGAATTTCGATTCTAGTAGCTTTAGTCTTTAACCCTTGTGTTTAGACTTTGTTAATTGTTGTTGTTTACTAGTTTTAGTGTCTATATCTTTATGATATTAGACATCTTATGTTCATGTGAATATACAAATGAGTTTATTTACATGGTACTTATGCAATTTTGAATTCTATTGTAGAATGCAAGTATGTTCTTGTTATTAATTTGACATTTTCATACTTATTTCGTTATTGCGAATTTAATTCACATACTTCATATTAATATTGTTTTCATTAGTATTTAATATGACCGAGCATAATTAATTTATGCATATCTCTATATTATTTTAAGAAGGAAAATATTATGTAATAGAGTCCACGCAAAGGCTGCACTTAATCCTTTTGGATTATTTTGCACAGAGACCGTGTCATGGTTGTGATTTATTCACCTATTACTAAAGGTCTACATCATGTCCATTGGACTAGATGATTACCTATATGATGTTTTGTTCTTAAAATATTTTTTTTTAATTTTGGGCTATTATTTTTATAGTAATTACCATTGTTTAATCATCAATTTATGATATATATGGTGTAGTAGAGACTTAAGCATTGGCTGCGTTTAATTCAAGAATGAATTATTCAGCCTTGAAACCATGCTTAGGCAGCAATTTATTTGCCTACTATTAAGATCTACTCTATGTCTTTCGACATTTGAGATTATCTAACCATATATAGTTAATTGATGAGAGTAATAATTTTGTCGACGAAACACGTGTCACAGTCTACCTAGGGAGTACCCCACGGTAGTAGATTATAGGCGGAGGTGTGGCGACGACGATCAAGCGTAACACAGAGAGCGTAGATACGGCGATTTAGACAGGTTCGGGCCGGCAAATCGCTGTAATACCCTACGTCCTGTGTTTTGGTGGCTGGATTGATATGAGTATTAGGTTACAAGACCCATATATGTAATCTAGGGGATTGTATGAGGGATCTAAGAGATTGTTTTGGAGGGGTCCCTGCTCGCCTTATATAGCCGGGGAGCAGGGTTACAATTTTCATATCCTAACCGATTACGATTGGTCCCTTTAGGTAAGGGATCCGAGTCTATCTACTAGGATCCTTCTTGGTGAGCAAGGCTTCTTCAGAGTCCTTGGCGAGCACGACAGGCTGGTCGCGTGCCGCAAGGCCTCGTGGGCTGGGCCGTCGTCTGGTCGGCAGGCCCAAAAGGTCCCTTGGGATATGCTGAGGTAATATTCCCAACAAGTCTTCGAGCACGTTATATCCTTCTGGCGAGTCAACAGTAACTTCTTCGGAGGTGTACACCTGATCGGCGTTGGTGGAAGTTGTCGTTACAGAGTCCCGACCAGGCTAGCTGGCCGGGGCACTGCTTGGAGAAGCCTCTTGACCAGGCGGACTGGTCGAGAGTGCTGCAGCTTGGTGTGTGAGCAGGTCACCTTCGATGGATGCTGCGCCTACCTGTCAGAGGATGTGACGTGCTGAAGAAGAAAAAAACTTTTGAATGGCTTGTTCCCTAGTGAAGTGTACCCACTTAAGCTCTGCAATAAGACAACAGGAAACAACAGAGTTTTGTCGAGAAGAAAATAAGTACATTCACCGCAAGGCGAAGTGTACCCACTTAGTCCCGAGCTTGGTAGTAGGTGAAGTATGCACGTGGTGCCAAGCTTTATAAAAAAATACATGGATAGGTGTAAATAACGAGTAGAGTATGAGTTTTGCAAAAGCGACTGCGAATACCCGCAGTCCCCGAACCTGATGTAAGAAGCTTGTAAAGTTCTTGTATCAGGATTTATAGAAAAATGCTAAATTATGAGTTTGATAGAAACGACTACGAATACCCGTAGTCCCCGAGCCTGATGCGAGAAGGTGAAAAGTTCTTGAGTTAGGATCACGTTGCTTCATTCGCAGTCCCCGAGCTGCAGTCCCCGAGTTCTTTGGTTTTCCACGTTTCCGCTCCTGTGCCACTGCAACAGTCCCCGAGCCTTACTCGGTGTATTCCTAGACGGAGTCCCCGAGCCTGGTCAGGCCTGCGAGCAGGTGGCCGAGTCGTCGTTTGCCGCCGACGAAGTTCTTGAGTGGTGCTGTAGCAAATGTCCTGCAAGACTTGTTAACTAGTGTACTGTAGTTGTGTTACTGTTCCTACCAAAAAAAGAAATTGTAACAGAGTCGTGCGTCCAGTCCCGAGACTGTAGCGTTAGAGGTATTTAGGGAATCTTTTCCCGTAATCTATGGGTATCGGTTTGAGGAATATATATGAAAAGGAAAAAACTGGAAAGGGAAATCGTGGGCCGAAACAACCGCGTAGTTATCGGCCCAAGTCGCGGCGTACAGAGGGGGTCGTCGTGGCGGTTTTGTATTTGGCCATTGCGGTTTCCCAAAAACCCTGGGATTCCAAGGGACGCACTGCTTGGTATAAAGGTGGAAGTTGGCGGCGGCGACGGTTTCCACATCCGCGCTCCATGTGAAAGAGTCTATACCGCAAGGCCTCGTGGGCGGGGCCGTCTTCTGGTCGGCAGGTCCAAAAGGTCCGTGGGGATATGTCGAGGTAATATCCCCAACAAATTTGGGTTTACATATTTTATTTGTATACCTTGGATTCAATTTATCATATTGAGATATGTCATTTAAATTAATTTGCATTTATTACAACATCGCTTTATCATTTGAATTTTAATTTACCATGAGTAAATTTAATGAATCAAATGTTCCTACTTTGTAGGCTATGGCCTTAACTAAGGAGTTTGATGAACTTGCCTTAGATGGCAACAATTTCCCTACTTAGGCTTCGGATATGAAAATTAACTTTGCATCCCGTGGATTTTTGGCATATATCAATGAACCCATTAAGGAGGTTGTGATTGATGAGCAAAAGAAGTTCGGGGCCTTAATGATTTTAAGGTTTTACATCCATAAGGATCTCAAACAAGAGTACCTTTTGGAAGAGAATCCCCACACTTTGTGGCTTGCTCTTAAGGAGCGTTATGATCAACGAAAGGTACTCCTATGGCCCGAGGCTAATCATGAGTGGAACCACTTGTGTTTACAGGACTTTAAGTTCGTTGCTGATTATAATCATGTCATTCATAAAATTTGCTCAAAGTTGAAATTCTGTGAGAAAGAGCCAACAGATGCTGATAAGATAGAGAAAACTCTATCTACCATGCTTCCCACTGACCGAGTCTTGCAGCAGCAATATCAGGCTAGTAATTATACTGTTTATTCTCAACTTATTCATACATTGACTCAGGCTGAGAAACATGATGAACTTCTTATGAATAATTATCATAAGCACCCCACTGGTGCGGCACCTCTTCCTAAAGTTCATAATGTACAGAATAAAGTTAAGAATAATAATAATAAAAGGTTCAAATGATCTTCTTCTGATGATCCAAAGAACAAGCCTGGTAAGCGCAAGTTCAACAAAAAGCAAAAGCCAAATGCTACTCCTAAGCATTTGGTTGCACTTTACCAAAAGTCCTTAAAGGATGCAAAACCAAGCAAAGAGGAAGAGACAAGATATGAAACTCATTTCAATCCTGCTTCTGAGGCTACCAAGGAAGTGGATTGTTCAAACAAGGCTCCTGAGGAACCAAAGAACAACGATGCTCACAAGGATGAGGGACTTCTTGGAATGGATGACATGCTCATGGAGTTCAACTCAAATGACATGTTTGGAGACTTCAATTGAAGATCTTGATCCGTAGTTGATATCTGTTTAATTATTATGTTAAGCAAGTCAAGTGTTGTAATAATTTAAGTTGTGGAAACTCTATGTTCTTTGAGTTGTACAAACTTGTTAGAGATGGTAGTATTATGAGAAAAATATGTATTGTAATATCATAGTGTATGTTGGTATTATAATACATTGTGTTTATGTATGTAATTCTATATGTTCAATAAGAGATTTTGCATTCTTATTTTACGATAGATGTCTTCTGATGTCAATCCTGAGGAGGAATTATGTCTTGTAGACAGTGGAACCACAAACACTATTCTTAGGGAGATAAAATATTTCTAGACTCTTAAGAAAAGAGAAGGAAATGTTATGATCATTGCTGGTCATGATGTTCTAATAGTCGGTTCTGGAAGAGCCCCTATTATTCTCCCTATAGGTACGCAATTAACGATTGAGGATGCATTATTGTATTCGGAATCAACTCGTACCTTGCTAAGCTATAAAGATATCCATAAGAATGGTCTTCAGGTTGAAACACATGTAGATAATAAAGAAGAATGTATTTTCTTCACCAGACTTACTGGACGTGGCAAGCAAGTTTGTGAGAAAGTTCCCTCCCTAGAAACTGGATTGTACTATACATACATAAAACATATATCTAATGTTGCATATAAGGTAATTTTCCAAAATGTCAATTCATTCCAAACATGGCATGATAGACTTGGTCACCCTAGAATAGGGATAATCAGAAAAATTATCTGCAATTCAATTGGTCATAATTTACATAAAGCAAAGTTCCCACAATCTACGGATTTTACATGCACTACATGGCCATCAACTCTTAAAATCAGAGATGAACCACTAAAATTTCTTGAAAGAATTCAAGGAGATATTTGTGGTCCAATTCAGCCTATATGTGGACCTTTTAGGCACTTCATGGTGTTGATAGATGCATCTACAAGATGGTCTCATGTGTCTTTGTTATCGACACACAACCATGATTTTGCCAAAATATTGTCCCATATCATAAAGTTGAAAGCACATTATCCTAAACATCGGATTCAATCCATTCGAATGGATAATGCTACTGAATTTTCATCCCATGCCTTTAATAACTATTGTATGGCAATAGGAATTGAAGTTCAACATTCTATACCTTATGTACATACTCAAAATGGTTTGGCTGAATCATTGACTAAGAGAATTAAACTCATTGCTAGACCAATGTTGATGAATTGCATGTTGCCTACTTTGTAGGGTCATGTAGTTATGCACGCTGCTGAATTAATCCTACTACGACCAACTGCATATCATGAAAATTCCCCCATGGAATTAGTATGTGGAAATCCACCAAGTATTTCCCATTTGCGTAAGTTTGGGTATGTTGTTTATCTACCCATCTCACCACCTCAGCGGACCACTATGGGTCCACACAGAAAATTGGGGATCTATGTGAGATTTAAATCTCCGTCGATCATTAAGTATATAGAGCCTCTCACCGAGGATCTATTTACTGCCCGGTTCGTTGATTCAATTTTTAATGAGGATCATTTTCCGGCATTAGGGGGAGATTTGTACCATAAAAATGAATGTCGGGAAATTAATTGGAATGCGGAAGGCATTTGATTCTTTGATTCACGTACTATGGAAAATGAACATGAAGTTCAGCGACTTATAGATTTGCAAAATATTGCAAATAATCTGCCATATGCGTTTACCAACTACAAAGGTGTTGTTAAATCTTTCTATCCTGCAAGAAATGTGGCAGAAAGAGTGGAGGTAACCACTCAAGTTGTCCCTCTTGGACGCAAGAGGGGGAGAGGCAATTCCAAGGTGCAAGATAAGAAACATAAAAAAGTGGTAAACAATGATCAACTAAATGTTGATATAAATCACCTTGTTACTAATCAATATCTTTTGGAAAGATTTGATGTAACCTAGCCCAGACATGCGCATAAATACTGAGGTTGGGACATCGGAAGGCCCTAGATCTATTGTTTTGGGAAATCATGATGATCTATTAAGGGTTGATAAATTGATATTAATTATATAGAGATTGGATAATCCTATAATCGAAAGGCTACAACTATCGACATCTTTTTCTTTGAAAAGATTGCTGAAATCCTTCAAAATGATCCAGATCCAAAATCTATGGTAAAGTGCAAGAAGCGCTCGGACTGGAACAAGTGAAAGGTTGCAATAGAAATAGAGATAACCTCGCTCACTAAACGGGAAGTGTTTTCGACCGTAGTGCCAACACCTCCCGGTGTCCATCGAGTTGGATATAAATGAGTTTTTGTCCGGAAACGGAATGAAAACAAAGAAGTGGTGAGATACAAAGCAAGGCTAGTAGCACAAGACTTCACGCAAAGGCCTACACTACAGGAAACCACGGAGTTGCCGAGTGCTGGAAGCACTCGACAACTAGCCTTTTGAGTGCCGCACTCAGTAGAAACCGAGTCGGCAACTAATTTAGTTGCGGAGTGCCAGATTTCGGGCACTCGACAACTAAATTGTCGAGTACCAGATCAAGCACTCGGCAACTAAAATTGGGCTGTCAACCTTGACAGACTAGTTGTCGAGTGTCAGCTGGCTGGCACTCAGCAACTAATTATTTATTTGCGCGAGCAACTAAATAATTTTATTTTATCTGTCAAAATTTAGTTGTCGAGTGCCAGCCACCGGAACTCGGCAACTATTTTTTTTATTTTTTTATTGATAATTAGTTGCCAAGTGCGATTGGCCATTGCACTTGGCAACTCTGGGAAACTAGCATTGCACTCGACAACTCTGGGAAACTGACATTTTTAGACTCTCTGTTTTCCAGAGTTGCCGAGTGCAACGGCAACTAATTTAGTTGCCTAGTGTGGAACTCGGCAATTAAAAAAATGCTATTTTTTGTTTTTTTATTTCCAACAAAACAGAGACAAAAATAGATAGATATATATCACATTCACCATTCAAATCACATATATATCACATTCATCATTCAAATCACATATATATCGCATCCGCCATTCAAATCACATACATATGCTCACATCCATCATTCACAATCCGTCATACGCATATAACATCACAAACATCTATCACAAACATCCATAAGTCCATAATACATCACATACACATATAGAGTCCATAGATCCATCACATAGAGTCCATAATCCATCACATAGCTATAAATATGTCACAAGTCTAAGTCGAATACAAGTCCAAGTATAATACAAGTCCGAGGGGCATGAAAATAGACAAAGGACAAGTACCTACTGCTGTCATCCTGACCAGCCGGGCCATGAAGAAGAGCCATCTGGAAACCTGGCTTGTGGAGGAGTGTCAGTTGGCCACCCCTACTGTGGAGAGGGACCACCGCCTTGAACCGTCGAGTTCGAACTCATAGACATTTGCTGCACAAAGAAGAAGTCAATTAATGAGTATCTGCAGGAAATTAACACAAGTCCTAGGAACAAACCAATAGACATACTTACCGGTGTCCCGAAAACAATAGGTTGTGGAGGAGGAGGAGCCACAGGCACAACTGGGTGGAGAAGCGATTCGGGCACGACCACACCTGGAATTGCACTAAGGTTGGCCATGAAGCTGAACATGTCCCGCAACCTCTGCTCCTCGGCCGCCCTCTAGGCTTGTACAACCTCCCTCTCCAACCGCTGGGCCTCCCTCTCCAACCGCTGGGCCTCCTCCATCGCCGCATGCGCCGTCTCCAACCTCCGTACGTTGGCCTGCTCACAAGCCACCCACAATGTTTAAACAATGCAAATGCAAGATAGATGTGTAAAAGCAATGAACGAGTACTAACCGCGAGATCCGAGATCTGCTGCTATGAGCTCAGCTGCCGAGGGCGTATGGGGAGGGACGAGCTTGTACTCCTTGCCCGAAGGTCTACAAGGTTGGGAACAGAGGCGGAGTCGAGCGCGTTGTTCGCCATCCAGTAGCGGTCGTGCTGCTTCCCTCCTCCTAGCCTCATCACGATCTCTGCGTCCAGGGGCTCGGTGGCCGGATCGAAGGTCTCCCCATGCTGCAGGCGTGTCGCCGAGATGTACTCGGTAACCTTGCTGTGGGCGCTGAGGTTGGTGTACAACTCAGGCGGGTGCGCTGGGTTGTAGGTGTTGGCGGGGTCCGTCGCCTTGCCCTTGTGTACCAGGCTGAACGCCATGAAGTCGTTGCACTCCTAGCCTTAGTGCGACCGAGACTGCGAGGAAAACATAAAGATGATTAGAAGTAATGAGAATTTAAAGTTGTAATTAAAAAATAAAGATAAAAAACACAAAGAAGATTACCTAGTTCGAAGCGTACTGGGAGAGGCTCTGGTTGCCCTGGTGGTGTGGGGTCCAGTCATCTATAGGCGGCGGTCACGACGGATCACACTCTTCTCCATCCACTCGGGTGAGAGCCACCTGTCCATAATACCGCCCCAGCAGAGGGGGTGACTAGCGCACCAATCAGGACATCGCTGCATGTCATCAAGTTATTGATACGTCAGAATATACCAATCATGTAGGGTGGTAGTACTGATGTTTCATACTTACCAACTCGTACTGCTCCCTGGTAAGCGTCATGCCCTGGCCTCACTCTTCGACACTTTCTGGCCAAGGACGTCGACGTGGTGGTTGATAATGCACTGGAGCCGCGTCTCGTAGTAGAGGTGTCTGAGTCGAGCCTTGCAGACCTTGTCCTGCACTTGCGCTGCCTTTTCCTCGTGCCCTGGCTCGCACGTGAAGAAGTCCTACATACAAACATCATGTATCGTTTCATTATATCAAGAATGACCAATGAATGCGTTTGGTTTGACAAATTTAGTGCGATGAAGACTCACCTAGAACTCGGCCTTGATCCGCCCCGCAACGGATCCGTGGTCGCTGTCCTCAGCGGCGTACAAGTGAGCCCACGTCCAGGGCGGCTGCGTCACCCCGTTCAACTCGACCAGTCTAGGGTAGTGCTACCGAATCAGAAGGCCAAGGATGCTATTGATTTGACGACCCTTCTGTCCGGACACAATTACCCAGTTGTTGCAAGAGTCATTAACAAAACATGTTAGTCTATAGTTCGATTTTCAATACTTCATATAAAATAGTATTGAAATAATACTTACTCGTCGCCCGCGGGTCGAATCACCGGGCGGTGGGGAGGTAGGATCGGGCGGTGAGGGAGCCTCGCGGGCCCACGCAACCAGACTATCGACGAGGAGGTGGAGCCCTCTCCTACCTCTTGCTCTGTGGCGTCACCGCCGCCTGTGTGGAGCCCGACCGCCTGGTCGTCCTCGTCCATGGGCTGGTGATCCCGTCCATGGCCGGTGTGGGAGCCGACTCCACAGTCGGCCTCGCACCCCCTCTGCCGCGGCTGCCCCGGCCGCGGGGTCGGCCGCGAGGTCTCCTCGTCTGCGAGGTCTCCACTGCGGGCGCCGCGGCCTCAGCGGCAGAAGCGGGCGGCGTCGCATAGAGGTCGTTGAGTGAACGAAGTCTAGCCCTTCCGCCAGGCATTTTGTCGAGTGCCTACAATTTCAAATAGTAAACCAATTAGCACAATTAATTACAAATTAATTACAAATACTTATAAAGAGATACAAAATGAACCAAACATAATTACAATAATAATAATAATATAGTATTACATTAATATAAATATTCTTCGTGATCAGTAGCTGCTGGATCATAGGTGTCGTCATCACTATCATATTGCACCTCTTCTACCTCTTCTTCATCTCCATCGTTGTCATCATTGCCAACGCCTAACTGTAACCGCTCAAGCATTTGTAAGTCTTCCACATCTTGCACCTCTTCTCCCTCGTCCTCATCTCCATCGTCCCGATCAATGTCATTGTCAACTTCCATGCCCATCAGCCCAATCATGTCTATGTCAAACCTCCCTTTTAGCCCCTCTGATTGATAGAACCCCTCTGCGTTTGGGTCAAAGTGGTAATCCTCATCGTTTGGGACAAACAATTTACCGTGCGGCGATACCAACTGAACGAGGTACCAACCCATAAGATTGGGTTTTTTTTGGCACGCCCATGGGAGATAATAGACTTGTGTGGCCCGTTGAGCCACAATATAGACATCCTCTCCTTGATAGATAGAATCTTGTCGAATTTCAACTTGTCCAATCTCAGGAGATGTTCTCGTGACATTAGGATCAAACCAATGGACTTTGAATATGACTGGATTAGGACCTTTGCGACACTCAAAGGACAACTCGTATATGGCTTCTACTATGCCGTAGTAGTCGCGCTCATCGGTGCTAGGCGTACGAACTCTGGTATTTGTGGTTTTCTGATTGGGCCGACTCTCCTCATAGTTTCTTGTGTGAAATTGATAGCCATTCACATCATAAACGTTGAATGTCTTGACCTTATAGGCGAACCCTTTCGCGAGCCATTTCAACTCAACATTCATGTCCCTATCTTTGCGAGCCTGCAAGGTGAGGCCGGATAGATAGTTACATTAGTCGCTCTTAGGAGCAAAGTGAGATGTCAAAGATTCAACCAGGTACCTTCGTATCGAACCAGGAAATGAAATCGGGTTTGCCATGTTTCAGAAGGTTATCTTCTTCTTGAGGGGAAGGAGCACTACTCCCTCTCCAGTATATATTTAGAAATTCCCTGAAAAAA
Source organism: Microstegium vimineum (assembly GCA_022036555.1). Taxonomy (NCBI): domain Eukaryota; kingdom Viridiplantae; phylum Streptophyta; class Magnoliopsida; order Poales; family Poaceae; genus Microstegium; species Microstegium vimineum. The sequence continues at coordinate 7,708,568 of CM039120.1, forward strand.
CAAGAGACAAGGAAGTTGGATACATGGAGGATAGTGATGACGTATGTAACAAGCTCATTGAGAACTTACTGCACATAAGGCTTCACTTCGTCAAGGTTCAACAACATGTAATGCATGATAATGCGCCACTCATCATTCCTTAAGGTCTTGGTGCCCGGTGCGCTTGCCTTGTCGAGTTGCCCTTTGAAAAGGCTGAGGTTCGATGAACTCTCATCCGCGTTGTAACAAGGTGGGGGATTGTGCACACTGGGAAGGCTATCCTTATAGTATGTTGTTGTGAAGTTTGACACCTCCAAAATGAATGCCTCTGCCACAGAAGCCTCGATTTTGGCTTTATTTCTACAGTTTTTTCGAAGAATCTTTAGACATCTCTCGATCATATAGCACCAATGGGCCTGCACGGGCCCCCACATTCGTGCCTCGTAAGGTAGGTGCAAGATCATATGTTGCGTCGCCACAAAGTAGTCGGGTGGGAAGATCTTCTCCAGCTTGCAGAGCAACACAGGTGCCACTTTCTCCAAGTCAGCAATGATATCCCGAGACAACTCCTTGGCACAAAGCTGGCGGAAGAAATAGCTCAACTCTGCCAGCACGCGCCACACATGCTCGGGCACGTATCCCGGGGTCATCGCAGGAAGGAGCCGCTCAATCCATATGTGGTAGTCATGACTCTTCATCCCTAAGACCCGCATAGTGGACAAGTTCACTCCCCGACTCAAATTCGCCGCATACCCATCCAGGAACATCAACGTCTGCATCCACATCAACACCTCCTTCCGTTGGTCCCTTTTCAAGACGAAATCGACCGGAGTCCTTCTCCATTTCTTACCGGGCCCAGGAGGCTTCATCACTTGCTTTGGCCTATCGCAAATCGTTTCCAGGTCCAATCTAGCCTTCACGTTGTCCTTTGACTTCTCTGTGTCTATGAGTGTTGCAAAAAGCGAATCGACGATATTCTTTTCTGTGTGCATTACATCAAAGTTGTGTGGAAGAAGAATGTCATCGAAATAAGGTAGCCTAGTCAAGCCCGATTTATTAGTCCACTGATGTTCCAAACCATATCCAATAAAACCACATGTAGTTTCATCATCTTTGAGAGCCTCTATCTCAGCATGGACCTCATCACCGGTTATCATGTGAGGTGGTGTAGGGTCGAGATGGCGGACTAGAGGGGGGGGTGAATAGTCTTTTCTAAAACTTAACCGTCACGGCTAACCGAAACTATTGCGGAATTAAAACTATCGGTCTAGCCAAGACTACACCCCTCTATCTATTACTTTAGCACCTAGCAAAGATGTCTATTATGCTAATTAAGGTGCCAAGCTAGGAGGCTCACCTACACAAGTCTAGGTTGCAAGGTCACACAAACCTAAGCAACTAGTACTCTAAACAAACCGGGGAGCTCCTACACATACTAGTAAGCAAAGCACAAAGCACCTAAGCTCACTAGCAATGCTCTTTAGCAAGACTACACAAGTGAACTAGAGAGCTCAACTTACTTAGCTACACAAACTAAGCAATGTGACTAACAAGGCTACACAAGCCAATTAGCCACTCAAGAGCTACTTCTATGCTACACAAGCTAGAAGCTAACTAGGCAAGCTACACAAGCCAAACTAGTTACAAGACCAACAACTACTCACTAGCACAAGTATATGAAAGTAAATACAAGCTAGTGATTTGGAGAATACAAACCACCAAGAAGATGTACAAGGTTTACACGGTGATTTTTCTCCCGAGGTTCACTTGGTCGCCACCAAGCTAGTCCCGTTGTGTCGACCACACACTTGGTGATTCAGCGGCTAATAGGCGTTTACAAGCCTAGCCCACTAACTCGGGTGCCGCAAGAATCCACCCACAAGTGAGGGTAGCTCAATGACACGCTCAACTAGAGTTGCCCTTCGCGATCCCCGCGGGGCGAGCACAATACCCTCACAAAGCCTTCTCCGGAGCTACGCACAAGCTTCTTGCGTGCTTCGACGGAGCCACAATCACCAAGCCGTCTAGGAGGTGGCAACCTCCAAGAGTAACAAGCACCACCGGCTTGCAACACGATCACCTAGTGCCACTCGATGCAAACTCGCAATGTAGCGCACTAGAATAGCTCTGTCACACAATCGGATGATCACTATCAAGTGTATGTGAGTTAGAGGGCTCCCAAGCACACCAACACAAGCCACAAAGGCCCTAGGGTGCTCAGCAAGCCCCAAGGGCCGGCCAAGGGCTATAAATAGCCACCTCATCGAAACTAGCCGTTTTCCCCTCTCTAACGGCTCTCTGGACGGCTCCGGACGCAATGAATAGTGCAGCTCCGGACCATTACAGACGTGTCCGGACCTATAGAGATGCTACGTCTGGACTGCTGCGTCCGGATCAGCGCAGCCCGCACTGAAACGTCCGTATCTCTTAGCTCCGAACTCCGATTTCGATGATCTTGGACATTTTGGAAAGCTAACTCGGAGGCCTACACACCCCTCAACTCCTATTTGATCCATATCACAATGAATCAAAGCAGTATACAATCCAAAATCTTCTCTTCAGCGCGCTTTCTGCAGAGGGTCTGGACGCACGCAACAGTGCGGGTCTGGACCATGCCGCTTGCATCCGGTCCACTCCTCGAAGCGACAACAGAGAGCTCCAACCTCCGAACGCGCGCCCGGAGTCCCCGTCCGGTCGACAAACAGTGTCTGGATCTTACTATTCCTGAACAGGCACGCTAGGGATAGCTTCCGGACGCATCCGCGATGGTCCGGACCAGCAGCACCCTTGTGTTCGGACCTTGCGTCCGGAGCTGTTTCCTCAGCCAAACCGAGGTGCCACTTCTCCTTCGCTTCTCATGTCCTAACACAAATGTGTTCTTCACCTTTTGCAAGTGTGTTAGCATTTTCACAATCATTTTCAAAGCATTTTCACTTGCTCTTACCGCGCCACTCGATCCAAATGCATCGCAAAGTTAGATCACTCATGGTGGCACTAGATAACCGATATGCAAACAAGTTTTCTCCTCTTGATAGTACGGCTATCTATCCTAAACCTGGTCATAATCTTCTCTACACACCTATGACCGGTGAAATGAAATGCTCTATGGTTATACCTTTGCCTTGGGCATTCCATTCCATCTCCTTCTCCAATGTTGATGCAACACATGCACCAACCTATCACCAAATGATATGATCCACTCCATATCATCACATGATCGTGTTGGTTCATCGATCTTGACCTCACTTGCTCTTCACCGTTGTCTTGGTCCATCGGCGCCAAGCATCACCCGCTTGCCCTTCACACTTGCAACCGGTCCATCAAGCCAAGCCTCATCTTGATCTTCTCCACCTTGATCACATGACTCCATGTCATGTTTAATGTGCAATAAGCTCCTTCATTACACAATCATATATGAACTAATCTCCTGTGTATATATCACTTAAACACATATTAGTTCACCTAAGTTGTCACTCAATTACCAAAATCACATAGGAACTCTCAATCTCCCCCTTTTTGGTAATTGATGACAACTCTACAAAGATATGGAAATTAAGATCATTTTGGACATTATGCCATTTATCCATCATTTAAGCTCTATGCCAAGAATTGGATAAATGCCAAAAAATCTGACTTGGTAGTGATAGCTCCCCCTACATGTGTGGTCAACAATATTTGTTTTAAGCCTTGCACACATGCATAAATAGGAGTTTTGGGAGTGCTAGCACTACTAAGTGATGCTAAGGGTTATAGAATAAACCTTTGAAGATACTCATTGTACTTCTACTTGAAGTTCATCCTTAGCACCACCATGGTTAGCTAGATAGCACACAAACACTAGAAACCCCGTGAGATCAACATTATAAGCACGGTTTCTAGATACCACTTGAAAGATCAAAATATCTAGCTTACCAACCTATGCATGCTAGTTTATTAAGTCATCATATGAATCCTATAACTAGCATACACCACACAAGCATGCATATAAAGATAGGACTTATGCAATATGCAAGCAAGCACATGAATATGCATATATCAAATGCAATCAATCAATTCATGAGCTTGCTCCCCTACTTGTGTGCATCTCATTTCTTAGTCCAAGATTTTGATCCTTTGATCTTGTTCCCTTGTCCATGTCCATGTCTCTTCCCTTTAGTGCATGTCCAATATATATTCATATCTTTGCACTAATCTCTCCCCATTTGTCATCAATTTCCATAAAAGGTAACACTTCTTTATTGATGCAAAGGTTGCACTAGGTAGATGGTTGATACTTTTTGATGGACACTAACATTTATGTATTGGAATGACTCTTCATGTATGATCATTGACCATTAATCCATTGAGTAGGGCAATTCCCCTTTGGTCAAAGAAATTGTCATCCAAATAAGCTTTGCAAGCAAGAGAGCTTTTGATTTGATCACTTAAAGTTGAGGATCACTTGTTAGCTTGTAGGATATCACTTGTGAGATTACCGCTTATAGAATTATTTGAATTAACTCAATGTGGATCATCACAAGTATGCTAGAACTAGACATCTTTTGCAAGTACCAATATGAAAGTTGATACTTTTTTAAAGATTACCATAAGTCTAGATACCATTTATAAGTTGCATCTTGATATCCATTTGCATTGTTGTCTTGTGCTTGAACTAGATTAATCTTCATGAGCTTCTATGTTGGACTTGAACTAAAATGAATAGCATAAGCTTCCAAGTCTGGTTTAAACCCTCTCTAAGCTTGTTCACACGCATTAAGCGGTTATCTTATAGAGGTTGTACTTGTCACTTATACAATCCATGAGTAGATCAAGTACTTGGGTTTACGAGCTCATGAACAAACTCATATACTACCACTAGATCAAACAACTCAATCAAGCTATAGTGGTAGGCTATAAGTATAAAATTCATTTAATTTTCAATGAATGATCACTATGTATGACTATATGCACTAAACATGTCCTAGAGAAATATGTATGCATATGTCAAACAATTTCACCTTTGCTATGTTGGAGTAGAGGATAGTCATATAGATTTCATCTCCAATTAGCAATGTGAATTCCAATTAAGAGCATGGTGAAGACCAATGAATATCACTTGAAATGTTAATCTTCACCCATATGTTTTGAGTCCCACTAATGATCAAGTGCACTTTCTTGTTGTGGTTGACTTGCTTCTTTCTTGATCTTTGCTTGCATGAGAGAATACCAAATGATGTACCACTTGTAGAAGGTGATACCACTTGAAAGTTAAGATCATTAATCTCTCTTGGGTGTTGCTTGCTTTCTTTTGATCAATCCTATTGATAGCTTTCAACTAAGCATCTCCAAATGATCCCTAGATCACCACTTCTATGTTATCCTTCCAACTAATGTTCTTGGTTTACCTACAAAAGGTGGCAAGCCCCTACAAAAGGGAGAAGTGACCTTTCTCTATGAATCATCCTTGATACTCACTTGAAATGACTTTGTTTGATTGATATTTATCTTGAGTACTAAATATGTGTCAAGTATACTCTACAATAAAATGGCCTTGTACTCATTGCTAACATAGGTACCTCAATCACTTATAAGCATGATTCCAACTTGAGGACCTTTCAATCTAAGTGACTCTAAGTCAATCCAATATTTGTCACTTTTTTGGCAGATTCTGTACCCTTCAAAGAATATATCATATCTCCCAAAGTACATATCCAATGACCAGAAAATTTGGTGTAGATGTGCTTCACTAAGTCATCTAGCAGCCATAAAAATTTGAGCTTTATTGGACTTCTAGATTGCTACCAGATTTCACATCTTTTCACATAGGTATATGCTGAAAACTGTTGCACATGTGTTGACAAGATCCACTCCAAAACCGAAGTATCCCTTATCCATTATCCATGAAATTTGCACAGCAACTAATAACATAAGTGTAGAGCATACACACCAAATTTCATGCCAATCCAAATAGATTTGATCTCTTAAACATGGCTATGATCACAGCTAGCTCAGATTTTGACTAAATGGCAGATTTGAGCAAAATGAGCTAAGCTTCTTCAAATTGAACCAAACTTGATATCAACTTGTTTGAACACTCTCAAGAGAGATATATCCATTCAATCACTTACTAAAAGTAGTCTCTAGATCACATCCATTCAAACCAACTCAAACTTGATCACTAAGCATTTAATCCATTCAAACATCTTATAGCAAGCAACTAGTGCACACACATATATATCCAATTCAATCAACTTATATGCACTAAGTGTATATCCAATTCAAATGACTTATACACACCCAAAATGAACTTGATCAAAAATATATATACCTTGATGGATCATGATCAATTCATTAGCAAGCTTCAACTAATCCAATAGGACACCACAATTTGATCATGCACTTGTATGTTGTAGCATTTAGACTTCATTCTTTTCACTTGGCATTGGGATGAGAATAGCACTAAGCTTCACTACTTGACTCAATCATATGATAAACAATATGAAACACATTGAATCAAGCCTCCAATGCCAATGGAACCTACACACATTCATCTACTTGTTGATGGTACTCAAACTAGTTTGGGTCCTCTCAAGTTAGGAGCAACATACTTAGGCAATGCCTTAGTATGAATAGCGGGATGTTTTGCAATAGCAACCATAGAGGCACCACTACCATCCTTTCTAAGCATATGATCATTATCAATTGAAATGAGCTTAGAAGTCATACCTAGGGGACATGAATGAGTCATGTGTCCCTTTTCCTGACATGAGTAGCACACTCTCTTTGCTTGAGCCTTTTCTTCCTTGCTCATGTTGTGCTTCTCATTGTCTTGCATCTTCTCTTTTGCTTGAATCTTCATCTCAAGCTTGGTAGGACACTTCGAGGCAAAGTGTCCCATATCTTCACACTTGAAGCACTTGATGTGAGCCAAATGATTCTTCTCTTGATTTTTGCTCATCATCATCGTGTTGGCATCATGAATATGAGTTGGATGCCTTGCTCTTGCTTTGTCACCTCTTCTTGTTTTCCTCTTCTTTGTCATCCCCGAATCACCATCTTGATGGTTGATCTTGTATTGCACTTGGGGCTTGACTTGTGGCTTAGCTTGAGCATTCTTGGTTGGGCAAACATTTGCAAGATGTCCCATCCCATGGCACTTGAAGCACATGAAATGAGTTAGCTTCTTATGTTCTTACTTCTTCTCTTTCTTGCCCTTGCACTTGTGGAAACCAATTCCACTCTTGTCACCATGTCTTCTTTGATTGTTCATCATGTGATCAAAGGTGACCTTGGACGTGTAACACCTCTCTAGCTTGTTGCTCATGTTCTTCAATTCACTTTTGAGCTCATTGATCTCCTTCAAAAGGTTAGTCTCACAAGACATAGAAGTAGAACAAGCATCTATATTTGAAGAACATGGCATATCAATTAAATCATCACAAGAGGTGGATACATTCTTCTTCCCTACATCACAAGGGTTAGCAACAACATGTGATTGATCATTTGACCCAAGTGATGAGCCCTCTTGGTTTTTAAGATCTAGCAATTCATTAATGAGAGAGCCATGTTTGTGAACCAAGCTTTCAAGAGACACATGAAGCTCCTCATGATCAAGCTTTAGTTCCTCATGTGAATATTTAAGAACATCAAGTAAGTGCTTATGTTCTTCACATGAGTTCTTTAGAAGTGAGTTTTTAGTTTTTAGTTTCTTTGTTTTATTTATCTCACTTGCTAAAGCCTTTGAGAGTTTGCACACAAGCTTGAAATTTGGGTCATCACAATCTACAATTACATTGCCAATAGATACCTTAGAGTCACATTGTGATGAGGTAGAAGAGTTTGTGGAAGCATCACTCTCATAGCCCGATGCATCATCATCATCATCAAGTGTGCTTGGAGTAGCATCATGAATTGCAACACTTGATGTTGGGCCTTCATCATCCTTGTCAAGTGATTTCTTGATAGATAGATCATCTTCATCATCACTTGAACATGAGGTGGAGCAATCTTCCACAACCACCAAGTTGTGGTCATGCTCAACATCCTCATGTGCCACCAACTTGGACACACATCATCAATGTTTGGCATTGTCTCATATGTTTCAATGAGATAGGTCCAAATCTCATGAGCGCTCTTCATGTCCATAATCTCACCAAAGATGTTATCTTTCATAGAATGGTAGAGAATGTTAGTAGCTTGGCAATCGAGATGTAGGCATTTCTTTTGTGCTTGAGTTGCATCCTTTCTCTCAATTGCACAAGAGAGACCTACATCAACAATCCACCACATTTGGGGAGAAATAAACTTATAATTATTTTCCATCCAATTTCTCCACCGTGCAAAGTGTGTGCCATCAAAAATGTGTGGACACTCAACATCTAGCCCATAAGTCGCCATTCTCTCGGGTCGGTAAAGAGCACAAATGAGAGACCAAGCTCTGATACCACTTGTAGGGTCGAGATGGCAGACTAGAGGGGGGTGAATACTCTTTTCTAAAACTTAACCGTCATGGCTAACCGAAACTATTGCGGAATTAAAACTATCGGTCTAGCCAAGACTACACCCCTCTATCTATTACTTTAGCACCTAGCAAAGATGTCTATTATGCTAATTAAGGTGCCGAGCTAGGAGGCTCACCTACACAAGTCTAGGTTGCAAGGTCACACAAACCTAAGCAACTAGTACTCTAAACAATCCGGGGAGCTCCTACACATACTAGTAAGCAAAGCACAAAGCACCTAAGCTCACTAGCAATGCTCTCTAGCAAGACTACACAAGTGAACTAGAGAGCTCAACTTACTTAGCTACACAAACTAAGCAATGTGACTAACAAGGCTACACAAGCCAATTAGCCACTCAAGAGATACTTCTATGCTACACAAGCTAGAAGCTAACTAGGCAAGCTACACAAGTCAAACTAGTTACAAGAGCAACAACTACTCACTAGCACAAGTATATGAAAGTAAATACAAGCTAGTGATTTGGAGAATGCAAACCACCGAGAAGATGTACAAGGTTGACACGGTGATTTTTCTCTCGAGGTTCACTTGGTCGCCGCCAAGCTAGTCCCTGTTGTGTCAACCACCCACTTGGTGATTCGGCGGCTAATAGGCGTTCACAAGCCTAGCCCACTAACTCGGGCGCCGCAAGAATCCACCCACAAGTGAGGGTAGCTCAATGACACGCTCAACTAGAGTTGCTCTTTGCGATCCCTGCGGGGCGAGCACAATACCCCTCACAAAGCCTTCTCCGGAGCTACGCACAAGCTTCTTGCGTGCTTCGATGGAGCCACAATCACCAAGCCGTCTAGGAGGTGGCAACCTCCAAGAGTAACAAGCACCACCGGCTTGCAACACGATCACCTAGTGCCACTCGATGCAAACTCGCAATGCAACGCACTAGAATAGCTCTGTCACACAATCGGATGATCACTATCAAGTGTATGTGAGTTAGAGGGCTCCCAAGCACACCAACACAAGCCACAAAGGCCCTAGGGTGCTCAGCAAGCCCCAAGGGCCGGCCAAGGGCTATAAATGGCCACCCCATCGAAACTAGCCGTTTTCCCCTCTCTAACGGCTCTCTGGATGGCTCCGGACGCAATGAATAGTGCAGCTCCGAACCATTACAGACGCATCCGGACCTACAGAGATGCTGCGTCCGGAGTGCAAAGTGCATCCGGACTGCTGCGTCCGGATCAGCGCAACCCGCACTGAAACGTCCGTATCTCTTAGCTCCGAACTCCGATTTCGATGATCTTGGACATTTTGGAAAGCTAACTCAGAGGCCTACACACCCCTCAACTCCTATTTGATCCATATCACAATGAATCAAAGCAGTATACAATCCAAAATCTTCTCTTCAGCGCGCTTTCTGCAGAGGGTCCGGACACACGCAACAGTGCGGGTCCGGACCATGTTGCTTGCGTCCGGTCCACTCCTCCGAGTGACAACAGGGAGCTCCAACCTATGGATGTGCGTCCGGAGTCCCTGTCCGGATGACAAACAGCGTCTGGATCTTATTGTTCCCAAACAGGCACGCTAGGGTTAGCTTCAGGACGCATCCGGGATGGTCCGGACCAGCAGCACCCTTGCGTCCGGACCTTGCGTCCGGAGCTGTTTCCTCAGCCAAACCGAGCTGCCACTTCTCCTTCGCTTCTCATGTGCTAACACAAATGTGTTCTTCACCTTGTGCAAGTGTGTTAGAATTTTCACAATCATTTTCAAAGTATTTTCACTTGCTCTTACCGCGCCACTCGATCCTAATGCATCGCAAAGTTAGATCACTCATGGTGGCACTAGATAACCGATATGCAAACAAGTTTGCTCCTCTTGATAGTACGGCTATCTATCCTAAACCCGGTCATAATCTTCTCTACACACCTATGACCGGTGAAATGAAATGCCCTATGATTATACCTTTGCCTTGCGCATTCCATTCCATCTCCTTCTCCAATGTTGATGCAACACATGCACCAACCTATCACCAAATGATATGATCCACTCCATATCATCACATGATCGTGTTGGTTCATCGATCTTGACCTCACTTGCTCTTCACCGTTGTCTTGGTCCATCGGCGCCAAGCATCACCCGCTTGCCCTTCACACTTGCAACCGGTCCATCAAGCCAAGCCTCATCTTGATCTTCTCCACCTTGATCACATGACTCCATGTCATGTTTCATGTGCAATAAGCTCCTTCATTACACAATCATATATGAACTAACCTCCTGTGTATATATCACTTAAACACATATTAGTTCACCTAAGTTGTCACTCAATTACCAAAATCACATAGGAACTCTCAGGTGGAGGGTTGGTGACTTGAACACCTTTCCTGAAGTTCTTGACATCTCATCTGAATGGATGGTCAAGAGGGAGGAATTGACGATGTAGGTCAAACGAAGAAAACTTGCCACCCTTCTTTAGATGATAGAACCGTACAACTGTCTTGCATAATGGGCGTGGGAACTTCCCGTGAACACACCACGCGCAGAATATGCCATACGCCAGGAAGTCGTGCATGGAGTACTGGTACCACACATGCATCGTGAAGTTCTTCTTTGTAGCTCGATCGTATGTCAGTACCCCATTTTCCCAAGCAAACATCAATTCATCAATGAGAGGCTCCATAAACACACCCATCTTGTTCCCCGGGTGTCCAGGAATTATCAGCGACATGAATACATTCTTGGGTTGAAACGAGATGCCGGGGGGGGGGAGATTGAGGGGGATCACGAACACGGGCCAACAAGTATACGGGGCCGACATCATTCCATAGGGATTGGACCCATTTGTTGCAAGCACGACACGTACGTTTCGAGCCTCCTCAGCTTTACCACGATGCATGTCATCGAAATGTTTCCATGCATCGCCATCCGATGGGTGTACCATCTTGTCCGGGTTGTATCTTTTGCCATGTTTTTGCCATGTCATCTGTTTCGCGGACTCCTTTGTCATGAACAGCCGTTGGATCCTCGGTAAGAAAGGAAGGTAGCGTAGGACCTTCATGGTGATACCAAGTTGTGACTTCTTGCCATCACTAGGGTCGACCAGATACCTAGAGGAGTTGCACTTTGGACAGTGTGTTGCTTTCTCGTGCAGTTTCCTAAATAGTACGCACCCCTTAGGACAAGCATGGATTTGCTCATACGACATCTTAAGTGCACGAAGAAGTTTCTGTGACTCGTACAAGTTCTTCGGCAGAACGTGACAGTCCGGAAGTAGAGATCCAACAACTGCCAACATAGCATCGAAGTTGTCTCCACTCATGCTACACTGCGACTTGAACGCGATCAGGCGTCCCATGGCATCCAGTTGCAAAACCCGTGTCTGTTCGTGAAGGGGTTTTTGTCCAAAGAAAACATCTCGTAGCACGCCTTTGCGGATTCCTTTGGCTCATCCTCAAATCCTTCACCGAACCGTGCCTCCTGAAAGTCATCCATCCAGTCTGCGACCCCGACATCTCCATCAAAAGCCTCGAGACGTGGTCTCACCACCTCCTCTCTAATACGATTGGCTTCACCATGGTGGATCCAGTAGGTATAGTTTGGCGTGAATCCATACAAGATAAGATCTTTCCCCACAACCACCTTTGTCTTTCTTACACGGTTGCCACATTTGACGCAGGGACAAGGCATCCGAATGGACCCTTGAGCAACCTCACCAAATGAATGCTCCACGAAAGCATTAGTCTTAGTCATCCACTCTGGGGTCAAACTAGCGTGGCCCGTGTACATCCAATCACAGTTCTCCATCCTCTAGCATATACATATGTAAGCGAGCAATATAACCAGCAAATGCATCTGCAGAGTGTGTTTACTGTCTAATAGGTGAGGATAGGTCCTAATCCCACCCGCGGATGCGTAGATGATATCAGTTTCCATGCTCCGCTCTGATCCAAGACAGAATTTCGGCAGCAGCTCCCCGCCGTTCTCCCGATACACTTCCCGAAAGGGAGAGTGTGCATCCGGAGAACAATAGGGAGGTGATGCCGAAAGTCTATCTTAGACCAGAGCGAACCATGGAAACTAACATCATCTATGCATCAACGGGCTGTCCAAAATACGCGGACAGTCCGAAACAGATACGGTCACAGATATGCAAAGATTTTACATACCTCCGACCGTATCTCTTTTGAACGGGAGACGCCTAACTGGGTTACGTGATCATATAAAACATGCATGAGAAGGAGGAGGGGGCTATACCTAAGGTGTCGGTGAAGATAGGCTAGCGAGGCAGTGCGGTGGCGAGGCGACGCGGTGCAGGCAGACTAGCAACGCCCACAACAACTCCCCCAAGTCCCTCCCACGGGTCCTCCTGCAAGAAAAACAATTGGTCAGTGTCAAATGAAAATTTCGACAGCACCTCCCCTGCACGGGGAGGTTACCAAACCTGCAAAAACATTGACACGAAGGCCAACAACCACATATGCACAAAATAGTGGCACGAAAGCCAACAACCACATATACATCAAATATGGAACGAAGGCCAACGCAACCACATATAGATACTCTCTAACTACTACTTACTAACACTAACACTACTACTACCAACACTAGAACGACCACTACTAACTATATTAACTACTAAATCCTAACTACTAACTAGTAACTACTAAATACTAACTACTAGTAGTAGTAAACGACATATACCTTTGCGGTGAGCACGACAAAAGAAAGAGTCGACGACGATGGCGGGGACGACCGTAGTTGCGTGAGGCTTGACGCGACGAGGTCAGCGAGACCTTCACCCCTCCTCCTTCTCCTCCTCTCTTCTCCCCTTCTCCTCCTCCTCCTCCTCCTCTCTTCTCCCCTTCTCCTTCCTTCTCCCCTTCCCCCTCCTCCTTCCTTCTCCCCTACCTCCTCCTCTCTTTTCCCCTCCTCCTCTCTTCTCTTCTACTCCTCCTCCTCCTCTCCCCTACAGTGAGGCAATCCGGGGGTGGGGTGTCCGGGTGGGGGGTGGGGGTCTACTGGGGTGGCTGGGCGGGTGGGTGGCGGCCGCGGGGCGGCGGAGCGGGGTGGGGCGGCGCGGGGCCCGGCGTGGGCGGTGCGCGGGCCAGCTGAGTGGGGCGCGGGGTGGAGCTCGAGGTGGGGCGGCGCGGGGCGCAGGGTGGGGCTCGGGGTGGGGCGGCGGCGGGTCGGGGGAAGGGGAGGGCATGCGTGAGTGGAGCGGAGTAAGTGAGTGAGAGTGGGCCGGTTCCCCGTTTTTTTTATTTGGGCCGCCTAGTTGCCGAGTGCTAGAACGCGGGCACTCGACAACTAAATTAATTTGTCGAGTGCCAACCATAGGCACTCGGCAACTTAATTAATTTTTTTGTTTTTTGGCTCCTAATTTTTTGTGTGTGTTTAGTGAGCTATTGTAAACAACATGTTCAAATTTGGAAGCCTTTCATTGCATTTTGGTATTTTTCTTTAGTTTATTTTGTTTTATTCAATTTTCTCGCTGAATCTTTGTTTGAACTGCAGGTGCATGAAATAATAGATTTCTTTCGTTCTAAATATGGTAGGCTTGTTTGTTAGTGTAAATGATGGCTAAATCCATGACATGTCTCGATAGTTCGATCAACGTGCTCACGGGACAACGTCGTCAACTTCGGTGCTTATAGGCTTTTAATTATATTAAATGCAAACAAATTCCGAAAATCATGAAACTTGAGCACTTGCCATGATCTCATGTGCGTATGTTGTGGTAAAAATTTGAAAAAGTTTCGAGCATATCGTCACGTACGTTGTCCACAAACCTCAAAGTCCACATATGATATCACAAGTGACTTTGAGGTTTGTGAACAACGTACGTGAGTGTGATATCATATGTGGACTTTGAGGTTTGTGAACAATGTACGTGACGATGTGCTCGAAACTTTTTCAAATTTTTACCACAACATACGCACATGAGATCATGACACGTGCACAAGTTTCGTGATTTTCGAAATTTATTTGTATTTAATATAATTAAAAAAAACTACAAACACCAAAGTTGGCGACGTTGCCCCGTGAGCACGTTGATCGAACTATCGATACAGACCTTGGATTTAGCCATCATTTACACTAACAAACAAGCCTACCATTTTTAGAATCAAAGGAATCTATTATTTCATGCACCTGTAGTTCAAACGAAGATTCAATGGAAAAATTGAATAAAACAAAATAAACTAAGACAAAATACCAAAAAGCAACGAAAGGCTTCCAAATTTGAACATATTATTTACAATAGTTCACTAAACACACAAAAAATTGGGAACCAAAAAACAAAAAAAACAATTAATTAAGTTGCCGAGTGCCTAGGGTGGCACTCGACAACTAAAATTAAGTTGTCGAGTGCCTAGGGTGGCACTCGGCAACTAAAATTAAGTTGCCGAGTACCAAACGACAGGCACTCGACAACTTAAACGGAGCGGGATGACGTTAGCCGAGTTACCGAGTGTATTTTTTTGTCGAGTGCCGGCACTCGGCAAAAAAATTTAAGTTGTCGAGTGTTTTTTTTTGCCGAGTACCAGGCACTCGGCATTTAAATAGTTGCCGAGTGTTTTTTTTGCCAAGTGTGACCCTCGGCAACTAAAGTAGTTGTCGAGTGCCCGATATCTGGCACTCGGCAACTCGCCGTTTTCATGTAGTGCTAGCGTTGATTTCAACGAAACTTATTCTCCTGTTATGAGTGGCCTAACTTTCCGATATTTAATATCTTTGGCAGTACAAAATCGTCTATCTATGTAGTTAATGGACGTGGTGACCGCATATCTATATGTGTCATTGGATTTTGAGATATACATGAAAGTTCCTGACGAAATCAGTATACCAGATTCTTAGGCAAATCGCAACATGTTTTGTGTTAAGTTGTATTAGTCATTATATGGCTTAAAACAATCAGGCCGAATGTGGTACAATGGATTAAGTGAATTCCTTAAATATAAGGGATACATAAATAATGATGATTGCCCATGTGTCTTCATTAAGAAATCCGCAACGGGTTTTTGCATTGTGTCTGTATACGCTGATGATATAAATATCATAGGTAACGAACATGACATCAATGAATCACGTCATCATTTGAAGGCAGAGTTTTTAAAATGAAAGATTTGGGTCAAACTAAATTTTTCTTAGGTTTGCAACTTGAGCATTTCTCATCTGGATTTTTGTATACCAAGCTGCCTATATCCAGAAAATGTTGGAGAAATTCAACATGGATAAAGCTTACCCATGTAAAACCCCCATGGTTGTTAGATCTTTAGAAGTTGAGAAAGATTCTTTCAGACCAAGGGAGGAAGGTGAAAATATTTTGGGACATGAGGTTTCTTATCTAAGTGCTATTGGTGCACTAATGTATCTTGCTAATAGTACCCGGCCAGATATTGCTTTTGCATTAATCTATTAGCAAGACATAGTGTCGGTCCTATCACACGACATTGGATTGGAATTAAAACACTTTTTAGATATCTCAATGGCACAAGAGATCTTGGATTGTTCTACAAAAGGAATCAAGATCAAAGTTTATTGGGTTATACATATGCTGGCTATTTATCTGATCTCCATAATAGCAAATCCCAAACTAGTTTTATATTTTTAAATGGTGGAACTACAATTTCTTGGAAATTATCTAAGCAGACTTTAGTGTCTACGTCCACCAACCATTCTGAGATTATTGTATTATATGAAGCATCACGTAAATGTGTATGACTTCATAGAATGGTAGACCACATATTAAAATCATGTGGAATTGGTGCACTTGATGTACCAACGATTATCTTTGAAGATAATGTTGCTTGTGTTGTGCAAATAGAATCATATCATCCCCAAATTATTTTATCCCCATGAGTTGTAAAAGAATAGGGAAATTAAGATTCTGCAAACTAAATCATGTGATAATCTTACCGATTTATTCACAAAGTCCCTACCATATTCTGCATTTCATAAATGTGTTGAAGGAATTGGTATGGTTAGACTTAGAGACTTGCATAAATTAGGGGGAGTATCTCTTGATACTTAATCCATTTCATATCATATTGCACTCTTTTCTTTGTATGAGTTTTACCTTGAAAGAGTTTCTCATATAAAGTTTTTAACGAGGCAATATCAACATTGTGTATGTCATATCATCTAGTTTTTCCCCACCGGGGTTTTTTAGGAGATGATATATTATGATATTATTATATGATTATCATGGTGTTTTCTCCTATATTTTCCCATTGGGTTTTAAGGAGTTTTATCCTAATATATCAATGTGTTCCTAATTTTTCCCACAGGGTTTTTCTAAGGATTAATAATATTTGATGATTATGATGAACATTGAAGCATCCAGAAGATTGTTGATTATGGGAGAGTGTTAAGAATATTCCTATATTCTATAATCAACAAATGGACTTTTAGTAACTGCATTAGGCAGTTACCACATCTCTTCAGAGAGTGCAGACATACCCTTTGGGCCTGTATATATATATATGTACATCATTTCATCAATAAAGGGTTATTGGTTCACTCTACATTGTCTCTTCTACCTTCTACTTTCTATTTTCTACTGTTTTTCAGCACTATATTACAACAATTCAAACGCCTCTGATTTCTTTCACTAAAATCGTGCCGCTGCAAATTTGACCGCGTGATATAAAGAAACGGGACTAGACCAACCATCCAATAAGGCCGCAGCCGAAGATGGTTTAGATGCACCTAGAGTGAGCCCAATAGGCCATACGCCTTGCTCGAGATACGAATAGCCCATTTGGGGAGAGCCCAGTCCACTATAAGCAGGCAGGCCAACTAAATTGAACATCACAATTGCCTGGACCGGGAGGTTTGAGTTCTTTTGTTTTTTTATCTTTTTCTGTGGTGTCGGCACTTAGATTAGGTAGATCTTGCCATTAGCTCAAAAAGATTAAAAAAACAAGAATCACTGACGGTGACGGGTCAAAGATTGCTCATCGATCCAATACTCAAATGATCATCATCCACCAATTAGACCAAGCAAGCCGCAATCACAAAAGCTGCACTTTTTTGTCGCGTTGCCGAGAGGTATGGTATTGGCCCTCCTCGCACAAACAAATCGCCCTATAGCCAGCCAGCTTTGGAAAGTAATCAACCTCGGGTTAGCTGCAGCTACCACGCAATTGACTATTGGGAGGATTGACCACGCACGCACACGGCACACCCTTCTCGTTCTCCATCTGGTGACCCGTGCACGCATGGCCCAGCATCATCTCTTTCTCTTGTTTTTCCCCCCTTTGCTACCCAACAAGACATACATGCTTTTGCATGTGATCCTGCATGCCTCCCTGCCTGACTTCCCTCCAGCCTAGCTAGCTCATGCATCACCCAGACGCTCTGGCTCTGGCTCTGGTTCTGAACATGTACGGTACAGGCCAGCAACCCGATGGACCCTTCTGAGTTTTTGGAGCCTCCCCCTAAAGACTAAGCGAGGTCGGCATCATATGATACAGGCATTGCCTGCCCAAAAGGACGGCGAGGCGACGCCGACGCGTTGCTCAAGGGGTGCACACAGTGCTTTCGCGCTATGCCCCCGAGACCGGAGACCGGACAGGCTCAGCCTTGGCGAGAAAGGAGTGGAATGGCATCATGGGGCGATGATGAGCTGTGACCATATTTTACTTGGAGCCAGGCAGCTGATGATGTGTATGTGGAGAGTACTATAGCTTACTAGCTAGCTACAATATTATTTGTTTGCTCCCTTTGACCGTTGGTTGGAACAATTTTAGATGCTCAGCAGTACTCCTTCTGTCTCGTCCTAAAAAAATAGATTTCTGAAGTTATCCTAAATCAAACTTTTTAAATTTTAACATTTCTATAAAAAAAACTTTAAAAATTATTGTATCAAACAAGTATCATTAAATTTATCACAGAACATATTTTTATATGATATTAATTTTAAATCATAGATAGTATACTTTTCTATAAAATTAGTTAAAGTTAAAAAAAATTGAGTGACACAGATTTTAGGAATTAATTCTTTTAGCGGTAGAGGGAGTACTTCGCATCCCTGCCTGAACACGTACGCGGTTCGGTACACCACAGCTGCCTGATTACTACTATCAACCAATGATTGGATGCATATAATACTATCGAATTTTTAAATGTATGTGTGTGTGTGGGGGGGGGGGGGGGGGGGTAGATAATGAGATGTAAAATCCGTAGGGTGCAGTGTGTCTAGTCTTTGAACACGCAATCTCTCTATTTTTTCTACGTCTAATAGTACCTAAACGAAGTTACTTCCATGTACCCCACTAATGAGACATTGATCTTAAATCAATGAGTTTTGGCAAAGAGTTAGGTTCACTCATGGTAAACCTAGCACTCCGCCTAAACCCATGGTGGAGCTCGTGCTAGACATCGCCCACGCAGACCTCACTCTTGCCTGCACTGGCCTCAACTACGTGGGAGCTCACATCAGGTCTGCCCCGTATGCTCTACTCCTGGGCCAAGCTCGCTCGCTCACGTGCTGCCCTCACTTGCCTCACAAAGTTCATGCCGAATCTGCGCCACTTGCTCTACTCTAGGGTCGAGCTCGTCTGCCCACTCGGCATGGCATCATGACGAATACTACCACCATCACAGAAGTGCTCACGTGTGCAAGGAAGAAGAGGAAGGAGTGCAGACAAATAGACGACATAGAGAAAATACGATGTCGTCCCTTCGATTTCTGGGGACGGGGTTGTCTCCGAATATGAGGGAATGTTCCTTGTTGGGGACAATTCTGTCCATGATGTCTTTAAACTAAACACTAGGACGACCTATCTCTATCCCAAGGCAAGGTCTCCAAGGAGAGAATGACATCTGAATGCACTGTCACTACATGAACGGATAAACCAGTACTAAGCAGTTTTCACCCAAATGTATCCGCACAACAAGAAGTGAGTAGAGACATCGACATCTCAAGTGAGGGACGTGTCACCCATAACCCATGGGTGTTACTGCCAACAAGAATGAGGGTATAATTCCACATTAGCACTAGTCATGGAACAAACATTGCTATGTTGTTTGATAGTCGTTGAAGCACCAACACCGCCGAAACCAAGCCGTAGGGCAGCCACATTGCAAATTCAACGGGATGAGCCCACCTCCAATCATCGACACCACTCCAGCAAAATGTTGAGACTGCCTTCACATTGGATCATCATCAATGGCGTGGAACAAAGGAGATAATAGGTTCATTGGTTATGTCAAGATGTGTGGTCATCTTTTTAGATGCCGCCAAGGGTCTACCACACTTCCAATCTCGACGACAGTGGCGGCAACCAAGAAAGACACCGAACTGGATTAGTTGGTGGTTGCTTCACATGTGAAAAATATATTCTTGGGGGGTCTGATCATACTTGATCAGAGCTATATATATATATATATATATATATATATATATATATATATATATATATATATATATATATATATATATATATATATATATATATTAGTGTGGATTTTCTACACATATAGGGTAGCTACCCTCCAGGGGTGATAGCTACACACCCTTTAGATCTTTGACACATGGCGTCATGGATGGTTGGATTGTACTATCTTGTTTTGGCAAATAATGGACATTACCTACCCTTGGACCACACAATGAAAGTTGCACCATACGAGCAAAAATATGCAATTCCTGGGATTCTGAGAACTAAACATGTTGGGATGGTGGGACCATGGCCCCAATCATATGCTTACATGGACGAAGTTCAAAATTTGTACATGCTCAAGCTTCAAATCCTAACATCTAATTAAAAATGCATCGGATTTGTAATTTATTTTTACCATAATATTTCTTGTAATTTTTATGTACAAAATAAGATCCATATTGACTATATTTTTATTCTGGAAAATAAGTGACACATGGGCCCCACATTTGAAAACTTTGTCAAAACATAGGCATGATGGATCTCATTTTGTTCGGCATATTATTTCCAACAATAAGCTTCGAATGGCTTATTAAACGGATTTGCGGTTTGTGTGATATTGCATTTTGAAAAACAGAAAAATCCATTCTCAAGTGACGTGAGCGGAGAGAGAGGTGTCAGAAATGTGAGAGGGGATGGCTGCACTGCAAACCACTACGCCGCTGCTGAACTGTTCTGAGTTTTGGTCTGTTGGCTGCTAGCTAGAGACTAGTTTGCACACGTGAAGGTGGTAGCTATCACCCTTGGGTGGTAGAATACATATGTTATAGCACAACATTATATATATATATATATATATATATACATACATTTCGTTCACATAACAATGTCATGTTTCTCCTTCAAATATCTAATTGTATTGAAACATAATTACCAAGGCCAACCACATCAGTATGTGTGTGTGTGTTTGCATTGAGGATAAAGTTGGATGGGATCATATGGTATCCACATATTAGGATAGGATGATGTATGTTTGTTGTCTGTTTGGTTGGATGAATGGGACGAGCTTGATTTTTATTGGATGGGTGAGGGTGAGTAAGATGAGAATAGTTGACTAATCATATCTAAATAGTAAAAACTAATTGTGCACTAATAAATATGCACTAACACAAATTTATCATGGTAATTACTAAATAAAATAGAATATGTTAATTAGCACCCCTACTACTACCCTAATTGGCACACAAAGCATGCACTAATCAACATATCAACACTTGTCAAAACTAATCTTGTCATCACAATTACTAAGTAATAAGACAACATATACTAAAAACTCTTAGGCCCCGTTTGGATCCTTGGAATTGAATTCATTTTAAGAATCATAATTTAGAGACATATTAATTAAGCTAATATGATTGTATATGGATTATAATTGCTATTATTGTTCACTATATGAGAAACAATACTTATTTGTTGTATTTCTATCGTAGGAGAGAGAGTTTGAATAACATATTATAAGTTGCAAATAGAAATATGAAATGATGATCTATAGAATCAATTTCCATCTCTCACCCTATGAATTTGAGATAGGCTTAAATGTGGACTTTAGAAAGTGGTGGAATGTCAAATTCCAAGCCAAGTAGCTTAATTTATTAAGGTAGATTTCAATTCTTTCAATTGAAGGGATCCAAACGGCCCCTTAATTTATTTACTATTGGCTAAGCTTAGAAAATATAAATGAGCTCATCCAATAGAGTTTAGGGGCAAAGCTCATCCAACATCGCTCAAAAGAATATTTTCTTTGGGTGATTGTTTTCTGTTGAAATCGCCCACGAACCACATGTTGTTATTCTCAGGGTGTATTTGACATGTACAACCAGTTTCGATTCTTTTGAGAATCAAGTAGAAACCATGCCGAACGGCATATAGTTTAAATGTTTCTAGCAGAAACGATTCCAAAGTGATTCTCGCTTTTATGTCTATGAATGTGAATAACTGGAAACGTGATTTCACAATAATTATTGTGATTCTGTAGCCAAACAGTCTAATAATTTCGATTCGCGGGAATGTTTCTACGAGAATCTAGATATAAAATGTTTCTAAGAAAATATGGATCCTACCAGACCTGCCCTTATTCATCCATGTATTGGCATCTCCCCATAATTTGCAACTGCTGCGTTGCAAACCGGTAGCAGTATGCGTTCTGGCTTGGGGCGCCTCCGCGCCAACTTGCTATTATCAATGGACTGCAGCAATCGATTGGATGGTCAAACTACACCCAGGCTCTGGGTGGTGCAGCTCCAGTCTGGCCGGCCGGCTTCTCTCAGCACAATTCAAGTTGGATGAGCCCTGCAGTCTACGGATCCGGAAGCAACTTTAGGCTGGAGCAAAAGCCTGTAGAGCGCGCGCCAACTGCTTCCTTTCAAAGGGCACCAGCCAGTCAAATCCTACACCTCCAGCCAGCGTGCATTCAGTATTGTACTGTTGCCCATGCACACACACCTCACAAAAGCTTTTGCTGCAGCACCTTAAAGCTGAGCACGGAAAACAGAGCTCTCCCCTCCATCTTTTTGTGATCGACGTAGTAGCTGTAGTCTGTACACGAGTAGCAAGAACTTGTTTTTAGAGAGCCGCTCTACTTTCAGCTCCTTCCTATATAATAGCAAGAGGAGTCAAAGCAGGAGAAAAATTCATCAGCATCCAATTTATCTATTGGAGGATAAGGAAAAAAAAAAGTAACGCTATAGTAGCGCATCGAAGGTTTGCTTGGTGTACACGAGTAGCAAAAGCTTGTTTGAGAGAGGTGTTCCAATTCCATCTCCTTGCTATAGTAGCAAGAGGAGTCAAAGCAGAAGAAAAAGAAAAGCTTCATTAGCACCCAATTTAGGTTATTTTGAATCCTCCCTAAACTTTAGAGATAAAACTTTAAACAAGTAATCTAAAGTTAGCTCTAAACTTTAGTCCACATCACATTAAAGCTTTAGATATGCATAAAAAAATAAAGCTAAAATGCTCTAAAGTTTTTAGACCTCTTTAAAGTTTAGAGCACTGGATTCAAACATACCCTTATTTATAGGAGAAAAAACAGCTAATGTTAGCGCGCACTGAAGGAACCGGAACTTGGAGGAGTCTTTCCAAATTGAGGGGCCTAGGTACTCCAATTGATCCAAGGTCGATACGTAGATACGTAGCTAACTATTGTAGGCAGCTTAATATCTTTAGGGAATGTTTGGATCTCAGGGCTAAAAATAGTTTATTCTTGTGATAATATGTTAAACATAAGCTAATTATAAGACAGTAGGCCGGAGCTAGTGAGTTTTAACCGAACACTAGTCCATTTTTAGCTATAATTGATATATGTTTAGTTTATTTAGTATTTAATATAAAACCCTAAAACTTCCTCTGCCTCAAATTAAAGGTACATTTGATAAGGTTTCAGATTCTCACAGAAACATTTCAAATCCATATTATTTCAAGAAATATTCCAGATTTTGAATCAAAATCACTTCATGAGGTCGTTTAGCTGGTAGGCTGGATTTTGATTCTTAAAAAATATTATATTTATATATATATATAAATATGCTTAAAATCATTTTTTGGACTATAAATACAATCTATTTTAACTTGTCCCACTTAAAAAAGATTAACTAGAAAAAACACTTATTAGCATATAGAGGAGATGCGGAGAAATGAATCAGGTGAAACTAAGGTTTTGGTGTTTTGCGTTGCATGCAAAACTAAAGAATATTTTTCACTCATTTCTTCCTTGAATCGGATCGGCAAGGAGGCGTTTGGCACCGATCTGGGCGCAAACAATTCTCACGTCCTAATGCCCTAAATCAACTTTTATAATTGTTCTAAGTCAAACTATTTTTAGTATCAATAGATACATCATGAAATACATTTTCCTAATATATTTATTTGGTGTCATGGATGTTGTTACTCTGTTCGTCATAAACTAAGTGCACTTCTAAAATTGCAGGAAGAGATCAATATGACACATAAATTACATATTTGTCCTATTAAAGGTTATTTTAGCATGTAATGATTGTGTTCTAGTATGTTAATCTTAGTGAGGGTTTAATATCCCCGTTTCCAAGACTCCCAAACACTGAAAACAATGGTCATGTTTGGATCCAGGGGCTAAAGCTAGTTTGAGCTTAACTAGCTCGAAAGTATTCAAACAGTAGGGCTAGATCAGGCTAGTTGCAACTAGCCCACCCAAAAAACTATCTCCACCAAAAGGTGATTATTTGGGCTAGTTCTGGTTGGGTCCACTAAAATTTACTTTTTTGGGGCTAGTTATGGTGGAGTCCACTGGAGTCTCCATCAAGAAAAGTATATTTATTGCCAATCTAACTCTTGCATCCAAATAACTCTTTGGCTAGAGCTAGTTTAGGACTAACTCTAACGTCTAGCCAAGCTAGAGTATCCAAACAGGGCCAATGTAGACAAGTTTTATCACATGATAAAACTCGTTTTATTCCATTAAACTTTTATCATCTCTCTTCATTTAAACTATATCATATTCGCTTATTTAATGACCATAAAACTTTAATGAAACTCTTATGAAGACTAGCCTTTAGAACTAGAGAAAGTGAAAAAACTAATATAACTAGGTCGAGCATACTATACCTACATGGAAAAAGCAAGAGTAAACTTAACCCAATGCAGACTTAGCACATATCTTACGTTACCTCCAGATACAAAGTATAAGATACGGTATTTATTTTTGCAAACTACATAGTACAGACGTAGATGCCTACAAATACATGTACAAAATTTCCTCTATGACAGCATACACATAAACTCTATCTTTATGAATATGTTTTGAAAAAAATGAGTTGGTAAGTCTAGAGATTGACAAATTCACCACACACGTATGGAATATAGGAAAAGTGTTTAATTTTTTGCATTGCTTGGCTATGCTAATAAGGCCGAAGCTGGCGCCTAGTTCGGTCAAAACCGTTGAGTCATACAAAGGATAGAGATATGCTGTCAACAATAGAAAGGAAATTAAACACCGTTGCCTATAGGACTATGCACCATCATGAATTTGCCCTTGTGCATAATGATTAAAAAGTGACTTAAGTGGGGTTTAGTCACTAGTCCAAAGGATTGCTAAAGGGAACTAAACCTTACCTTTTAGCCATTTTGGGGCCAATACTCTAACTTAAAACGGACTCTCTTTTAGTCTCTTTTAATCACTCAAACTAAACATCCAACAACTAAAATTTAGTTTCTGGTTTAGGTGACTAAAGTTTATGGGGGAAAAATAAACAGAGCCAAAATTTCAAATGTTGTACTTATTTCAAGATAAAAAGAGTACTATGTTTAAGATAGTTTGACCTAAAACGACACTAAGAATTGTGTTATTTTGGGAGGGAGGTAATGGTAGGAATTGGAGATGCATAGAGTGCCTGCAGACTAGCTGTGAACCTACTCTCTGTGTATATGATTCAGAAGTCATTTAGGACTGTGACATAGTCTCTCAAACACAACTTTTACCTCTTATTTTTATAAAAAATAATTATAGAATAATAATATATGTATACTTTTATGAAAATTACTTTTCATGAAAATTTATTAACATAATTTTTACACTTACAATCTCTATAACTTAAAGTTATTAATAATTTATAATTTTATATTTCAAATGTTTGATCCAAATTTTATCTAAAACAACTTCTAAATCGTCCGTGCATGATGCATAGCGAGGCGTCATCGATCAGCGGGTAGGAATTGAAGTCTTGCATGGAGAGCCAGGGCTTCATTTGTGTTTTTCCGCGAGAGCGAGACAAGTCAAGGCAACAATAATACCTGGAGTAGAGGCGCCGGTGCCGGTGCAGGTGCAGGCGCTCTGGAACGCGGCGTTCCCGATGCGCATGCAATGCAACCGCCCCTGGACTCTGCCTGGTGGCGTGGCGTCTTCATTGCAGCAGCTCAGCTCCGGTCGTCGACCGGCCTATGCATGCAGGCATAAATGCCGGGCGCCTGGTCAGGACGCGAGCGCGAGGACCCAAGCCAGCTTACCGTTATTTTACGTGGAAAGACGCGCGCGCCGGTGCAGAAAGCCGGCCGGCCGGCCGGTGTCACCGACCGCTGTGTATATCCACGAGTTTTTATCGTGTCTCGTTTGCCATGCAGCCGAGCCGTGCAGGTGGGGCTGATCTCCCCCTTGCTCTTGGCCCTGCATGCAACTGCAATGCAGGTGGTGCAGGCCGGTGGGGCGCTTCTCGTCGTATACTCTAGAGTACGAGTACAATTAGAGCAAAATTAACTTCAATACCTGCCGCTCCGGCCGGCCGGTTTTACGTACCCTGGCGACCATTAGGCTGAGTATTTCACGTGGAGGAACAGTAGTAGGCAATGGCCGTACACGCTAGCTGCTTGCATGCTCTTGTAACATTCACACCGTACCCAGAGAGAGATGGCCCCCGGCCGGCCGGCCCTACGACACACAAGGGCCTTTCTTTTCATCCTCAGGTAGGGAGCTGATGAGGCACTGACAAGTGCGGTGTGCCCCAGCTAGATGCTACGATCCGGATCTGTGACCTACTACCACTAGATCACGGATTCACGGCATCCGATATCAAATCCTGGACTATGCGCTTGGATATGCTGGGCGGCAGCTAGCCGGCCAGCTACTATTAAGAAGGTACTGTAGCAGCTGGGAGTATAATATAGGAGTACTCTTACTCAGTACTCGTACGTACTGCTAGTACACATATACATACAGTCCGGTGAGAGAAGCACGCACACTTCCAGTTGGTGTAGGTATCATAAAAAAGTTTGTCATATACTCCCTCCGTCCTAAATTATAAGAAATCCTAAGAATCTTGGAGATTCAAATTATCTCAAGTTTGACCCGCCACTGCCTACACTACTACAGAAACGGCAATCACTGATGCCTTATCACTGTCGGTTTTGTTTGGGCCGGCAGTGATGTCTCATCACTGCTGGTTCATGCCCTGACAGGCCCCCAATTATTGGGAGCAGGAGCTAAACCAGCACTGAAACAATACATCACTACCGGTTCGTGGCTTCAACCGGCAGTGATGTCTCTCTATCGTATCACTGTCGGTTCAAGCCACGAACCGACAGTGATGTATTGTTTCACTGCCGGTTCGTGGCTTGAACCGGCAGTGATACAACAGGGTTGTATTTAAGTAGGCACTAGCGCGCTCCGAAATATTCAGACGCGCGCCAGTGCCCACTCAGCCGCAACCGCCGCTCGACGCCGCTGCCAACGCCGCCGCCCACGCCACCGCCGCCGCAGCACGCCTCCGCCGCCCACGCTGCCGCCGCAACACGCCAAGCAACATCGCCGCCGGTGCAGCACGCAGCACGCAGCAGGCAGGAGGACGGCGCTCCACGCCATCGTCTTCGCCACGACGCCAAGCACCGCAGACCTCCATCCACGACGCCAAGCACCGTGGACCTCCCTCCACAGTACCATGGTGTTTGATGAAATGCCTATTTGAGATATTATTTGATATGTGATATATAGAGAAGGATAGATAGTCTTAGTATATGTTATTTGATATGTGATATGAAATTTGATATAGATAATAGATAGATATGTAGAGAAAGATAGATAGAGAGATAGATAGATGGATAGAGAAGGATAGATAGTCTTAGTATATGTTATTTGATATGTGATATGAAATTTAATATAGATATAGATAGATATGTAGAGATAGATAGAGAGATAGATAGATAGAGAGGGATAGATAATCTTAGTATATGCTATTTGATATGTGATATGAAATTTAATATAGATATAGATAGATAGGTAGAGATAGATAGAGAGATAGATAGATAGATAGATAGATAGATGAAATATAATCTGAGTATATGTGATTTAATATATAGATGGTTGGACGTCGTAATCTCCCACCACCGGAGGAAATTGGTTGGAATGGTTATTGTACTTGGATGGGTTTTGATCCGGTATTCCCGGTAGCCCCACGGGATTTTCCAAACATAGTAAGTTAGTCAAAATATGTTTCATATGTACGACTAGATCATCCAAGTTATTAATTAACATGTCTTATATGTAATGTAGATGATTGATCCAGTTGTTTGGCTCAAATCAACACTCGCCTATTTTGGGGTTGACAATGTGGATGTTCAGATTAATCATGTAAACAATGGTCCAGAACTCCAATGTTGTATTTCATTTTCAATTGCTGTTACGATGGGTCATGGTCGTGGTCGTGGTCGTGTTAGTGGTCGTGACCGCGGTGGTGTTGGCAGGCGCAATGTGTTACAAATCTCAGAGGTGGGAATACAGACAAGCCAGTGTCGTGTTGCTATTAAGTATGTCGTCTATGCTTGTGCTGTCACGCTCTCAAGAAATGGGATCACACTTCCTATTCTGTCTTCAGTGAAGATTGAAGCTATTAATCGCAACATGTATTATGATATTCGGGGTTTATGTGCACGAATGGCTCAGAACTCGCCAAAGGTAAGTTTAAGACTCATAACTTATACCTAGATTTGTTGTTATATGTTGTCAATATTGCTCTCATAATTAACCATATACTTATAAGTAGAGGAGTATGACATGACCTACGCAGGGTGTAGTTTTGAAGCCATTCTGAACCAAGTAATGAATGCATTGGGTTATGACTGACAATATGCTGATGAAGAGTCAATACTAACTACTGCAGGCTTTCAAGCAAAGTTGGTTGCGACTAAGAAGGGAAACCCACCAACTACTCGACCACCGCGAAACGTAGTTAGTACACCATGTGCTCGTAATTGTGAAGCAACAGAGAGTGTACTATTTAATACGTTATTGTTCATCGATGAGATTATTGGTTACAAGATAGGTGACTTACACTTCTCCGATTTGGTAGTACTAAATCGTTGAACTATTATAATGTACAATAAGTTTAAGACACATCTATGAATTTCTATAATATAAATGTTGATGGTTTTTGTAATATAATGTTGATGATTTCTGTAATAAATGTAAATTATAAAAATTAAATCACTGCCGGATCACTTAGAACCGGCAGTGATATCCTACATTCACTGTCAATTGGTTAAATGAACCGGCAGTGATGGCTCAAGCATCACTGCCGGTTTGTAATACGAACCGGCAGTGATGCTTGAGCTATCACTGCCGGTTTGGCATAACCGGTCATCACTGCCGAATTGCCAGTTTCAGTTCAAAAACCACCACTGAAGGGGGTTTTGAACCGGCACTGTTTTGATGTTATGTGGTAGTGCTAGATAGTAGATCCTGCCAAGAGGAAGATGGTGGTGCCACTGCCACTGCCATGATCGACAGCTACAGGCGTGTCAATCATTATTCGTCCCGGCCGTCCTCGCGGGGTCCTCGCGCCGTCGCGCGTCGACATACAGTATGCGTCTAGTCTAGGGCGCGCGCGCGTCACTATCGACGATGCCTTCAATTTCGCGCGCATGCAGATCGATGCAGAGAGCTTCAAGGACGACGGCCCCCTCGTGGCGCGCGCGCGGGCATGCGTGCGTGCGTGCACGATGGATATGGCGCCGCGGCCCGGCCCGGGCGGGCGGACACGCTGCACACGCACAGTGCCCCGCGTGCATGGGTTCTGCGCGCCTCGCGCTTCCGTCGGCGTCGGGCCGGGTCAGCTAGCTGCATCTGCATGCATGCCTCCGACGACGTTGCTCGCATCGATGATGCTTGCACAGTGCACATAGGCCCATCCAAAACTTTGACTAGGGTCTAGCAGGGAGAAAGATCCAGCTAGCGCAGGGGGCGCGCGCGGCAAGGGAGAGAGAGAGATGGGCTTGTTGTATTGTATGGTACTGTATGTAGATGGATCGATCCAAGATTCAAAATGTAGACGAAGCTAGATGAGTACTACTACGCGCTACCTAGCTGCATGCACGCTCATCACATTACGCCCCTACTGTTCACGGCAGGGTAACCTTAATTTGTCTTCTCACCTTGTGCGTAGTAGTACACTCCAGTGACGATATCATTATTTCTTCCAGTTTTGGCCAGATCGAGGACCAGCAAGGATTAAAACCAACTGTGCCCTGTACTGTACTATACCTACATGTATATACGTATGTACTAGCACAAGTTGGAGTCATGAACTCTAGTCTACTCCCTCTGGCTCTATCCCTCCAATAAAAAGATTTCTAAAATTATCTCAAATAAAACTTTTAAATCTTTGAACGAATTTCTAAATAAAACATTAAGATTTATGGCACTAAATTAAGATCATTAAACTTATCATAGAATATATTTTTACATTGTACTCATTTCATGCTATAAATGTTATTATTATTTTTATAAAATTAATTAAATTTAAAATAGTTTGACTAACACAGATTCTATAAATTATTTTATTCAGGGAGGCCGGAGGGATCAGTACGTCATACTGGTCGAGATTGAAAAGGAGGGCTGACAGGATTTAATATACTTGTAAATACTACTCATAGTATACTGCTCCCTCTATTTGTTTTTTTTTAAAATAGGTCTAGGAGTTAAACTTTTTAGAATTCAACTAAATTAAATGCATATAAAATAATAATATCAATGATACATAATAGATATTACTAAATTTCATGTGCAATATACTTTTATAACAAATTTATTTAGAATAAACTTAAAAATGTTTAACTCACCAAAAATGTTGAAATGATGTTTAATTCACTAGCTTCAGATCCACCAAAAATAGTTTCACCTTACAAAACTTTACCCAAACAATCTACCTCCACGAAATTTTAATTTACCGAAATGGTGTATCTCGGGCTAGATTCACAATTTTGGTGGAGTCTCACAAGAGGTGCTCCACTAAATTCGAGTTGGTGGAGTTAGACCCACCATTGCTAATGGCTACACAAATACTAGTTCATTTGTTTTCTCTCCTTTCTCTTCCCTATCGTGATACATGCCCTCCAGCCAGCCTCGCACGGCCTCCTACAATGCTAGCCGCCAAGACACCCTCGACTGTTGGAGCACTGCCCTTGGCCGGTCGGGCGCCACCCCTAGCTGTCATGCGACCTTCAAGGTAGCGCTGCCCTTGGTCGGCTGCCTCC
This sequence comes from Microstegium vimineum, assembly GCA_022036555.1. NCBI lineage: Eukaryota > Viridiplantae > Streptophyta > Magnoliopsida > Poales > Poaceae > Microstegium > Microstegium vimineum. The sequence goes on from CM039120.1 coordinate 7,739,403, forward strand.
ATCCTTTGTGCCGCCCCCACCCACCCTCCGCGGTGCTAATGGATACCGTGCCTCGCCCACCATCCATCGCATTTCCCTGGCCGTGTGGCGCCCTTGGCCGTGATCCATGCGGGAGCCGCCCCTTTGATATTCCCCCTTTGCCTGCGCGCATGAGATGCCATGGCCGATGGTTTCTTCCAAAGGGAAATCAGACAATTCCAACCAAAAGGCCATTGAGTGGATCTAGAGATGTGGTATAGACAAACAATTCTCTCATAGATCCACTATGGATCTCGGATCCACTAGTGGAGCTCCTCCATGGTGAATCCTAGATCAAGATTCATTTCTAGTGGTGGAGCCCTTCCAAGCATGCCCTTAATGAATATAATGTCACCACGTGAGTAGGACATACGATATGATATTGCTTTAATGGTCACAAAATATGTAGACACTAGCTAGGGATCATTTGGTATATATTCCCTCTGCCCCTTTATCAGAGTCGTTTTAGGTTCTGACAATGTACAACATAGATTGAATGAATATGGACAAAGAGAAGGTCTAGGTACACTGCACAAGCTATGAATGTGGACAGAGGTGCTGGTTCCCATATCGACGCTCAAAGCGGGACGGAGGGAGTACAACTCAACTTCAATGGGGGTGTATTTTTTTAAAAAAAAACTTGGGCTCCACGAGGAGCTTCATTGCGGTGGACATCAAACAATTGGTAAAACAATTTCTCGTGGTAGACAAAATGGTAAAATGTTCATAATGTCTCATTTTTTTTGTTTTCTTTGCTTTATTCCATTTCTCTTATTTCGTATCACAATCAGCTCGTGAGTCCTCCATAGGATGCCACCTATAGCTTCATCCACTAGAAGACCCAGTGCCACAAAGCCCTTGCACTTCCATGCACCCCACGCAATGGAGGCCACCCACCCGAACATGCATGCTTCCGCTCAGCGACCCCATCACCCTGAAAGGCCCGCGCCCTAGTGTCCCCACGCCTCGCCCATAGAGGTGTGTTTCGAAGAAGAAATGTGCACATGATCAAGAAGCTGAATTTTTTGGACTCCTCAATCTCCTTCGGAGCGAAATCGTGGGAGAAGTGAAGAGCGCGCCCTTCGGCCAGTGAAGCCACTACTGGACCTACAACACTAATGATTTTGTGAGGCATTGCCCTTTTATTATCCAAGGACTTTGCAAAATCCAACCGCCTCGGTTAATGCTAGAGGTTAATTGAGGCGGTTGTTTTTATTAACCAAGGAAATCATAATTAACAGTCTTGCAAAATTAATTTATAAAATCAGTTCCTAAAATCCATTTCTGGAGGCGGCAAGCCACCGAAAATGAAGGACCTCTTTAAAAGCCCGCTTCCGTTAGTGTGGCCGAGCCTACTCACACCGGAATAAAATGCTACAGTGGGATGCTAAATAGTATTTAACAACCAGACTACTAAATAGTATATATATATATATATATATATATATATACACACACACACACACACACCCTCCCTCCCTACTCAAAAAATTTATCGTTGTAGAAAACGACACGGTCTCCAAAATATAATTTTGACCACTTATTTTTTGAAAAATATTATTAAAATATAATATATGTATACTTTTATGAAAGTATTTTTCAAGACAAATTTATTGATATGATATTTATATTTTCAAACTCAACAACTTAAAAGTTATTCATGATTTGTATTCCCAATGTTTTACTAAAACATTGTCCTAAACGACAACCTTTTTTAGTACGGAGGGAGTATATACCAAGGTTTTAAATCACCGGCTATGAAAATTTAGTTGCAGGGTCGTAGAACAGCTGTAACGAGATATAACTGATATTTAGTGGGCTAAATGCCATAGCAGCTGTCGTTCCTAGCAGCTATAGCCAGCTATACCAACAGCCCAGCTATTTAAAACCTTGATATATTTACACACACACGAGATGAAACCCTAGCTCATCTGTTCGCGTGCCCTGGTGGATCCGGGGGGGGGGGGGCTTATGATGCTCCTTCAAAGGTGGTGGTGAGGAGGCCGGATCCGACGAGCATCGCAACATTGACGCTTGTCCATGTTTTTTTCTAATTTTATTTGATTTATCGATGAAGGTATTTTAACTGCATCAATTTAGTGTGTCCTTTGAAACGAAGCGGTTGCGATACTCGTCTCGGTGAATCTATCATGTCCTTCTCGATTTAGGGTCTGTTTGGAACGCAGGAATTTCACAAGAATTTCACAGGAATTAGTTTATTTTCGCAGAAAAGAGTACATAAACAGTAATAGCGAGAGCTGGTCTCGCGAAGCTGCTTCATGAGCTGATCTAGGAGCGCTGCCATAACGAGACCCTAGTCGACTTGCAAGGGTGCAATCAATGGTTATATTATCATAGTAGCAGTAATTGTCCGGTTCGGAAAGTTCACTATAGCCACGTTGCCCGCGTCCACACTACTAGCTGGCAGCTGCCCTAAAGTCACGTGAGATTGTGAGAAACCCCAGATCCAGAGACAGTAATACAGTAACGCTTTATCCACGCCGTAATACAATCGGATGCGCATGTATGCTACGTGATGAGAGTGATGACTGATGCCACGGATGCACGGGCCGAATAGTAGGGAATAGTAAGTACTTAGTACGTTACTCGTACCAAACAGTCTCCTCCTTTCAACCGGGCATACACAGCACGTAGTGATCTCTATCGATAACACATGGAGTATAGTAGTACTTAATCCGTTTCAATTATAGTTCATTTGACTTTTTCAACCAAAAATTTAACTACTTGTCTTATTTAAATTTTTATATAAAATATTATTTTTTAATGTGACTTATTTATTTAATAAATAGGCTATATGAATGACTTAAATTTGACTATGTTTACATATATTTTTTTTTAACAAAACGAGTGGTCAAAGTTAAGGTCAAAAAATCAAACGAATTATAAATTGAGACGGGGGAGTACATTTCAAGCCCCACGATGGACCAGTCAGAAAGCGTATGAGCACATAGTCGGTACGTACACCGTACCGTGTAGGCGTACTGGAGTCCTCCAGCACTGATGATGGATAGCCACCAAAAAGACCACCGGACAAAAACCAACGAACGATGGACGGCGCCCTTACTCCATGCATCTGCATATGTATTTGATTGATGGGACCGTATCGGCATCTTTATATACGACGATCACACCATCCTCCTCTTCGTCGCCGGCTGGTCACGGCCAGGCCTGCAGGACGCCTGGCTGCAAAGTTTCATTGGTGAAGCAGCAGAGCAGCTAGCTGCAGCAACGGCAGAAGTGTACCACGCACGTAGCAGGCTGCACTGCGCACAAGTACGTAGTGGCCGTGTCGTTTGCCACGCGATGGACGCATGGATGGGAAGGCCACTGCATGCGCGCAGCGGGAGCGAGCGAGTACCGCGCGCGCGTACTGTACGTACCTCAGTGGAGGATCTCGCTGCGGATCACGTGGTCTTTTCGACCTGTCCACAGCTTATCTCCTGCATGCATGCGCCCAGTCAAACCCCAGTCAACCCTTCCTCCTCCTCCTCCTCTCTCTCTCTCTCTGCCTATATTCTACAAGCTCCTCCAAACGTACTGTATAAATATACTCTGTACTAGTAACAGTGTAACACCGTGCAGTACATCGTCTACAGTCGCATTTTTGCATTGGAGGCAAAACGATAAATACACATGAAGCAGTTAGCAGAATACCTGCAGCGCTAGCACTCATATTGTCGCGACGCAGGATGCCGCGCCCAAACCCTACATTTGAGTCACTCATCATGCATGTATAGTAGGTGGAACGTGATTAGTCCGTCTGCTTTGCTTTAATAATGCGGTTTGCCCATAAAATACTAGTACAACGAAAGCCATAGTTACGGCCTTATCAGGCGTCCGGGGCACGTACATAGAGAAACCACCGAAAAGGCAGCCAGCCACAGCCATGGAATGCTGCTGCTGCTGCTGGTGCGCTCCCACTTGCCCAAAGGAAACGAGCATGTGCCGTCGTCTTGTCCTGGCTAGCTCGAGCCTAGCTGCTTTCTGAGCATGTAAGTTGTGACCAAATAATCCATTAACCTCTGAGAATCTGATCATCGTTGTTTTCCTAGATTTTGCTGCTCAAGAGTATCTCTCTTCGACATCGGCCTTGTTTAGTTCTCCAAATTCACCCCAAATTTCACTATGTAAAAAGAAGATTCCCCATCACATTGAAATGTCGACCTATGTATGGAGTACTAAATGTAGATGAAATCAAAAACTATTTGTGCAGTTTTGTTGTACTTTACAAGACGAACATTTTAAGCCTAATTAATTAATTTTTAGACAATTATTAACATAAAAAACAAAAGTGCTACAGTGTTTGGGGTGGCACTGTGCCCGATTCGGCCACCCGAATCCGAAACTAAACACGGCCATCTTTGACAGGCCGCTGTGCTCGCGTCGAGACAAGTAAAAGCGAGAAAATATATGAGACCAGCTGTTAGCTAGCTAGGCTGAGTCGTAGTACGACGACATGAATGACAATAAGCGCTTATTGGTTTCAGCGATGAAATAATTGTTCGCACAAATGCAGACATGCTGGTCAGTCATCAGTCTCAGTAGCCACGGACTTGGGGGTTTGTTACATCAAAACGACACTGGCAATGTTTTTTATATATACTAGGATATTAGGGTACTTTTTATTTTCTTGTCTCCATATCTAAAAATGTACCAGCATGCACTACAGGAAACAGCAGTGTTGCCGAGTGCCAGACGCTTTGTCGAGTGTCAAATATCGGGCACTCGGCAAAGAATCCCACTCGGCAAATCAGGCTTTGTCGAGTGCCATGCACTCGGCACAGATCTGCACTCGGCAAAGCAGGACCTTTGTCGAGTGTCTAGCACTTGGTAAAAAAAACACTCGGTAAAAAATCCCGACCCCAACGGCATCCATGGCCGTCACCTTTGTCGAGTGTCTAGCACTTGGTAAAAAAAACACTCGGTAAAAAATCCCGACCCCAACGGCATCCATGGCCGTCACCTTTGCCGAGTGCCACGGCTGACACTCGGCAAAGATTTTTTTTTTATTTTTGCAACTAATTTTTTTTGTAGCTTTCACATATCAGCATGGTCAACATGTTCAAAGTTGACACTTTTTCAAAACTTTTTGTTATATTTTTTGACTTTATTTTATTTCCTTGTTTTTTCATGAAATACGCAAGTTTGAACTGCGGGTGCATTGAATAATGGATTTCATTGAATAAAAAAATATTATTCTTGTTCTTGAGTGTATGTTTAGGCAAAATCCAGAAACTGACCCGAAGTTTCGATCAACGTGCTCTCGGGGCAACGTCTCCAAGTTACGTGCGGGCGGTTTTTTAATTCTAAAAAATGCAAAAGAAATATGAAAATCACGAAACTTAGCGAGGTGTCGTTATATCATATGCATATGCCATGAAATTTTTTTGAGAAAGTTTTGAGCACATTGTCACGTACGATGCTCAGAAACCAATAGTTCTCACATACCCTCCTCGCACTGGGGGCCAAGGTGAGCAGTGATGGGTTTGTGAGCAGTGATGCCTGTGATGTGTTGGATTTTCATTTTGAACTTGTGATGGTTGGATGAATTATGAACACATAATGTGATGAATAGATTATGGATATATTTTGTGTATTATGTGATTGAATGTGGATATTCATGTGATATATACTGTGTTTGTGTGATGGATGAATACGTATGTGATGTATATAGTGTTTATTGCGATGAAAAGGAAAAAACAAAAAAAATTAGAAATTTTCCAACTTCGCCGAGTGCCACACTCGGCAAAGAGGTCATGGCACTCGGCAAAGCTGGGAAAATATTTTCTAGCTTGGGACCTGGCACTCGGCAAAGAATTTTTCAATAATAATAATAATAATAATAATAATTTTGCCGAGTGCTTGCCAGATGACACTCGACAAAGAATAATCCCAAAAAAAATATTTAATTTATTTGTCGAGTGTCTGCCACGTCAACACTCGGCAAAGAATCCGTCAACTTGACGGTCGTCGTTTTCTTTGCCGAGTGCTGACTTGGCACTCGGCAAAGGATATCTGGCACTCGGCAAAGAATTCTTTACCGACTAATTCTTTGCCGAGTGGGTTTTGTCGAGTGCCACACTCAGCAAAGTCTTTGCCGAGTGGAAAGGGGCCTTTGCCGAGTGCTGTCGTCACTCGGCAAAGCGCCTGAATCATGTAGTGATGCATGTTATTATTATTACTATTTTTTTGTAAGCAATTCAATCAACTCTCGGGATTTTCTATGGGAGTCTTGGCCTATTCCATGCGCATGTCACATGCAACACAATATCACACACACACACACTAGTATATCAGATCTAAACACGTAAAAATTACCGAGCACACAAAACTGACAAAGCAATCATGAAATTAGGCACAAGAGACTTGAGGGTTGGAGTATCAAAGTTTGATCACACCATAATAAGGCTGGCATGCCTTTGGCTGCATTGTGATTCCTACAAAGAGCTGAGCCAAAACTCCAAGCCAAATCCTCACCCAAGGAAGCACAAAGATTGCGCTCAAGTTTACTAGGTTGCCACAGGTATACAAACGTTTTGGGGCTTACTATCAGATTGGGAACTTAATGAGTGACTCCTATTTCTCTAGGTGGAAAGAGCAATAAACACAAATACATTAGCTTCATGAATAATTGATGAGTGGTTAAGGGTTGAAATTTTATCTCTAACTCAATCTCCGAAATCCTCACTCAATTTGTACTCCAAATCTCAAAGGAAACAATGCGGGGAACATAGTGGAGGTTTGAATGCTAGAGAAATTCTTGGTTGAAGTTAGGTTTGAGTATATGGTAATCACTAAGAAGTGAGGGCAAGAAGTATTTATACCCCCCCCCCCCCACATAAAACTAACTATTGGCCCTCTTAAGTGTTGTTAATCCTTAAATTTACAAATTGTTAGATATATGGGACCGAGATACCTCACCGCTAGCATATCCGGTACACGCCTACTCATTGGGCTAAAAACGATGAGGAATCAAGCCCACACATGTCGGACATGACATGGAGATCAAGTCATTCCAAGGATATCTAGTGTCATTGTATCTAGTCGGTAGGATAAAATCAATATGTTATGCTTTCCTTATAACAATGTAGCAAACACATATGTTAATCGATCGAAACCGTACCCCTCAACTATATAAGGAGAGGTAGGGATCCCCCGTCGGGATCCAATCCTTTACATTCTAGCGCATAACGATAATAAGAAACCCCTATTATTGAGCATATGGATACAAAGAGAGCTATACTTCAAACTGCACTAGGGCACCATGTTCCTAAACCAGTATAATTCATGTGTCTTTTGTGTTACCTATCTGATTTCCTATACGGGAATATGTTGATCAGTATTATTAGAGTAAATTCTTTCGACACAAAGAACACTTAACTTAAAAAGTAAACCCACATAGATATTCTATGCCACCCAACATGGGGAATACAAAACTGCAAATGCACGGATGATTCAGAACTTGATACAAGGCTAGTAGCTTCAAGCTTTTCAAGCTAACATGGTAAAGGTTATGACATAACCAACCAAATTATCTTTGTATGCCCATAGATTATCCACAACTTGATAGAAATCATGTTTTGCATACTAAAGTTGTAAGGAAGATTAACTAAATATGGTTCTCATGGATATGGTAGTTCTTTGAACACCTTTGGTTCCAATGCGAGCACATGAAAATGTGTCATCATTTATAGTACAACATCCTAAACTCCATTTCAAAGGGTGAATGAATTTAAGTACCATGTTCTTCATGATCTATACGCGACGTTCTCCATTTTGAAATACCATGTTCTTCATAACACCTTGGATCTGAATTTTCATTTCATTGCAGTTGAATATATAGGTGATCGCATCCACAACTTCATTTAATTTAGTTAAGTACATAAGTGATCACATCCATGTCTGGAGATTGGGCTATGAGCAACTCCTTTTCTATTTTTTTTTGTTTTATGAAATGAGCAACACTGCTGCTTGACAAAAACTGACAGTGATAGGAACAGACAATCAATGTTGCTTACTGATTTTGTTGTAGTGTAAAAAGGTGGCTAAGCATAAGCATCTCATCCTTTTGCTTTAACAACTACTTGTGTGCAACAAAACTCATTCTAGACCATGAATAATTGAAATGTCGTTAACTAGCCAAAACCACTTAGGGCCTAGATGAACTTTTACCACAACAACTAACATCTTTTTTGTTTCTAAACATAGTGTCGGTGTTTAGAAACTACCAACGAGTAAATTTGTACGCGTGTCGGGTTCCGAATGGTGAGATAGAGAGACAAGAGGTTTATACTGGATCGGGCAAGAAATCCCTACGTCCAGTGTGGAGCTGCTCGTGTTCCTTATCTCTGCTTGCAGGGGGCTACAAGCTGGTTCGAGAGAGGGGGTATGAGCCCCAGGTCTCTGAATGGTGTAGTGAGTGTGTATGCTATCGACTAGCCATGTTCTTCGGGTGTGTGTGAGATCTCTTTCTCTAGAAGTTTGAGAGTAGAGAGCTCTAGGTCTTTTGAGTCGCCCCCCTGTCCCCCTTTTATAGTCGCAAGGAGGGCAGGGGAGTTACAAACATGCGTCGGGAGATATCTACCTAGGATACCAAGCCCTTTCCTTCTTCGTGAAGGATGTTGGGCACTTATAATACTATATTCCTATTGTTTTCGTACTTGGTCGGAGGAGAGGAGTCGTGTCGGCTCCTTGTTGCATCGCCGGAGGATACAGGGGGGCGGTCCGGTTGAACCCGTAGCGTAGTAGAGGCATGGAGTTCGTTGTACTGTTGGAAGGTACACGACTGTACCTTCTTATAATTCTTTTTGTATACGACGGATTCCTCTACTCTGGGCCAATGGGTTTCGTTACCTGGCGGGCCCCATGTACCTGATGTACTTCTATTTGGAGGGTTTCTGTAGGATCCCGGTGGCCGGAGGAGTTGCCGTTGCTTCTCGGAGGCGTGGGTCCCACCTGTTTAGGAGTATGATTCCGTCCCGTCCCTGGCTGGAGGACTCGTCGTGTCCCCGTTTTAGTAGGGAACTAGGGTGTTATCCTGCACTCTGGTTTATACGGGGTGTACGATCTTCAGGATAACATACCTCCATTCTTATCGACGTTTGCACCATCAGCGCCTACAGGGCAATAGTCATCACCTTCTAGAAGGGGCAAATGGGTCTTTTCCCTACCAGCGGCGCCCTTCACGTCTTCCGCTGGCTGTGGACTTGTCTCACTTCCCACGTCGAGCGAGACGGAAACACGTCTGCCCGGGGGCACGTCTACCTACACGGGCCGACGGGATTCTGTGAGTCATACGCCTATTCTTCGTGGGTCGGCGACAATTTCTCCCAGATGGGCCTCTTATTTGTTGGTTTGTTTTTGAGACTTTGTCATTAAATTAGATCTCCGACAGTAGCCCCCGAGCCTTAGGAAGAGTTTCCTAATTATCTTGCTGAGGCTTTTTATACGCCGTTTAGACATCTATTTTAATCCTTTGCCGAGAAGGTGCGCGCGAGCGGACCTGTCGGGTGTAGCCCCCGAGCCTGGGTGAGAGTGTAACTCTTGCGCAGGCTTAGATTTTGTCGTTTTTGTCTTGATGTTTTGATCGTAAGCGGTGGATATGCTCAGATTGCTTTGCACCGCAATCTTTCGATTGCATGGACAAACTGAACCGGGTCGATTTCGGTTCTACTCCTGACAACCTGTCGTGCTGCCGGTGGCACTGTTTAGTCATGACGCTATGAACATAGAAACTTGTTCTCCTCTAGCCTGCTGCCACGCTTCATACCTTCCTGTTGTCGACGCCTTGGCTTGTCCGTCGTGATCAGAGGTAATGGAGCGGCTATCTTGCCTTCTTACGCATCCATTAACGAGCTCCCTGTGTACGGCAATTTTCTGTGGCGTGAAGCCCCCGGGTGTATGCTAATACATGGTTTTTTCTATGGTTGTGGTCGTTCGGTCGGGCCGCAGGGATCGGTTTGTGCCTGAATCGGGGTTGGAGCCGTGGTAGTGCTCTGTTAGTGACTGGGACACCGCCGAGACAGGCCTAAGGATTAGGACGACTCGCGCTGCGCCCTAGCCTGGTGGCGTTTGTCAGTGCTCTGCGTGTCGCGCTCCCCATCCTGCGGTATATCAACCAGCTTACCGTGACAAGACTTGACACAACGCTTCGCGTTTCCCTGACCATTTCTGCCAGTGAAAAAATGGGAGTGGTGGTGTTCGTCGGATAGGGAGTGACCTTGGTCTTTGCTGACTCCGTTACCCGACCTATTTAAAGTGGCGGGAGGAGTGGACTGTTTCATCCCATTTCATTGCTTCCACTCCTTGTTTAAACTCCTTCTGCCTGGGTCACTACTGCTTGTCAAGCCATGGACCGTGGCAAGCGTCCCCTGGAGAGTGGTCTTGCTGGGGGTGCGTCTGATCCCCAAAGTCTTCGTCGCCGGATGACCGAGGCGGGATGGTACTCGCATCGTGCTGTTCTTGGTATCTTTTTTCTCGTTACGGCTCGGACATTGATTGGTCTTTTGTTGTTTTGATCAGGAGGCCTTACCCGTCTCCTAACATCTCCGCCCCTCGTGATTTCTAGGTGTGGGCGGCGCCTTCCAACCTGCTTACGCCGACCTGCCCAGTGTTTTGCGCGAGCCCAGGGGGCGTTCTTTGTCCAGTCGCGGTCCCGGCGCCGCCGGGTACGATGCCAACGCCTCCCACGCACCGATTCCGAAGTCTGCTGGAAGAGCTGCTTAGCCGTCCAATGCAGAATCTTCGCCGTATCTAGGATACGGAGCTGCTTTACCGGATGCTTAAGGGTTTTCGCCAGAGCCTGTTAGGTTCTGTTCAAGCGGGTTACGATCTTCGTGATCGGCTGGCCGAGGCCGACAGGCGCGTTGTGGGTAGGCTTTGGTGTTTTCCCTAAGCATACCTTGTTGTGATTTTGCTTTTGATGCATTGTATCGTCTTTTCTTCACATAACTAGAGATGGAGCTGCAGGCGCTCCGTTCTGCTGCGGACGACGTCGTCGGCCTTCTTCATGCGCCTGGGGGTACCGTGGTCGATCGTCTCCAGGCTGTCCCCGCGCACGTGCGCAACGTTGTTTCACGCACCGTCTTTCGCGGAGTGGGATTTGCGTTTGCCATGGCTGAGGTTTGCTCTGGAACGGACATGGTGGATGACAACGGGTTCCCTCACGACCGGAGCGTCGATCAGTATGTCCACCTCATCGAGCGTCTCTCGGACGCAGCGGAGGCTGTCGTCGACGCCATGCCGGCCGAGGAGGTCCTGGCGGAGGAGCCCAGGGTGGTGGCCCTATGATTTGTTAGCTTTCCACGGGGTTAGATGTATTTTGCTTAGTTGACGTGCTTTTATCTGCTTGTAAGAACTGGGGCTGCTGAGCCCTATCTTTAGCTTCTGCAACCGTCGTTCTTTAGCCATCGTTCCCGTTTCTTAGGCCTTTGTTAGTTTGCCTATTGTGTTTGTCGGACCATGCGTTTAGGGGCTATCGCAGCTCCCATGTTTCTTCCTCGCACCCCCATGGTATAGGATGTGGAAGTGAGCAACCTCGTATCTTACCTTGGTGGCCGAGATCAAAGGCTCGACGAGTTGCTAACAGGTAATTTAGGTGAGACCCCGGGGCCTCCTCGGTGGAGGCACACACCGGCGGAAGTCCATCGTGGAACGATCTCTAACCTTCAACAGTCGATACGTATAGTACCTGGATCCGTTCGATGGGATCCGAGGGCTCGATACCGCCCCTCGTGGGGTTTACCACGTATTCTGTTATCTATCAAAGCCTAAACGCGTTTACTAAGCGTGTTCGACGTGAAAACGTCTATGTCCCTCACTCTTCGTTTTTTGGCCAGGGAGGCTGTAGAACCTGTAATGTTTTGAGCCAACCAAGATCCCTTAGGCTAGTTGTCTCATTTGTTAAATGAGTACTACGGGTAACAAACGGTCTTTCGGCCGTTACCCCATTTTTGGTCCCTGCATTTTGTATAATAGGGATAAATAATTTGATGTTCTTTTAAATGACATACTTACCGGTTGTGCTAACCTTTTTATTAGTCGTGGTGGACTAGTTGTGCCTCTTGCGACGCTTGCCTGTTCCGAGGAAGTTGGCGCTGCGAGCGGTTCGTGGGCCCCTGTGGCAGCCGACTGTTTGGTTCAGCGAAGAGGTGTACGTGCCCTCTGGTGGTTTGCTGATGTCGTCCATGCCTGGGAAATGAAGAGTCGCGTCTCTGTGGGCCCGAGGGGCGCACGTGTGGAAGATGGAGGGACAATAGCCCTGTGCTATATATTGGATGGGGTCTGGAGTAGTACTACTTTCCACCGCTCTACTCAGTCTTCTTCTTCCCCTCTGCACCTGCCAGTAGTAGTAAGAAAGGAGGGTTTCTTCCATTGTTGCTGAGGAAACGCGCCGGCCTTGTATGCGGGATGGACGCTAGTCGTGCTCGCCTTGCCATGGCGTCTGGCGCTCTGTTGCTGCTGCTGCCGGAAGAGCTTCTCTTCTAGATCCTTCTTCGCGCCATCGACCATGGGCTAGCTATACCGCCTACATGTGTCTTCGCCAGGTAAGCGGCCTTTTCCGGAGGATTTGCAACAATGGCGAGTTGGTTCGGCTTTTGTCCCTCCGGATGATGGAACGCTGGTGTCGGTCGACGCACCATATGCTTTGGGAGGCGATTCTTGTGCGTGACTTTGTCGAGGTCGGCCATCGGGAGGCCTTATGCTTCCGTGGCATGGAGAAGCTGATGCTGTGCGGTCAGGACCCCTCTGGCTGGGAGCTCATTGGGCTGGCAATCCGGACTGGGGATGCCGAGGCGATTTATTTTCGGGCCATGCTATTGTATTTTGCAGATCTGACGAACCCCAAAGCTCTCGCTCTCTTCAACCAGACTACCGATGGCGTGCTTCCGGGTGGCAGTTGGGGCAGCCATGGCCTTAACTCGCTTCGTTTTGACTCCCTCGAGGATCTCTGCACCATTGCGCGGGGGATGGGCATTCGTTGCCCGAAGCGTGTGCCAATGATAGGGGTTTATTATCATCCTATCTGTACCTAGAAATGATGTAGGACACCTGGACCGCCGCATGGGAATCTGTTCAGAGCTACTGTGTATTGCAGCCCGGAATGTCGTCTTAGTTATGAGTTCAATCTCTGGAGTATGCATCTTTCCGATGAGGCTACCCTTCGTGTTCGTCGGATTAGGGTGTTGCCTTGAGTGATTCATCTAGGCTCTGGCTCTTTTGCTTTTGAAATGGTTGTAATGAACTTGGGTTGTATATATCTTGTTCAAATTTTTCTTTTGTTTCGTATGTATCGGGTAGCCCCCGGATAAGAGTTTTTACTTGCATGCCATGTATGGAAGAGAAGCTCTTTTCCAAGACTTTGTGATGTGTGAAAAGAAAACTTCGATTCAAATGCTGTAATGGGGAATTTTTCAGGGGTAGAAACGGCGTAGTTGTTGTATGTTCCAGGCATTGGTGAAGATTTTGCCGATGAAGGTTTTGAGTCGATAGGCTCTTGGCCTTATCACTTCGTGGACAATGTAGGGCCCTTCCCATGGCGATGTGAGCTTGCGCCGCTCCTTGTTGCTCTGGATTTTTTGAAGTACTAGATCCCCTGGCTGAAAGCCCCTTGGTCGGACGCGTCGATTGTGGTACTGGCGTAGCGCCTGTTGGTACTTGTCCGAGTGTAGGAGAGCAGCGTCCCTAGCCTCGTCAATCTGATCTATGGCGTCTTCCAGGAAAATTTCTGCCTTCTTAGGATCGTAGGCTTCCACCCTTGGGGACCCGTATTCAAGGTCGGTGGGTAAGACGGCTTCCGAGCTGTAAACCAGGAAAACTGGTGAAAAACCAGTAGCCCTGCTCTGTGTTGTTCTTAAACTCCACAGAACGGAAGGGAGCTCTTGGAGTCATTTTTTCCCATACTTGTTTAGCTGGTCAAAAATCCTTGCTTTGATTCCCTGTAGGATGAGTCCGTTGGCACGTTCGACTTGTCCGTTGGACTCTAGGTGTGCGACGGAAGCCCAATCGACTCGTATGTGGTGCTCGTCACACCATTCTAGGAACTCGTCTGCGGTAAAGTTCGTTCTGTTGTCGGTGATGATGGAATTGGGCACTCCGAAGCGCTGGATGATATTGTTGAAGAAACTGACAGTTTCCTCCGCCCTGATGTTAGTGATGGGGCGCAATTCGATCCATTTGGTGAACTTGTCAATGGCGACCAATAGGTGGGTGTAGCCCCCGGGTGCTTTGTCGAACTTGCCAACCATGTCGAGCCCCCAAACTGCGAATGACCACATAAGAGGGATGGTTTGGAGTGCCTGGGCGGGCATGTGGATTTGTCTAGCGAAGAACTGGCAGCCCTCACAAGCGCGTACCAAGGTCTGCGCGTCGGCCATGGCCGTCGGCCAATAGAAACCTTGTCGGAACGCATTTCCCACAAGGGTTTTAGCTCCCGCATGGTGTCCACAGACCCGATGGATGTCTTGCAGCAGTTTTTCCCCCTGCTCGATGGGGATGCAACATTGCAGCACACCGGTAGCACTTCGCCTGTACAGTTGGCTGTCGATGAGGGTGAACGTTTTGGCTCGTCTAGCGAGCTGTTTAGCCTCCACCTAGTCCGTAGCGAGCTCACCCTTGGTCAGGCGATCTACATACGGTTGTCTCCAGTCCTTCTCTTCTGACATTGGCTCTTCTGATTCTATGTTCATCGCCTCCGTTACCTCGGTGTCGCAAGTGGTCGAGGTCTCGGTGGTGCCCGAGGCCGCCGAGGAGATGGCATCGGGAGAGCTGGAGACTTTTGATCCTCCGGTGTTGATGGACGGTTTTGGTTGATCACTCGCGAAAACCCTAGGTGGTGCGGGTTCTCGGCTCGAGGCTGCCTTGGCCAGCGCGTCGGCCTCCTCATTCTGACGTCGTGGTATGTGATTGAGCTCGAGACCGTCAAACTTGGATTCAAGCTTTCGCACTTCTTGGCAATACGCTGTCATGCGTGGGTCGACACAGTTGGAGTGTTTCATGACCTAGTTGACCACTAGCTTGGAGTCGCAGCGGGCGTCGAGCCGTCTTATGCCTAAGTCGACTGCGGTCTGCAGTCCTCTAAGCAGGACTTCGTACTCGGCCTCGTTATTGGACGCCGGGAACAACAAACGCACCATGTATGTCATGGTCACCCCATGGGGTGACGTCAGGACGATTCCTGCTCCTGCTCCGGTTTTCATAAGGGACCCGTCGAAGTACAAAGTCCAGTACTCATGTTCAAAGGCCGGAGTGGGGAGGGCCGCATTCGTCCACTCTGCAATGAAATCGGACGGGACCTGTGATTTGATGGCGCTCCGTGAAGCGTAAGTAATATTTTTATCCATCAACTCCAATGCCCATTTGGCGATGCGATGGGCGGCGTCCTTGTTCTGGATGACCTCTCCTAGCCACGCGTCGCTCACGACTATAATTTTGTGTGACCCAAAGTAATGCAACAACTTTCTTTTAGTCATGATCACCGCGTATACCAACTTTTGCAGATGGGAATACCGGGTTTCCGAGTTGCTTAGCACTTCGCTGACAAAATACACAGGTCTCTGTACTTTGAGTACGTGCCCTTCTTCTTCCCTTTCAATGACAAGGACTGTGCTTACCACCTGCCTCATGCCGGAGATGTACAGTAGCAGTTCCTCCTCGTCGGTGCGAGATACCAGGATTGGTGCGTTGGTTAGCAACTGCTTGATGTGGTCAAGAGCCGATTGGGCCTCGGATGTCCACGCGAATCACTCGGATTTTTTCAAAAGTTTGTACAGAGGCAAGCTTTTTTCACCGACACGGGAAATAAAACGGCTAAGTGACGCGAGGCATCCGGTGACCCGCTGAACCCCTTTCACATTGTGGATCGGCCCCATCTTTTCAATGGAGGTGATTTTTTCAGGGTTAGCTTCGATCCCTCTTTCGGAGATGACAAATCCTAGGAGCATGCCCTTGGGGACCCCAAAGACACATTTCTCTAGATTAAGTTTGATGTTGTTCTTTTTGAGTTTTGCGAACGTGAGAGCTAGATCAGCCACGAGTCCGTCGGAGTGCTGGGTTTTGATGACGATACCTTCTACGTAGACCTCGACGGTCTTGCTTACTAGTTCATCAAAGCATCGGATCATAGTCCGCTGAAAGGTCGCCCCCGCGTTTCGGAGTCCGAAAGGCATGGTGATGTAACAAAAAGATCCGAACGAAGTGATGAACGACGTTGCGAGCTGGTCCGACTCGTTCAACTTGATTTGGTGGTACCCTGAGTACGCGTCAAGGAAATAGAGGAGCTCGCACCCCGATGTCGCGTCGACTATTTGGTCTATGCGAGGCAATGGATATGGATCTTTTGGACAAACCTTGTTGAGGCTCATGTAATCAACGCACATTCTCCATTTCCCATTGTTTTTTGTACCAGTACAGGGTTGGCGAGCCACTCAAGATGGTACACCTCTTTGATAAAGCCCGCGACGCGGAGATTTTTGATCTCTTCTCCGATCGCGGCTCGTTTCTCTTCGTCGAAACGGCGTAGTCGTTGCTTGACGGGCCGGGAGTCCGGCTTGATGTGCAAAGAGTGCTCAGCGACGTCACTGGGTATGCCCGGCATATCCGAGGGCCTCCATGCAAATACGTCGATGTTTGCATGAAGGTAGTCGACGAGCTTACTTTCCTATCTGGGGGAGAGGGAGGTGTTGACGCGCACGTTCCTCTCGTCTCTGTCCCGAGCGTCGAGCACAACTGCCTTCGTGGACCTTGTAGGCTCGAAGGATCCGATCTTCTTGGTGTTTGAGGCCTCTTCTCGCGACACGCTGGCCTTGGCTACCATCTCGGTCGCGAGTTGTTTCGAGGCCACGAGTGCCGACGCGTATCTGCAACACTCGACGTCGCACTCGTACGCGCGTCGGGGCGTCGTGCCCACAGTGATGACACCCCTTGGTCCCGGCATTTTAAGTTTCAGGTAAGTGTAGTTCGGGACAGCCATAAACTTTGCATAGCATGGTCGCCCCAATATGGTGTGGTACGTTCCCCTAAAGCCGACGACCTCAAAAGTCAATGTTTCCTTTCGGAAATTGTTCGGCCCGCCGAACGTGACAGGCAAATCAATTTGTCCGATAGGATCCGCCTTTTTGCTGGGAATTACCCTGAAAAACGGAGCCCCCGAGGGCCGTAGTCGTGACCGGGGTATTCTCATTACATCGAGGGTTTCGGCATAGAGGATGTTTAGCCCACTCCCACCGTCCATGAGGACCTTAGTGAGGTGCTTGGTGCCAATAATGGGATCAACAACTAGCGGATAACGCCCGGGATATGGTACATAGTCGGGATGATCATTACAGTTGAAAGTAATAGGAGACTGGACCACTTGAGGAAGGTGGGAACAGCGGGGACAATTACGTATACCTTTCTACGGGCGACCTTCTGTTGACGCCGGGAGCTGCATGACGTTGGGCCACCGAAGATCATTAGGGTCTCGTCCGCCGGGATGTAGCCGTCGTCCTTTGCTCCACTGTCCTCGCCGTCGCCCTCTTTCTTCTTTGTCCATCTCTTCTTTTTTGTTCCGCCGCCAAGGAATTTCTTCATGAGGTTGATATCCTTGAGAAGATGTTTTACTGGGGTCGCGTGGTTCGGACAGGTATGTTCCAGCATCTTCTCAAAGTGATCGTTCGCCGGCGCATCCGGTCGCTCCTCGCCTTTCTCCGTCGCGGCGACGAAAGACGAGTCTTACCGTTGTCGATTGCGCCTTTCTTGTATGGCCGGGTGGAGGGTCCCTCGGCCTCCGCGTCGTCGCGCTTGCTGCGGCTCGTCGCGCCTTGGAAGACGGCGTCGACTGCCTCTTCGCCCGAGGCGTGATTCGTGGCAATGTCGAGAAGCTCTTTCGTCTTCTTAGGTTTTTTGCATCCTAGTTTGTGAACTAAGGACTCGCATGTTGTCCCCAACAAGAAGGTTGTGACGACGTCACCGTCGGCTATATCCGGGAGCTTGTTACACTGTTGAGAAAAGCGACAAATGTACTCTCGGAGGGTTTCGCCTCGCTTTTGCTTACAGTTCTTGAGATCCCAGGAGTTGCCGGGTCGGACGTAGGTCCCTTGAAAGTTTCCGACAAAGACCTCCTTCAGGTCGCCCCCAGTTTCGTATCTTTCCTTTTGGGAGGTGTTCTAGCCACACACGAGCTGTGTCCTAGAGGTAAAGTGGCAGATGACGGATTATGAAATTCTCGTTGTTCACCCCGCCTACCTCGCAGGAGAAACGATATTCCTCCAGCCAGAGACCGGGGTTCGTGACCCCCGTGTACTTCTGGATGTAGGTTGGTGGCCGGAAACGTGATGGGATCCGCGCGGCGTGTATGCGAGTGGAAAAACACCGCGGTCCGGTGGGATCTCGGCTAGAGTCCCGGTCTTTGGCAGGGTCGTGTCGTCCGCCCCTGCGCGGGTGACGCCCGCGTCGCTTGTCGCCGTCGTCGCTGTTGCTCGGCTCGCGGTCGTCACTTTCGCGACGCGTTGCGCGTCCAGGACGCCGCCTGACTGGCTCCTGATCTCTCACAGGCGTTGGCTTCGGTCTTTGAAGAATGGAATGTTTAGGTTGTGGTGTGTTGGGAGCACTAGAGAGAGCACCTGCTCTCTGTTGTGCTGAGCTCTCCGCCTGCTGGGCCGCCGCGCGGTCAAGAAGGAAACACAGCTCCCCTCTGAGCTTCTTTTCCTCGGGCGTTGCAGGCTCCTAGAACTGACTCATAAGCATGGTGGTAGCTGCTATGTTCTGTTGTGCCCTTGGAAAGATGAGAGGAGACATGTCATCCTCGATGATGCGGCATTGCACGTCTCGAGCTCGGGCCCGGGGGTCGATCTCCGTCCTCGGGTGCAGCTGCTGCTCAAGAAGAGCGTGCTCGTCGTCGATCTGGCGACAAGCGTCATGGAGTTCCCCCTGGCGGGCTTGCATGGCATCTAGGTTGACGTGCGGCGGCGTGATAGCCCGAGGGTTGGCCGGGAGGATTTCGTTACCATCCTCGTCGACGTCGCGCACGGCTCCCTCGGGGGTGTCCTCCTGTCCGTCGCACATGAAGCATTCCCGCGAAGGGACCTCGTTGACCTCCGAGGTGATGTGCTCAGTCCCCGTGTTGTCGGTGCTGGAGAGGACCATGTCGTCCTCGGTGAGGAGGTCATAGAATGAGTCAATGGTCCCCACGAACTCGTCATCCGGGTTATCGGTCATCTTCAGGGCGATGAGCCGTTCGAGGATGCACGCGACGCTGACGAGGCCGAACGGGTACGTTACAGGGACGCCCTCTTCTATCGGCGCGCCTTCCTCGATCTGGATGGCGGCGTCGATATAGGTGAGCGCCTGTTTCTGCACACGGACCGGAGAGGGTCGCGGCGCTCTTTGACCCTTGGTGCGCTGGCGTGACCGGCTCCGACGGAGGAGCGGGCGGTCGCTGCGCTTGGAAGACTGCTCGTCTGAGATGTAGTACACCGCTCGCTCGACGGTAGGCTCCTTCCCTGCGTCAGAGCTTGGGAGGAGCTTGCCGACGCATCCCTCGGTGTCCTGATAGAACCTTTCCGTCGAGACGACGGCCTCGAGGCGGCTGTCGCTTAACAGTGCTTTGTTGTCGTTGGAGCTGGAGTCCGAGTCCAGGAGGTAGTCGTACTTAGAACGCACGAAACGCAACACGGTGTGCTCGGTCGCGTGGTTGGTTTCATGGTCATCGTCTTCAGAGTCCCCCAAACCGCGTGCGAACGCTTCAAGCGGATGGAGTACTCTGTCATTTGGAAGGGTTTCCTCCCCAAGTCCGGTAAGGTTGAATTCATGGCTCTGTGGCCCCAGAGCCGCAACCGGTGTGTCCCTGTGAGGAGCAGGGTGGTCTTCGTTCGTCCGTGCCAGGATGTCGACCTGGTCCGGCGAAGATAGCACGCGGGTGACAGTTCCGTCCGGGGAACAGGCGAACTCCAGGCTCCCAAAGCGGATGAAGGAGAGCCCGGGGCTGCTGGAGGTTAAGGTAGCCATTCGGAACCACTAAATCGTCGTGACACACGATGTCCCCTACCTGGCGCGCCAACTGTCGACGTTTAGAAACTACCAACGAGTAAATTTGTACGTGTGTCGAGTTCCGAATGGTGAGAAAGAGAGACAAGAGGTTTATACTAGTTCAGGCAAAGAAATCCCTACGTCTAGTGTGGAGCTGCATGTGTTCCTTATCTCTGCTTGCAGGGGGCTACAAGCTGGTTCGAGAGAGGGGGTATGACCCCCAGGTCTCTGAATGGTGTAGTGAGTGTGTATGCTATCGACTAGCCGTGTTCTTCGGGTGTGTGTGGGATCTCTTTCTCTAGAAGTTTGAGAGTAGAGAGCTCTGGGTCTTTTGAGTCGTCCCCCATGTCCCCCTTTTATAGTCGCAAGGAGGGCAAGGGAGTTACAAACATGGGTCGGGAGATATCTACCTAGGATACCGAGCCCTTTTCTTCTTAGTGAAGGATGTTGGGCACTTATAATACTATATTCCTATTGTCTTCGTACTTGGTCGGAGGAGAGGAGTTGTGTCGGCTCCTTGTTGCATCGCTGGAGGATACGGGGGGGGGTCCGGTTGAACCCGTAGCGTAGTAGAGGCATGGAGTTCGTTGTACTGTTGGAAGGTACATGGATGTACCTTCTTATAATTCTTTTTGTATACGGCGGATTCCTCCACTCTGGGCCAATGGGTTTCGTTACCTAGCGGGCCCCATGTACCTAATGTACTTCTATTCGGAGGGTTTCTGTAGGGGCCCAGTGGTCGGAGGAGTTGTCGTTGCTTCTCGGAGGTGTGGGTCCCACCTGTTTAGGAGTCTGATTCCATCCCATCCCTGGCTGGAGGACCCGTCGTGTCCCCGTTTTAGTAGGGAACTAGGGTGTTATCCTGCGCTCCGGTTTATACGGGGTGTACGATCTTCAGAATAACGTACCTCTGTTCTTATCGGTGTTTGCACCGTCAGCGCCTACAGGGCAATAGCCGTCACCTTCTAGAAGGGGCAAATGGGTCTTTTCCCTACCAGCGGCGCCCTTCACGTCTTCCGCTGGCTGTGGACCCGTCTCACTTCCCACGTCGGGCAAGACGGAAACACGTCTGCCTGGGGGCGCGTCTACCTACCCGGGCCGGCGGGATTCTGTGAGTCATACGCCTATTCTTCGTGGGCCGGCGACGATTTCTCCCAGATGGGCCTTTTATTTGTTGGTTTGTTTTTGAGAGTTTGTCATTAAATTAGATCTCCAACACATAGCTTAGTTGGTTAGTCTCGAAACCTTTTTATCTTGTTCGAGTGTCCGACTAAGTATATGTGTCGGATACCTAGAAATAGGGTACCTAATTCTCCAGACTCCACAAAAACAAAATCACCATCAGGGGCTCTTCCGCCTCGCCCGAGCCAAGGGGGCGTCATCCAAGACGTCACCAACCCTCGGGGGCTCCTCCGCCTCGCCCGAGCCAAGGTGGCGTCATCCGAGACATCACCAACCCTCGGGGGCTCCTCCACCTCGCCCGAGCCAAGGACGGAGGTCATGGACGTCGAGGAGGTGCGTGACGCCGGGGACGACGCACCGATCGGTGACGACAACCCTCCCCCCGACTGGAGGATACCTATCCTGGATTGGTTGGTCCGGGAGCGCCTCCCCGACGATAGGAAGAAAGAACGCCGCATCGCACGACGCGCCAAGTCCTTCGTCGTTATCAACCAAGAACTCTACAGGCGAAGCCCCACGGGAGTCTTGCAACATTGCATCCCTACAGAGCAGGGTATGAGCCTGCTGGAGGACATACACGCGGGGGACTGCGGACACCACGCAGCCCCCCGCACGATCGTCGGAAAGGCATTCCGCCAAGGTTACTATTGGCCAACGGCGGTAGCAAACGCCACGGAGATAGTACGCGCTTGCGAAGGGTGCCAGTTTTACGCCAACAAGTCTCACCTACCCGCGCAGGCGCTGCAGTCCATCCCCCTTACATGGCCCTTTGCGGTATGGGGTCTGGACATGGTGGGACCACTGTCCAAGGCCCCCGGGGGCTTCGACCACCTTCTCGTCACCATCGACAAATTCTCAAAATGGATCGAGGCACGCCCCCTCGTCCGGATCAAGTCGGAGCAGACAGTCATGTTCTTCACGGACATAATATATCGATTCGGAGTGCCCAACACGATCATCACCGACAACGACACCCAATTCACTGGCAAGAAGTTCCTGGACTTCTGCGACAAGAACCACATCCGGGTAGACTGGGCCGCCGTCGCGCACCCCCAAACGAATGGGCAGGTCGAGTGCGCCAACGTGATGATCCTGCATGGGTTAAAACCAACGATCTTCAGCCGACTTAAGAAGTTCGGAGGCCGTTGGGTCGCAGAATTACCAGCCGTCCTCTCGAGCCTCAGAACGACCCAGAGCAGAGCCACCGGCTGCTGCCCTTTCTTCATTCTCTACGGGGCGGAGGCCGTGCTCCCCACCGACCTAGAGTACGGTTCCCCGCGGGTCAAGGCTTACGACGAGGAGGGCAACCAAGCCAACATGGAGGACGTCGTAGACCAGCTAGACGAAGCAAGGGACATCGCCCTCCTACATTCCGCAAAGTACCAGCAGGCCCTCCGGAGGTACCATGATCGCTGCGTCCGCAAGCGCGAATTCAACATCGGCGACCTGGTGCTTCGACTCAGGCAAAGCAACAAAGACAATCATAAACTTACGCCGCCGTGGGAAGGATCGTACGTCATGGTGGAGGTCCTCCGCCCCAGAAGCTACAAGATCGCCACCGTGGGTCCCGACAACCAAGACTTCTCCAACGCCTGGAACATCGAAAAGCTACATCGCTTCTATCCCTAACGTTTCCCCCCGAATCACATACGCCCGCGTTAGTATCGTTTCTTTAGAAGAGGTTCAATATACCCCACGTGGGCAACACGCAGCCCGAACGGTAAGCAAGACGTGTTCCAAGCCCGGGATCGCACGTCTTACTCGGGGGCTAGATAAAGGGGCTACTTTTCCTCGATTTTTCAATAAAATCTTGCCTCATCTCGATCTCGTCCCCACGTTCGACCGTTTTCGCTCGAATTCTATCCCCGCTCGCGCGTGAGAACCTTTTTTCTGACATTCGTAGGGACATCAGGCTCAACGCCACGCTTACCCTCAAGTGCAAGCAGGGCTCGGCCCGACCCCCGACATGGTTCACCCAACGCATCCAGAGATCGAACGAACGCGTACGCGCCAATACCAACGGGGACGACCTCTAGGGTCCAGGTAAGCTAAAGGGATAAGGGCTATAGACACCCCGACAGCTCATTAAGGTCTAGAGATACGAAGGCTGATCCAGAGGGGTTCGAAATGGCCGTCTCAGGACAACAGAGCGAGGGGCGAATACGGAATGGACACGCTAGTGGTCATTAGCCTGGAAATCGGATGCCGAGGTCATTCCCAGATTTCGTATTTGAGTCTGTCTTTATGGATGATTGGTTCATGGTATTCCTACCGAAGGAAGGCAGCAGGCCCCCGGGACCCATCGAACGGACCCGGCTACTAGATGAAACCAATTTGGGGTGAGCCACGACATGGGCCACAAGCCGGAACCCCAGCGAACGGGAACCGAGCACCCACTCAAATTCTCCCATTATTACCTCGACGAGCATCCATGGTTCGTCCGCCTCGAGGATAGCATGGTCCCGCTCATACTCCCCCTTCTCGCGGAGAGATGCGCGGGGAACGTACGAAAAGACGGCACAGACCCAAGACGTTTCTTTACATCGAGTAGAGGCTCGGGGGCTGCCGCCGCATCCCTCCTACCGGTTCAAGCAACCGGATAACGGAGAGGGGAAAAAGGCGCACCAAACCTCACACGTCAGAGGTCCACACAGGTAAAAACGACAAATGAGCAACACATTCTTATACGTTAATCCTTGCGAAGGTTGCATACTTTTCAGGTACCACAAGGGCCAGACCAAATCGTCATACACCTAATCGAACACAAGGTGGACTAAAGAGAGATCCCGGCCGAGGGCCAAAGGAAAGGGAAACAGGGAAAACTTCAAGCGCCCTGCCCACACCGGTAACATCGCTTTGAGGGCTGCCTATCAGGCGAACGCCCGACGAGCCAACTGCCCCTGCTTCGTCTCTCGTGACGGGGCAGCGACTGCACCACCATCACCCAAGACCTGCGCAGTCGACTGCGTCCCCAGAAATAGGCATGACGAGTTGGTCAAGCATTTTTCTGGGTCACGCTTCGAATGTCGGGCCGCGTAACGCCCGTCGGTCCGGCGACACGCCCCGCCCTACTCCGGGAGGGCGTTCACCAGCACCGAGGGACGTTCAGGACCACTCCCTCGAAGCCCAACTAGGCATGCAGCACCAGTGGTTACACAGGTGCTACATGATCCAGGCGACCCCGTGCACGCGCACGGACGGTCACCTTATGATCCCTAGGGCTTCGGGGGGCGGCACTGACACGTCCACACCCGGACGTGACTAGGCTCACCGACCTGCAGGTCCATTGTCTCCCAACTGTGGCGTCGCCACGAGTAGGCCCAAGGAACGTCTGGCTTAGAAAGTTGTGCGGGCGGACCGCACAGTCTTTCCGCTAGACGCATCCTTGGCCCCCTACTACGGGAGACGGCAAGGGAGCATGACCGTCTCGTGGGACGAGATGACAGGGAAGAACTACGCAAGCCGCATAACTCCCCCTGGCATCTCCCGTCCGATGGCACGAGACGGTGGCGCTCCCAACGCAGAACTTCCTCTGAACCCGGTGCTGCTCTCAAAATGCCACCCGCCAAGGTGGCTCAAGGGAATCTCCGACGAAGCCTCGGAGGAAAAATCTAGGGCAGGTCATACTGTGTGGATGTGAACCTCCCCACGGGCGACCACCCCTATTTATAGCCCGACAGGGCACTCACGCAGCAGTAGGCCCGTGAGTCTACAACAACTCCTCCCAACCACGCCGCACTGTGCGACATCACCCACTTCGAGAGGGTGCAGCGGGGCTATAAATGGCCAGGCAGACGGGTGGCTCAGGGCGCGCCGTCCGGAGCCTTAACCACGGAGCAAGTAGCGCTCTGGCGCCGTTCCTCGAACGGGAAGACACGACACGTCCACTTTTGGGCCACGGGGGGGAGGGCGCAGTCAGACCCCGAAACCCGACAAACATATCTTCGACCGGTCAATCGCCCGTACAGGCCAAAAGATAGCACGTCGCAGTACCGACTCGTCATCTCAGGGCATGGTAGCCCGAGGCCAACAGTGCTACCCGCAGCAGGGCTGGCGTGCAGCCAGAGCTCTGGCTCTGACGTACGGAGCAGACCACTCCCTCCCCGCCTCATGAGGGAGGTGAAGGGTCAAGCACTGTGCAAGGTTTCCAAATAAGCCCTTAGGAGGAAATATCTTCCCCCTAAGGCCTCGGGGGCTACACCTGGTGGGTGCGCTCGCGCGCACCCACCGGAATCTAAAGACTCAACCAAACCACCATAAG
Source organism: Microstegium vimineum (assembly GCA_022036555.1). Lineage (NCBI taxonomy): Eukaryota > Viridiplantae > Streptophyta > Magnoliopsida > Poales > Poaceae > Microstegium > Microstegium vimineum. The sequence continues at coordinate 7,764,889 of CM039120.1, forward strand.
CGCTCTCGGAAGCCTCCGGTGTAGTCCTTCACTATATCGAAGGCTCGGGGGCTACTGTTGGATACCTAGAAATAGGGTACCCAATTCTCCAGACTCCACAAAAACAAAATCACCATCAGCGGCTCTTCCGCCTCGCCCAAGCCAAGCGGGCGTCATCCGAGACGTCACCAACCCTCGGGGGCTCCTCCGCCTCGCCCGAGCCAAGGTGGCGTCATCTGAGACGTCACCAACTCTCGGGGGATCCTCCGCCTCGCCCGAGCCAAGGTGGCGTCATCTGAGACGTCATCAACCCTCGGGGGCTCCTCCGCCCCGCCCGAGCCAAGGTGACGTCAACCGTGATGTCGTCTACCCTCGGGGCTCTTCCGCCCCGTCTGAGCCCAACAAACGTCATCCGTGACATCCCTCGCCCTCGGAGATCTCACCGCCATCCACAGCCTAGGGTGCCCTAGCCCATATAGTCAAAAGGTCCACAATCTCCTCTGTCCTCAGGCACGGGGCTTAAGGTATGAGTCGCCATGCCGACCTCTGTTCACTCTGCGGTACAAGGTCCTATGCTGCCTAACCGACGACTTCCGCGCGTTACACCTCAACAGGGGTTAGAGCGTCATCAGCCATGTATGACGGAACGCGGGGGTGCCTGGTCCTGTGCGACGCCTCCGCCCATGCCCAGAAAAGGGGACAACAGGGTTCCCGGTCACAAGATGCATGGCTACAACACAACAAGGACGAACAGGACTCGGACATGTGTCTGCTGGCGCAATCTTCCTCAGGAAGGAAGACAGGATGAAGACAAAGCCCTCCCTCGGCAGCAACCCAAGTCGGGCCCACGATCACTCCCCCTCTCTCTACTGTACTCCTCCATCTCTCCCTACGTATAAAGGGAGAGAATGGACCCCCAATCTAGCGCTCTCGACATACCGACATTCATTCACACACAATCAAACTCGCACACACGCGAGCATCCACTAGAACCAAAAACCTCATACGCACGAGACCTGGGAAGACGCTTCCCTCTCTCACCAAAGCTTGTAGCTCCCCTCTACGAGCTCTCCACGCTCGGTAATACGACCCCGCAACACACTGGACGTAGGGCGTCCGTGCCTGAACCAGTATAAACCTCTGTGTTCTCCGAGCGTAACCATCCAAACTCCGACACGCTTAGAAATTTACTCGTTGGCCGTCTAGACCCCATCATTTTAGACAACGACAATATGTGTGCTTACAATTTTAATCAATTATACTCTTTTAGGCCTTGTTGAGATGCACTTGTATCCACGATAATCCATGTATGTTTAGAGTGAACTAGAGTAAAAGTTAAACTAAGTTACACCCTAATCCACTTCAATATATATGGATTAAGGTGAATACGAGAGCATGCAGTGATAATGACATGTCCATTGATATATAACACGGAACTACCTAAGGCCATTCAATTCGTTACACGGGCAGGGGTATGCACGCATGTATTCTTAGATGTAAGAGCGTGTATGTATCTATTGTTTTTGAAAAAAGAGAGAGGAGAAGAAACACCATCCCGCTGCCGGTGCCGGGGCAACGTAAGTGGTAACGCCATCGGTCCAACTCGAAGCGTGGAGCGACAATGTGCCATGATTCATAAAATACTCCTATTTTGCTACCCGGCACACGCACCGGCAACAACCCTACAAAGAAGCAAGTGTACGAAGAGCCCATGCATCCCTTGACCCTAGCTCATCATCATCCAGTTCCTCGATCGCCTGAACATCCAACACATAAAAGAAAAATAATAATAATAACCTCGAAGCGCCATGCCTAGCCAGCACCCTACACGGCAGATCTAGATGCTATACCCTCCTCGATCGCGACATCCGGCGAGGCCCCGGCCGTCCGTTCCGTCGGCCAGTTCTCGTCCATCTATCATCCCATGCATTCGCTCGCGCGCGGTGTTACCCATCCGTCCGGCCGCGCCCACGCTCGCTAGCTGCTTTAATTTGCTTCCCGGCCTCCTAGCAGGCTCCCACTGACTATATATCTCGTGCCCCCTTCCCCGGACCAATTAATCCCTTCACTTCACGACCACGAGAGAAATATCTGAGCTTGCTCCACTCAACTCACATAGCCATCAATCTCCTCACTAGCTAGCTAGTCACAACTCACAAGTACACCCACGAGCCAGTGGCTACACGAGCTGAGCTTTGCTCCGCTCCGCTCCGCTAGCAGCTCACTCACAAGCCAGCCAGCTAGCAGCTCAGAGGTGGCCGGGAGCTAGCTAGCTAGCTAGCTAGGGGAGATCGAGGACGCAGAGAGGAACAAAAACCAGCTAGTGTGCGTGGCGATGCATGGCATGTGCTAACGACATCATGTACAATCCAGAGCATCACCAGCACCAGTCCGCCGCGCCGTCCTTCATGGCGCCGCGGATGTCCTTCTCCAGCGACTTCGCGGTGGAGCCGCCGCCCGCGCGCGGGGGCGCGGCGGCGCCCGCCGGGGACGCCGACTTCGAGTTCTCCGTCGGCAGCCACCCGATGATGGCCGCCGACCAGCTCATCTCCAAGGGCCGCCTCCTGCCGCTCAGGGAGGCGCCGCAGGCCGGCGCCAGCGGGCGGCCCGTGACGCTGCGCGACGAGCTGCGCGCCGACGAGCGCCACGGCCGCGTGCCCCGCGCGCCCAACATCCGGTGGAAGGAGCTGCTCGGGCTCAAGAAGGCGCCCAAGAAGCAGGCCGCCGACGGTGCCGCCGGCACGTCCACCGACGCCAATATGGTAGGTCGTCGTCACTGACAGTACTCATGATCGATGATAACATCTCTGCGCCAGATTGCACACATTTTTCTTGGTACATCTTTTTAAGTTACATCAATGGAAGTTGAGAGATGACAACAATGCAACGTTTTGGCATGCAGGATCTTGGAGGCCAGCAGGGAAGCACGAGAGACTGAGAAGCTAGCTAGCAGGATGAGCTGTGTGACTTGCTAGCGGCCGGGTGAAATACACTGCATGGTCATTGGATGGGTGGTAGAGTGTGCCTTTTTTTCAGCTGTGGCTGCTCATCGTCTGATTGCATTATATTGTTGATGGACGATTTGGCATCGAGCTAGACAGCTGATGATCTATATCTCTCGACCAGCATGTCAGTATCTGGCTTATGCCGACCGGAGATGAAGCCAAAGCCACATAATACGAAGACGTCTCTTCACGCCAATGCGCCGCAGATTGTCCCCTTTTTGTTTTTGTTTTTTAATCTAGCTACTAGCTATTCTGGGTGTATAAGGGAATTTTGATCATTTGTTTGTTGGCATTAATTCGTTGGTCGAGTAGATGCATCCATCCATCCATCCATGATCTTTGGACTCTAGCTTCTTCTTTTTTTTCATTGTAATGCATGGTAGTCAAGTTAACTCTCTCTCTCTCTCTTTCTCTCCGCTAGCTGTGCTGTTGTGCCTATCTATGCTATGCATCTCTGGTGTTTTGAAATGCAGTAGTAGTTTTTCCCCTTCGGTTCCCTTCACATGGTGTGGTCCCTGATGTACGTGTTGTTTAGCTGTTCCCATGCTTGTCTGCTTTTTGGCACAGCCGCACCTCAGGTCACAGCATGCTGGTGGCCGGTGGCTAGGCGTAGTAATCATGGGTAGGAGATTTTTCTTTTTGTCCTGAATTTCGCAGGGAAACAAAATGATGATGCTTTTTTATTACTGTATATAAAAAGGAAAAATCTGCAAACAAATTTTTTTTTGTTATTACGTGACTCAGCGGCATGCATCTGCGACCGACGATTTGTTACAAAATGCAAGGCCAATATTAATATTAATAATATGCCGTCGGGCGTCGGTCATCAATCAGAGTAGATATTTCCCCGGTACGGTGGTACTACCTGTAGTACTACTACTATTATACAGAACATAGCTACTGTACTAGTAGCTGCTGGGGCACGTGGTCAAAGCTGTGGTGGCCTGGTCGTCACCAAACACGTACAGTACAGTACAGTACCACCAAAGATTCAAACAAGAATGGAAAGCGTGTTGAGTTGAGAGTTGAGACCAGCGGGCGGCATCCACTGACGGACGGGAGCGCTTATCCGCTACTTAATCGGCCGGCCCGTCCGCGCGCGGGCGTCCAGTCCAGCATGGAGTATACTCTTTGTCCTCTTGCGCCGGGCGCGGAGCGGGGGACTCGGATGGCTCTCCTACGCCTGGCGGTCTCTGGCCACTGCAGCTGCCCGGCCGGCCGCGGCCCATCGCATCTCCCGCCCTGTCGCGTAATGCTCCTCCTCCTCGGTGATCACCGCCACAGTGCTCAAATTTATGAGGTGACTGACTTAGCTGTCAATCTTGCCTCTGCCTCCTCCCCCGGCCCATCCACTGCCGCTGCGCTCTCGACACCGGCCGTGGCCACGGGACAAAAACAATTGCCTGCATCTGCATGCGCGCGGGGAGGGGGCCAGCGGCCGCTGCTGCGGCAGGCACAGCGCTACAGCAGTGCTAGTCTGCAGCCGATTTGAAGGAGACGAGACGGGGGGGGCCGGGCCGGGAGGCGGGAGGTGCGGAGGCGTGCTGCGGTGCAGGGCAGGGCAGCTGCATGCGCGTGGCTTGGCAGACGAAGCAAAGAGGCCAGGGCCAGGTCCAGGTCTCTGCGCTAGCTAGCGCTTTCTTTTCTGATGATTTGAGAGAGACGCAGGCAGGAAGCTCTTTCTTTCGCTACCTCTGCTGCCTGCGCACTGCGCATGCGCTAACGAAATCGACAATAATATTCCGGGCCCGGCCCAGAGACAAGCGCCCCGCTCAAGCCTTTTAGGTCCACCACACTCAGCTCCCTTTCACTCTCTTATTAGGAAAAACCATCTATTTAACCTCCCTCAATCAACTATTGTATAAGCGAAATAATTTTTTTTTTGTATAAGCTTCATTTAAAATTCAATTTTGTTTATATTTTTAACATAAATTATACATGTTCCAATGGGTATGAAATTTTTAAATGTATATTTAGGGAAAATATGAAACTAGTCTCATAGTTTTTTGTGTTAAAACAATTTTATAATAACAAATAAAATTTAATATTTTTAATGTATATTTATTTATATATATTGGTTATTTTTTTGAAAAATATTTATTTTTTATGAAGTCTTATTGATCTGTTTTAACTATTGTGAAAGTCCAATTTACCTTTGTCGTAGCTGACTTGGCGCCATGTTAGCCAAAACTACTCTCAAAACCAATTTAGGGACGAAATTAGATAGTTTTTAATAGTTAAATTAGAGGAGTCTAAAACATCGGTTTTATAATATTTTTTTAGAATCCAAATCGGTTTTCTATTTGAGTGAGGTAAGTCGAGGGAGGCCAAATGAACTTTTTTTTTCCTCGTCTTATTAGGCTGGCTGATGTCTACTAGGTGGGTCTTGCCGATTGCGGAGCCCAAGGGGATTTGCTTCTGATTCATGGGCCGTCGAGTAGAGGGAAGCAAATCCACGTTTCGGACTCGTGTTTTATTCGTTATCGCTTATATTCGGTTGCTTGCAGTTGCAGGATAAGTTCCTTTTGGCTGGTTGATGCAGGGATGCAAAGCGGTAACCCACAAACATGTATATAGACTTAATTTTATGGATTATCATTTAAACTCGTAAAAACTAAGTCTATATGTGGATTTGTGGGTTAGCCCACTTGCAACCCTAGTTGATGGCTTTATACGAGAACAACGTGAGCAACCATTAGAAGTGATGCATCTGTCCCGAGCATCTCCAATGGTTTTGCAAATAGACTTTGCATTCTTGTTTTTGCAAAAAAAGTCTAAAAACCTCATATTCAACGGTTTGGCAAATAGGCTTTGCATTTTTATTAACTTGGCAATTTCCTGGGAAGGATTGACATATATGCCTAGCGGATCGCGCTTGACATTTTCCGCGCTCGGCCTGCACATTTTCTCTCGTCGCCGCAATTTTCACAATTTTGGTAATTGCCAAGTCAATTTTGTTAATTGTCAAGTCAATTTTGTCAAACCGTTGGAGATTGACTCTTTTTATCTTTGCCATATTTATTTGGGACTTGACAAATTTCTAATTTTACCAAACAAAAAATACAAAACCGTTGGAAATGCTCTAAGACAAACATCTTTGTACACTTGTAGTGTAGTCAGACCTTTAACATCGTCCTCATCCACCAATTGAGATTTTTATCGCTACCAAAAGATCTGACTACCGTACTCGTAGGGCAAATTGTTCATGCGAGGGGTAGGAGCCAGCACCACACAAGACAAAAAAGAGGGATCATAACAAATGTTGTTTGCGTGAGATCCACCTTGTGAAAATGAAACAAAGAGGCAAACTGTCAACAACGCATCTCTCTTGTATAGAACCAGATGCTTAATATAATATTCTTTTTGCATAGCCTATTTTGCTCTTATTTTCTTTAATATAAATTTAGGTAATATGATTCCTGGCTTACGGAGTCTTTTGTTATTAAAAAGAGATTTTCATCGAGACATCGATGCTTAGTCCATATCTAGGGTCCATTTGAAAGGGCTTGGTCCACATGGTTCCGGTGCTAGAGCCGAAGTGCCTTGAGGACGAGGCCACTTTTTAGGGCTTCAGCTCCTCCAAGAAAGGGCTTCGGCTGCTTCATTCGAGGCCAAAAGCACAACTCACTACAATTGCGTTTAGTGCAGCTCCATAGCGGAGTTGGTGCGAGAGTCGCACCAACCAAACACACCTGTAGTGAATCCTATGTATTCATGTCAGTGGTCAACACAAGGCTATTGTCTAATGCGTACATCTCTAGTACGATACAACTCGTGCACTGAAATACCAAATTTCAAGTGTGTGATTTACTAACCTAGTTTTGGCTTAGCCTGGCTCTATCCATGTAGTGTTTCAATGTTTAAATGGTTGGGACTCATGATTGGACCAGACTCCTAGCATGCAAAAAAAAAAAAAAAAAACATCCCTCGGCCTACCCCGAATAACGTACTTGGCAGTGGCATGTGGTGTGAGGAAGGCTAAGTAACATCGACCGGGGTTAACACACACAACTTTATTAAGCGAGTAGTAAAACAGGTGAGTTGAAGATACTCTCTCTATATAAGAATTAGATAACGTTTTGGATAAATTTTGAGTCAAACATTTTAAGAATATAAATCATCAATAATTTTTAAGTTGCTGAAACTGTAAATATGAAATTTATATGAATAGATTTATCTTGAAAAATACTTTCGTAAAAGTATTAATATATCATTATTTCATAAATATTTTTATAAAAATAAGAGATCAAAGTTTGTTTGGATGACCATATCGCTGTCCAAAACGTCATTTAATTCTTATATAGAGGGAGTAGCCTCAAAATAGGAACGTGGAGAACACGGTATGGTCAAGCATTATACTGTCAATTTCACTTGATCAAATTAACATCGACAACACCCATGGCACGGCCGGAGCTAGGCTATGCAATCCGAGGCAGGCAGCCACGCATACACACCGTACATAGATCAAGCAACAACGACAAGCAGATAGAGAGCTAGTGCATGATTAATAATTGACTAAGTACGTACATGGAAAGCAAGTTTTGAACAGACAAGCGATAGATCAAGCAGTTCTTATTTTAGCCAGGGAGATCGAGTGATGGTGAGTTGTCGCTGTAGCTAAGCTCATGGCGAGCCGCCGCCCGCCGCGCGCGCCCCTGCGAGATTAATTAGTAGGCGACGATCTTGAGGCCGAGGTTCTTCTGCGCGAACTCGATGAGTCCGTCCACCTCGCTGTCGTCGATGAAGCCGTCGCCGTCCGTGTCGGCGTAGCTGATGCCCTGCTTGCTCCTATAACCCGGAACCGGGTGCGGAGGGTGCGGATGGCGCGCCGCAGCTCGTCGCGGCTGATGCGCCCGTCCCGGTCCGTGTCGAACCGCCGCAGCCACTCCTTGAACTCGTCCACCGTCATGTCCGCGTCCAGCGACCGCGTCGTTGCCGCCACCGTCATGTTCCTGATCGCCATCGGTGGAGCGCAGCAGTAGCAGCAGGGGCTCACAGCACTACCAACACACACAAAAAGAAGCTCCTCTGCAAATCACCCTATACCCTTTCTTTCTTCTTGTATGGCCGGGTGTGTGTGCAGCAACTTGTTGAGACCTATTCCTCTTATATAAGCAATCCAATTTGGCAAGGCTGTCTGTCGCGTGCAATACAACGCCTGCTGCCGTCACTTTTTTCTGGGGGTAACGTTTATCACGGCTTGTATCTTCTTACCCCTGCTTTGTTGTGACCTTTTTGCAGTTTAGCTTATTCTCTACGCAGATTTGGTGGTCGACAAATAGGCTACTGCCAGGTCCAAGAGCACAACGGCATCTATCGCATGGAGATCAGATCGAGCCATCTAGATCGTCGTGCACTACTCGTTGAATGGAGCAAGAATCTGCACCCAATTCAAGTTGCTGGAAAAGAACAAAATTTAAAGTTGAAGATACGAGCTTCTGCATTCATCATCCAGCCGATTGATGGTGTCGTGGAATAAGCTGCGCAAGAGGTAACCACGGCCAGCCGCACAATGTGGGAATCTGCAAAGAGAGGAAAATCGGGCATACTGTATACGGAGTAGCTATCTTGTTAAAAAAAAAAAAGAGAGAGAGAGATGGAATAGGATGCTGAAATGAGGCCCTGCATTATTGCCCCTCCAACCATACACGCTTCGTGGTGGCATGGTGCTGCTTGTGCTTCAACAAAGTAGCGTGGTCCCTCTGTTAGTCGTTTTATAAAAAAAAATTGGCAGTTTCTAGATATAATATATATCTATGTTCATAGTAAAGTATATATGTAACTAAAAAGACCAAAATGATTTACCATTTCGAACAAGTGGAGTATTAGAAGTGTTTCTAGATATAGTATATATCTATGTCCATAGTAAAATATATGTAACTAAAAATAACAAAATGATTTACCATTTTTGAAACAAGTGGAGTATTAGATATTTTTTTACACGCGAGGTAAAAATATTTATTAAGAAGAAAATGTAGTATATAAAGTTGAAAACGAGCCCAACAAAAAAAATATATAAAAAGGAACCTGACGATAGCCCGACAAGGAGGATAATCGGGACGACAGCTCGTGTTAGGTTTCAACTTGCTACAAGCTTGCTTTGACTTTCATTTTTTGGTAAAGTTTCATGGGCACCGATTATTCGTTTCAGTACTTTCGTAGCTTTATTGAATTCGTCTCTACGTCATACTAGACGGTAAGTTGTGGGGTCATCGACAAGACTGTAATCGTTATGTACAACTGAGCAACTGGTGTTGTTGCAGCGAGAATTCTACTGTGCCCGTGCAGAGCAAACGAGCAACTGCAAACAGCAGTGACAGACGACGGTCAATTTATTAACAGCAAATATTCTTTTCACGAATTCCTAATAGCGTGTCATCAGCAAGCTGCATGCAGAAAGATAAACAGCAGACGAGGAAGATAAAGCTAAATGAGCGCTGGTTTGAATCTGATCATCTTATTCAGGATGTGATTTGCATGCCATATTTACATCAGGCTGTGCACGGAAGCTATAGCTGGGTGCTCACGGCTTCCTCCGCGGGCGAGTCATCATGACCATAAAATCGTCCATGTCCACGAAGCCATCGCCGTCCCTGTCGACCTCCCTCACCATCTTCCGGCAGTCATCCAGGCTGCAGCTTTGCCCGAGCTTGCGCAGGACCGTCATGACCTCCTCCGCGCTGATCCTGCCATCCTCGTCCCTGTCGAACACGAAGAAGGCCCGCCGGATGTCCCCGAGCTGCACGCCGTTCCTGTGCACCTCCATGAACTCCTCCAGGTCCATGTAGCCGTCCTTGTTGTGGTCCGCGACGCAAATCATCCGCCGCGCCTCGGCGGCGGCGTCCGCCTTCCCGAACCTCTCCAGCAGCAGCTGGAGGTCTTTCTTGCTGATCTTCCCGTTGGGCTGGCTTGCGATCATGTTGAAAACTTTCTTCATCTCCTCGTCGTCGGGCTTGTAGGCGCTCAGGTCGGAGAACTGCCGGTCCCTGGCCGACAGCGGCCGGCCCATTGGCCGGCTGCCCTGCCGGCCGGCCTTGGCCCGGAGCTTCGCGAGATTGTACTTGAAGGAGAGAATGCTCAGATGAGACATTTTTTGCGATGAATAATTGTTCTGCTGCGGTTAGCTAGAGGTGTGATGGATGCTCTTGGCCAAAGTTTTTATGTCTCCTGCCATCAACAAAGTTTGCCGGAATACATATGCCTGAGAGCTGCAGAAAGTTTCAGGATGTGGGATTTCTCCAGAACGTGCAGCGTAGGCAATCTCAAACCAGAAAGGAGGGCAACAGATGGGCCATACAAACGTGCAAAGTAAGATTCTAATGAAACGGATTGGGACGTTCAGTAAGCCAAGTTCTATACAGTACAGCCGAGAAAAGAATCCCCTTGAAATTTATTATTTTCTTTTCTGTACCGATCGTTATCATTGGAGTATCTGTCAGCAAACAACAAAGGTAAAAAAGGGGTACGATCATTAGGCACCATTGCTAAGTTTACAGTGTTTTTTTTTACGCAAAGTTTACAATGCTTAAAGAACAACCCCACCATGTATCGTGCCTGAACAGTATAATGTGCAGTGGAAAGAATCATTGGTCAATTTGTAGGTTGCGAGCACAAGCTATTCGGCAGCAGTTGCAAAATTACAGCAGCCGATTGACTTCAGACCTTTCAAACTATGGCAGTTTGCCATTGTCTAGCTCGTCTATATTTTGAATGTTCTCACGAAATGTTATTTTCCTCACATAACCTGCAAAAAAAAAAAAGTTCCCATTCCACAGGTATGGGAACAAGTCAGTGTATAATCTCGTAGAAGAGAATAATAGAGCAGTAAGATGTTAGAAAGAAAGCCCAACACTTTGGCATGACATATGCCCTCAAGCTCTACAGGAAAGTCTAATTCTAACTTTACTTCTTCATGGCATAAAAACAAACAAAATGAAGAAGCCTCAGCAGAACTCCTAGTGTGAAACTATTGCTACAAAAATCAATTACAGTTATATGTCGTCCATTGAGGCACTGACAACTACACTCACAAACCAATACCAATCTCATCAGGGGTTTCATCTAACAGGAAAATTTATCTCAGGTAAGGACTAAGGTGGCAGTACTTTGTGTTTCAGTACTGCATACCATTCCCTTATTTCTCAAATCCCCAGCGAGGTTACATGTAGTATCTACCATGGTACATGTTCTGTAGAAGTTAAAAGGAAACCACTGAACTGATCCTGCAAGTAGGAAATCCCTACTGAAACAAGAAAATGGATCAATTGTTGATGTTTGAATCTATCTAGTACTTGAAAGTTTATTTCAGGTAAGGTTTAAGGTGTGAATTGTGTGGTGGCTAGTCTAGAAAAGGACATAGGACATGAACTTAGGGTCTACTAGGGTCCAGTTCCAAGGGAAATGTGGCTGCAGCAACCAGGGACATGGATCATGCTTGTGTTCAGTGATGTGAGTCAAGCAAGAATGCAGGGAGTCAATGGGCACAATTAATTAGACAAGCATATCTACAAGTATCATTATTCATTAACATGAATTCATGGCGATGATAGGAGATTGTGTAGGGTTCATGATACAAGGCAAACCCCGAGGGAAAATACAGTCAAAAGTTTGCTGTGAACAAGCCCGTCGGTGAAATGTACTAGTCAAATGCTTGTGTTATATACTAGTCAAAATTGAGTGGCTATGTGTAACTTTCCAAGGTTCCACATAAACACTTGTCGCATAGGATACAACCTTTTCTGACTAGTATATAAACAATTAATATGGGAACATTTGAAACAGTGAAACATATAGGACAACATAACTAAACCAAATAGTTGAGCAATATATCTATCTAGGGTAACAGTTGCCCAAGTTCTACTATTGCCTGTCGGTGAAATGCCTAGAGCTACATAATAAAGTGTTGTCTGTACTCTGGCATTTATGCGCTATCATTATCTCATCACAAACACCATAAAAGTTGCTGCCGGTTGCCACTGAACACATCTCCAGAAATTCCCTGCTCTTCCTCCCTCCCCCCGCCCCTCTCTCTCCCCCCCCCCCCTAGCCCTAGAGGTTTCCTCCTCCCTCAACCCCCCCCCCCCCCCCCCCCCCCCCCTCCTTCCTCCCCCTCTGGCAGGCAGCCAGTTCAACCACCCCACCGCCATATCAGCTCGCCAGCTAGTGCCTCGAAATCTGGTGTGCTCCTCTCGACTTTCTGTCCCTGACATCAAGGTCTTCACTGCATTTTTCCATGCCGTCATTCATCAATCTGTGCGCCCGTCACCGGCAACCAGATAAAAAAATCTTCCAGGGAACATGCATTGTCAAGCCGGTGAGCGAGGTCCGCCCAATCCTCCATTGCAGAGGCCCTGTCACCCCCAACGCCAGTGGAGTCAGTTTCAGTTCCTATGACACAAATTTTGGTGACCTCAGTGTGGTCAACTCGACCACACCTCTACACTTCACATCCTACAGGATCTTCCTGTTCAGGTGTTCGGGTCTTTGTGCTTGGTGTGAGGTCTTGCCTATTGAGGATGTAGTCTACACCTTCATGGAAGGTGCTAATGTGCTCTATATATTAAGTTATAATACAATCCTATTTAAAAAGGAACTGCTGACCATTTACTGTTTTGAGATAGCATATACTTTACCATTCATATACATGCTGCCAATTAACAGGGTTAGCTCAGTTCAGATGCCTCGTATGTAAACCCAGTATGTAAACCCATGAGGATAAGAGCTGAAAGGGTATCACTGTCCATTGCATAAACTAGAAATTTCATATTCAATCTAAGCACCCATTTATTCAGCAATTTATTACTATGGCATTGATAATTTGTAATCATGCCTACCAACTAAAAATTTAACTTGCAACCATGTCCGTTCTAGTTTCTTGTGTGATTAGCATCCGTGTAAACCCAGTATGTAAACCCATGAGGATAAGAGCTGAGAGGGTATCACTGTCCATTGCATAAACTAGAAATTTCATATTCAATCTAAGCACCCATTTATTCAGCAATTTATTACTATGGCATTGATAATTTGTCATCATGCCTACCAACTAAAAACTTGAAACCATGTCCGTTCTAGTTTCTTGTGTGATTAGCATCCATGGTTTGTATAAACCAAAGACAGTATGTTAGAAAACACAGAGAACCATTGATATGAATATTCCCAGAACTATTATCATGTACGTAGGACACTAGCAATTAACTACATTATTTCAGACAATACCAGGGAGATGATACACCAACGCAACTCCACTAGTAAAAGATTTCGGCTGGTACATAAACCGGCTAATTTCGGCAGATTGAATAGTGTTATGTGAGAGAGAATAGGCTGAAACAAGCTAGAAGTAGTTCAAGCGAACAGTGTGAATAAGCATCATTTCAATTCGACCAAAAATGCATCCGATGTAGTCAATACCCAAATGCAAACAGAAATGAATCCACCGTATGGCCAAAATAGTAAATGCTGCAGCTCTTAGGAATTAGAACCACTGGCAATATGTTGTTTATTCCTAAACATACAGTCCAATTTATGACAATCTAAGGTTCTTCTCAAAAAAGCAATGTCTAATTCCCAAGGTTAGGAACTCAAGGTGCAGCAAATAACTTAGCCATGGGGTTCAATGTTCAGACCACCCTAGTGTTGTAATTTTATAATTATGACGTGATATATAATAGAATTGCATCTCCACCAGTAACAGCTCTACTGCATGACAAAGTATATTATCTGTCCAACTAGTATCACAATGACATCACATCTTCACAAAGCTCAAGTCTTGATTTATGGTAGATCTACCAGTAAGATGTTCTTGGTACATTTGTCCTTGTTCTCTAGAGATGACTCTTAAAAAGCATCAATGCTGTACACTTTAAGGAAATCAAGTTCGAGAAATCTCATCTTACCAATGCCAGCGCATGGCACACACTTGCAGATGGTCTCCTTGCCCTTCTTCCTGAAGTAGCTGACCAGACCCGTCCCCTGGCAGCTCCGGCACTTGCCCGTCCACTCGTACGAAACCGTCTTGCAATCCTACAGCCCAAATTCAGAAACCCCAAAGTCATCACCTCGTTGTCAGAAATTTAAGCTTTCACCTCGGCCTGCCGCACTCACCTCGGTCTTGATGTCGCAGCTAAGCCGGCGGTTCAGCTCCTCCCGCGACATGGGCTCGGTCTCTGGTACGGTCAAGGGGATGGGGAGAGGCTCCACATCATCCACCAGGTAGCTCTCCTTGTCTCCCGACCACCGCTCCCACCATCTCCTCCTTTTACCCTTCTTATCTTTCTCCTCCTCGGCGCCCTCCTTGGCCTTGACGCGAACGCCAGGATCGCGCGCGGCGACGCGGCCGCCGGGGGAGGTGGACGGGTCCGTGTCCGGAGGACGGCGAGGGCGGAACCAGTCCGGCGCCGAGGCGGCGCCGGTGGTGTTGGCGGCGGCCGGAGAGTGGGGGAACCGAGGGCGGCGGTGGAGAGGAAGGGAGGGGTTGAGGCGAGAGGAGAGGAGCGGGGAGGGGTTCGGGGGAGTCGTCATGGAGACGCCGGGGAGGTTTGGTTGTGGGAAGCGGCGGTCATCGCCGGCGAAGAGGCGGGAGTGGGAGTTGCAGCAACGGCGAAGTGGGAGATGAGCGCGAGGAAGGAGGAGATAATTAAGCAGACAAAAACACGAGGAGAAATATCTTGGGACAGTACGGGCCTATGGGCACAACGGGCTACGCTGACGGATCATGGGCTGCAGAATAATTCCGGGCTGGATTGCATGGCCTGCCACAAAAGCATTTCACTTTTTTTTCGCATATAAAACTACTATAACCAAATGGTTTCAGCTTTTGATTCATAAATAATAAAGACATGTTTGCATTTTCTTGGTAAATTGGCAAAAGAGCAAAAGAATTGTTGTTTTTTGGCAAATGGATCCAAACTTGTAAGGCAAAAAAATGGCAAAAGAGTAAAAATTTATCATTTGTTACTTTGGAGTGGCAAATAGAAAATCCTTCCAATCATACCCCTCTCTCTTATGCATGACATGTGAAGGAGTGCAATTATTAGGGGTAGAATTATCTTTATATTTGTCATTTGCTATTTGCCATATGATCCAAACACTAAAAGTGACAAAAGATTTGCCAAATTTATTTGCCATTTACATTTGTCATTTGTCAAAGGATCCAAATATGTCCTAAATAAGCAGCCACACAACAATTGACATTATTGTGACAAAAAAGTTGTTCGGACGGGTTGTACACGCATTGCTCTTATGAATTTGTCTAATTAAAGTAATTAGCCTTCTTGTTTTCCCCATTCAAGAAAATATAGTCTTTGTTTCTTTCTATAACAAAGTGCATCTTTACAGAAAAAGAAAAAGGTTACATTTTAATATTACAACAAAATATTATGCTTCCAAAAATAAAAGGGAAAAGGTTGTCCGAAGCACCCGAAGTTGTGTAAGAAAAAGAACGCCATGATAAAAGACCACCAGTCAGATAATTGTGCCCTCTTGTAATGCCCTTGTTAGCTAAGATTGTTCCCAGGTGTGTACCTGTCAGCATACAGCAAGTTATTCGTCATTCACAGCAGGATACTACGAAACCACAAACGCTAAATGTAGTCACTTACTGGAACCTAAACGTTGTGTCCAGCGTCGCTCTGTTCCTGATGCTGCTCGGGATTGTTCCTTGTAGGTTATTGTTCTGCACAGACCTGCGAAAGAGGTGGTCAATCAATAGGTTAAAATCGCAGGATTATCACTGATGAGTAATAGAGCAACTATTTGTCCTACGGTACTCCTACGGTGGAGTGGATTAATAAATATTAGAGGCACTTACAGTTCCTCAAGTCTTGTAAGGTTTCCAAGCGATTCAGGGAGCGGGCCTGTCAGTCCGTTGTCCTCGAGATGCCTTCAAATTTCCAATCAGGAATGCAACGCGATTAGGTAAAGCAAGCAACCAATATCTTCAGCGTCAGATTATCCAGGACCAGAAAGGGATATTTAGCCGTTGGTGATAATATTTACTACCCGTCGTTATTATTATTATACTTACAAAGAGACTATATGATGCAGGGGGCTCAAATCTGGAATCGGTCCAGTCAGATTGTTCCCGACAAGCCAGCTGTAACAGTTAACGCTTCAATTTTAGCAATCCTTTTTTCCCCCACTTAGCATGTATAAATATACATCACTTTGTTTCTGAAGCTTACATGCTCGAAAGTGCAGTGAGGTTGGCAATGTTGTCAGATATCGATCCTCCAACTCTGAAATTGGTAAGGTTGCTGCAATGACCAAACTGACCGTTATTCATTGTTCAGAAGTAAGTATAGAAGAGAACAATCCGTTGTCATATGACTGGAGCTACAACTACAATACAAACTTACAGCTCTGTTACTCTTGCGAGTGGATCTTGGTTGCAGGTGACACCAGTCCACGAGTTCCCCTTGGGCAAGCAAGGATCACCTCTCCAGTCCGACGGCGGGGTCATGAATCCTCTGGCCAGCTCCTGCATGCCGATTACTGCAGCAAGGAGATGGGTGATTTGAGCAAACAAGTACTAGTATCTATCAGCCATGACACCGAGAAAAGTGCACCGATCAGATCAAGAGGGGTTACCGTCTCTGGGATGCGTCCTCCCTCCGAGCGGAACGACCATCATGAGCTCTGCCGCATTGATCAACGGCCCGACGGGGGACCCCGGCGCAGGCGTCAGCGTGATCGTCGTCTGCCCGGACAGCGGCCACTCGGCGGCGTACACCATGGACCCCGCCGTGGAGACGTTGAGGCCGGTGAAGAACGCCTGGCCGTTGACCGCTACGTCGAATACTCTCCAGCTGAACGCGCTCGGCCCCCGGTTGTCCTGGAAGTAGAACGCCAGGTAGTAGCTCGCGGCCGGGAGCGGCGCCGGCGGCCACTTGAGGTCCAGGCTCTTGTCTCGGCTCGCTGTCAAGCCTCGCCGGAACACGGCCTCCGGAGGCTTGTTCCAGAACGCCTCCGTCGCCACGCTTGCCTGGCTCTCCACCACCGGGATGCTCCCGCCGTCTCTGTACGGCTCCCAGTAGCGGTTGAACCGGTCACCTGGATAGCTAGATGCCACATTTCGCACGACATGAACTAAAATTAAAATTAATGGCGCCCGCCGGCCGCCGCCCGGTTCCTATTTTTTCTCTCCCTTCCTTACCCAATGATGGAGCCGTCGTAGCCGAAGCTGTGGCGCGCGATGGTGCTGAGCGCGTAGGCGGTGAAGTTGACGGCGCCGTACACGGAACCTTCCAGCGGAACCACCTCGAGCGCGTTGATGAAGGGGCTCCGGCCAGGCGCGGTAGCGGCGTTCCTGGCGAGGCAGACGCTGACCTCCTTCCCGGCCGCCTCCACGACGGCCTCGTAGTACGCGGCGAGGCCCCGGGCGTAGCTCCCAGCCGTGTCCACCGCGCTCCACCGCGTGCCGTCGATGATCTGGTCGAACACCGGCGGCGCTTCGCCGCCGTCGAACCCGCCGTAGTAGTACGTCGTGCGGACCAGGTACCTGGCGTGCATCGTCGCCGAGACCAAGTAGCAGTACTTGGTGGCGGCGGACGCGTCGTCCGGCGGGAAGTACCGGAGGGAGGAGAGCATCGGCATGACGCCCGGGGTGTTGACCTCCGCGGCCCTGCCGACGTGGATGAAGGCACCGTCGGGGACCCATGTCACGTTCCCGGCGACCTTGTTCGACGTCGCGCCGCAGCTTATCTGGTACCCTGCGCGCGAGGTGAGCGAGCCAACTCAAGGCCAGGGAAGAATAAGACGACGCCCTTGGTACGTACGATCGAGAGAATAATAATAATGGCGGGAGTACGTGATGAGAGGTTCACCCACCGGACAGGGCGTCGGCGCCGGCTCCGACGAGCAGGACGAGGGCGCCGGCGAGTAGGAGGGAGAAGGGGATCATTAGTGCGGTGGCGCCAGTTGTCGATCCTCGAATAATGCAATGCAATGACAAAGACGCGGGATTTGGACCGAGCGCAAGCCGAACGGCGACGAGATGGAATGGAAAGCGAGGACTTGGAAGGACAGCTGCGGTTGCCGCCGGCTCGCGACTGTTGTTTTGTTTTGTTTTGCTCGGGCCGGGCGGGCGGCAGCCTGTTCAGGAATTGATTTTGAAACTCGGCAGTGGTTGGCACCTACATGTTTTTCCTCTGATACGCCGGACCAGTTCCAAGTCTCGTAGCTGCGACTGCGATTCGTTAGGGGACAGATATAATTATAATTCTGAAAGTCTATAGTTTGGTTGCAAGAAGAAAAACGGAACTACTACGGCTCCTAAAATATTTGACGATGCCGGTTGGGTTTGCTTGGATGGATGGAAAGCATTTGGGAGAGGTGCCAGCGGGCGCCCGAGGCCCGAGCTCGATCATGCCTGGATGCCATGATTCGTTGCGTCTCGCGCGTTCTCCGCGGACGTGGTGGGCGTTTGTTCCTTGCTTGCGTCTGGCCTTCTTCTCCAGCTAAATCGGCGGTTAGCATCAGATGGTTCATGGCTGGTATAAGCGTGGTCATCAACGGCTGCGCTCGCTGTTGAAGCAGCAATGTATGTTCACGGCGTTGTATCAACCAACGTGGATGTATATATATGTCCCGTCCCTTGATGTAACATGTGGTCCTATCCGCTATCAAATCTATCGGCGACTCAGGCGTGGACGTGATTGGTTCAACACCAACCTGAAAATGGGTTAGGTTTTGTTTTTATATTTGCTAAAAAACAGGACAGACGAATTAATCAGCCTGTGATGGGATGGGTGGAGATTAAGCTGCCTCAAAGTGGAACACGCGCCCGCGCGGCGAGATTGGCAATCTGCATTCTTCCCTTTTCAGGTTGGCTCACAAATTCACAAGTCACAAACCTTCCAAAATCAGAGGTAGGGCCTCTAATTAACACTATTTGGAAAAAAAAAGAGTACCTTTTCCCTGTCATCGAGCGAATTTTCTCCTCAAACTTCAAAACCAGACATTTATCCCGTGATAGTTCAAATTACCTCACTATCCGGTTTGAATGGGTGTTGAAGATAGTTTTGTCCTTTATAGTTAAAAACTTTTATAGGTTTTTAATGCACAGAAAATATGTCTAAACTTGTAAAAACTCTGATAAAAAACATAGCTGTAGATTAGGATACACAAAATAAAAATAAAATAGAGCTCGTGAAAATGTCTCTAGAAACTCAGAAAAAAAAGATTTCATTCTACGTGTATGAAACAAAATATTGAGAAAAAATAAAAATTACCAAAACATTCTAATTGGTATCTAAACACGTTTTGAGAAATATTTAGAACACAAGCATAAGTCACAACAAGTATGAATGCATAGCATGGTTACATCTCATGTTTTTGCCATGAAAAAAAAATAAAACACATTTAGGCATCAATTATAATGTATTAGGCACATTCTAGTTTTTTAATTTCTTTTTTTCATTTTTTAGAGCTACACACACACAAACACTTCCCTTAACTTTTGAAACCATATATTTTACCGTCATGCCCCTGTTATCAGTGGTTTTGAAAGTGGTTTTGTCTTTTTATTTTTATTTATTTTGTTTGAATCTTTGAAAATCATAGTAAATCATAGAAAAATCATAAAATGGAAAATATAGTTTTGTTTGACTCTATAT
The DNA here is from genome assembly GCA_022036555.1 of Microstegium vimineum. NCBI lineage: Eukaryota > Viridiplantae > Streptophyta > Magnoliopsida > Poales > Poaceae > Microstegium > Microstegium vimineum. Next base: position 7,784,483 of record CM039120.1, read on the forward strand.
AAGTAGATCTATACATGAACATATAATACAATATACTTTAGTATAAAATTTTTGTTTTAGATTTAGATCTATTCTTTTTTTAATTAATTGGAATAATTCATAACTGCAATTTCTATATTCCAATTATGGTTATATTTTTATGGTAGCCTAATTATTGTATGCTTTAACTGTAGTAAAAATTTCATACTCACTGGATCATGTATAAATTAGTTACAAATTTATTTAGGGCTTATGCTGGTTAACTATAAGTAAATCTATAAATATATTATACATGATCCAATGAGTATGAAATTTTTACTATAGTTTAAGCATCCAATGTTTAGGCCGCCATAAATTTTTCACCATAATTGAACCATAGAAACTGAAGTTATAAATTATTCATTTTAATTACAAAAAAGAATATATCTAAATCTATAATAAAAAGTTTGTAATAAAGTATACTATATTATATGTTCATTATATATATATATACACACACACATACACACACTTATGTGGAGTTCAAAAAAAATAGATTTTCTATTTTATATGTTTTTTTATTTACTTTGATTTTTCAAAGATTCAACCAAAATTTTTTAAAAAAAGACAAAATCACCTTCAAAACCATTTATAATAGGGACAGAGAGGTAAAACGTACGGTTTCAAAAGTTGAGGGAGATGTTTTATCCGGTTTTGGTTAGATTTCGCCGAAATAAAAAAAAAGACAAAACCACCTTAAAAACCGCTTATAACATAGACATGGAGGTAACACATACGGTTTCAAAAGGTGAGGAAGATGTTTTATCCGATTTTGGGGTAAGAAGGAAAATTGAACTTTTATAAAAATTGAGGGAGGAAAAATGGACCTTTTTCTGGTCGAGGAGCTAAGACTAACTCCTTTGGATCGTCAATCTGGTTCGTCAGGTCTACGATGCTGTTCGTTTGGGCTCTATGGGCTATGGCTAACCCATTGAGTCAACGGATGGCAAGGGCACTAGTGAGTAGTGAGTGAAATGGGCCGAATAAGGTTTCTCAGGAAGCCTGTTGGAAAAACAACTGGCTTGCATTTTCTGATCTTATTGATACACACGCATGTCCCATTCCATGGGGTTCAGACTTCAGACTTCAGAGCTGACGCTACTTGGGCGCGACACTCACCAGTCACGGAGAAAGAAATCTTGAAGGGTACTCCATGGCGTACTTGAATAAACAATGGGAGTTTGCATCTTACACCATGCCGCCGTTACTTCGAGCGGCAAAAAAGTGCGCTCGCCTCGAGAATCCCAAGTCTCTGCAGACTGCGGTGCACAGATTCTTCAGCCGGTTGAAGCGGAGAACGCGGGTATCAGAGTCCTCTGCTCCCGTCGTGCGCCAAGGCTGGTTTCTCTTTGCGCGCGGGCGCAGACGATCGACGAAGGATCGGAATGGACAGGAAGCGGAGGTCGCTGCCGCAGCCGGCGGTGAGGAGGCCCGCGTGGCCCCTCAGCCTGCTCGTCGCGCTATGCTTCACGACGCTGCCGCTCTTCCTCGCGCTGTCAGCAGGGCGGCCAAGCCTGTTCGACGTGTGGCAGCAGATCGGCATCAGAGCAGCGGTGCACCACGGTACGTGCCGTGCTTGTCATCTTGCCTCGCGTACCGACCGCACGCACGCTGCAATGCATGCAGCTTTGGCAAACGCAGATAGCAACGCGTGTTCGCTTACCTACCCGCTCGGCCCGATCCATGCAGATGATGAGCTGAAGCCGTCGGAGCCTTCGGATTCGGCCCGGAGAGCCGCCGCGACGACGTCCTCCTCGGCGGCCTGCTCTCGCCGGACGTCAGCGAGAGCACCTGCCTGAGCCGGCACCTCTCGTCGCTGTACCGCAAGGCGTCGCCGCACGCGCCGTCGCCGTACCTCGTCTCCCGGCTGCGCAAGTACGAGGCGCTCCACCGCAGGTGCGGCCCCGGCACGCCCTTGTACGACAAGTCCGTGAAACAGCTCGCCTCCGCCCACAACAGCATGGGCCTCGCCGACTGCAGCTACCTCGTGTGGACGCCCAGCAGCCACCTCGGCGACCAGATGGTCTCCATGGCGTCCGCCTTCCTCTACGCGCTGCTCACCCGCCGCGTCTTCCTCGTCGACATGGCCAAGGACATGGCGGGCCTCTTCTGCGAGCCTTTCCCGGGCGCGTCGTGGGAGCTGCCCCCGGCGCCGGGCTTCCCCGTGCACAACCTCACGCAGCTCCGCCGCGGCAGCGAGCATAGCTACGGGAGCCTGCTGGGGGCCAAGAAGATCAGCATCAGCGACGACCCCGTCGGCGTGCGGTCCGAGTCGCTGCCGTCGTACGCGTACCTCCACCTGGCGCACGACTACCAGCTGCCCGACCAGCGCTTCTTCTGCGACGATGACCAGACCGTGCTGGGGAAGGTGAACTGGCTGCTGCTGCGCTCCGACCTCTACTTCGCGCCGGGGCTGTTCCTCGTGCCGCAGTTCGAGGACGAGCTCCGGTGGATGTTCCCGGCCACGGCCACGGTGTTCCACCACATTGGAAGGTACCTCTTCCACCCCTCCAACAAGGTGTGGAAGGTGATCCAGGGGTACTACACGTCGTACATGGCCAAGTTCGATGAGAAGATTGGGATTCAGATCACGGACCTCGCCTGGAACCCCGTGTCCACGGAGGCCTACTTCAATCAGATCGCGGCTTGCACGACCCAGGAGAAGATCCTGCCCGAGGTAGACCCCAAAGTGGCGTCGTCAAGTGAGCACGACGCGGCTGCGACGGCGTCGTCCAAGGCGGTGCTCGTAATCTCGGCGCAGCGGGAGTACGCCGAGAGGCTCAAGTCCATGTACTACGAGCACGCCACGGTGACCGGCGAGCCTGTCAGCGTGCTGCAGCCGCCGGGAGCCGGCAACCACACGCAGAACCACAAGGTGCTGGTGGAGATGTTCCTGCAGAGCTACTGCGACGTGTCCGTGGTGAGCGGGTGGTCAACGGTGGGCTACGTCGGCCACGGCCTCGCCGGGTTGAACCCGTGGCTGCTACTGCCGCCGACGAACCAGACGGTGGCCCACCCGCCCTGTGTCCGGGCAATGTCCATGGAGCCGTGCTTCCACAAGCCGCCGAGTTATGACTGCAGGGCCAAGAAAAACGGCGATCTCGGTGCCGTTCTCCGGTATCTCAGGCATTGCGAGGACGTGGATGATGGCCTTAAATTGTTTGATTGATGTCGATGAAGTTTGATCCGATCCGATCCGATCCGATCAAGTAACATTATCATTTTTTTTTGCAGAAGTCAGATTCCAAGCAAAATTCAGAATAACTTATTTTGTTTTGATAAATGTATTTTATATATAAGAAAACGTACAGCAAATTGCATGCCTGTATTTATTTATTTATTTTTGCTTGGGGGAAGTTGCGTATATGCAACTCCAATAGTCTACAAATTTAGTGTTTCTCTTACAGTTTATGCAATTTCTTGAATTGATTCGAACAAACAACAATTTTTTTGAAAGAACACAAATAGCAAATTTGTCATGTCTGGAAAGGAAAATTGCCAAGCTAGTAGATTATAGCAGTCAATACGTCATGTTGTTTTGCTACTAACAATATTAGCACAGTGGTCAGAGGGGCAACAACTCATTGGTCCTCGATATAATCTATCTACAACACAAATGACAAATCAGTGTACATTTCTGAAACACTTACGTTGTGTTCCAATTGTAACCTATTTGCTGTAGGAGTACATTTACAAATGAATCGTAACAAAGAATTCAGCACAGTATTATCAGTGGAAAGGAATGTAACTTTTAGTGTCTTCTTCCTAGACACAAACATGGCCACTATGGACCGTGGAAAGAGTGACTTCCGTGTCTTTGGCTCTTTCACCCTAGTTGCTCCAATAGTGTCAGCTCTAGACAATGTTCCAACCATTTGAGGATTGGAGGTTGACGATGTTGCATCAAAAGACAATGATGCACTCTTCAAATTGGGGACGTCGGAAATGCCATGCCCTGACTCGCCCGCTTTCCTTTGCTGCTCATGCTTGGCCCTCCGCTTCCTCAGCTCATTCTCCATGGTGAGCTTGCCATGTTGTGCCGAATTGGCTTTCTCTTGTGCAGCCCTCAGCTCCAACTTCCTCTCATTGATCTTCTTGGCTGACTACTCTAGCTGATTCAAGCTCCTCACCTCTGCGTCCTTGGCTTCTTTGATTTTCTCAACAACCTTGATGACCCGCTTCTTGGCGAGGTTCTCGGCATCTTGGGCTTTCTTGCTTAAGGCATCGTACTCTTCAACTGATAATGTCATATAGTTATTGCTTATCCGTTCTTCTTGGGACTCTATTTGTGCCTCATCTTTGTATTCTTGCAATGCATTTGCCGAGGCGGTTGCAACTTCTTTAGATGCATTCACAGCAAGTATTTCCCTTGATGCCGTTTCAAGCCTCAATTTGATCACATTAAATTGTGACTTGACTTGATCAGCCTCTTCCCTAGCTTTTGCAACCTCACAATGGGCCATCTGAGCCTTGGCCTGTGCTTGCTCTACCACTTCAGTTGCTTGTTGTAGCTCCGTAGGCATCTTAGCTGCTTTTGTTCTTTCATGGACGATGTTGATCTCATATGTCATGTTGCTCAGTTCTTCCTGGTGAGATGACACAGAAACCGAAGCGAGGTGCTCTTTGTGTTTCAATGCCAGTAGATCAGCCTCCTCCCTCTCTATATCAGCCCGAAGTGTAGCTGCAGCATTCCAAAGCATTTTGACATCATCTTTGGCTTTTTTAATGTCTGCCCTCATGTCCTCGAGCTCCTTCCTAGCATTTGCTAACTTCATCTTCGTAATTACCATTGGCCTCTCTACATCTCCATCTACACTAACCTCTTCGGGACATTCCCCTTTTAAATAACTAGAAAACTCATTTTGCAACTTCACCAACAGTGTAGAGGCAACTTTCAGCTTAGATTCAAGATCTTTTTTGACTGATGCTGCATCATGCATACTTTGAACCTCCTCATCAACTTTCCTTAGTTCATTCTGCCAATTCTCCTTTTCTTGTTGATATGCTAAAGCAACATTCAATTTTTGTTCTTGCTATTATATGAGTAGCTTGTGAAGAGGTGAGCAACTCTTTCAATCTGATAATTTCGAGGGTGAGGTCATCCACGGTTTTCTCAATCTTTTGAGATGCAACACTAGATTCACATGCTTTTGTCTCGGCATTGTCCCTTTTAGTGTTTAAGGATGGGTACTCCTTTTGAAGCTGTTCAATCTCATCCTTCACCAAATGTAGTTCTGCCAAGGCACTAGCATAGCGATACCTTGCAAGCTCAATCTCTGCTCTTGCTGCAGCACTCTCTCTACATGCAATTCCTTGTTGAATCTCTTTGAACCGTATATCAACGAGCTCTGAATCTTGTTGTGCTTGTATTGCCTCTGTTTGTGTCTTCTCCAAATTTAGCTTCAACCCTTCTATGGTTCTCCTAGTAGAACACAATTCCATGATAGCTTTATTTTTCTCAACTTCTGCAGCTTCAACTTTTTTTTTCTGTACTTAGGAGCATCTTCTAGTGCCTTGTCGAGTTCATTATGTACATTCTTACGTCTCTACACAAAACAAATGGAATGGAAATCCATGCCATTTTCATAAGCTATCACCAAAATTAAAAATGGTATTCAGATGCAACAAAGAACATATTAGGAAAATAGACATTACCTCTTTCCAGTCAAGAATGCCTCCAAATTTGCTTACAACCTCTTTAACAGATTCTATTGGTGCTCCAGTGTCAACAAGCACCCTGTTATCTATAGACTGATTGAACCATTCAGCAATCTCTGCCGCCTTATAAATGTTTCTTTCGGCAGAGTTCGGGCGACTTTCTACCTTTCGTTCACCCAAATAATGGCCATTATCATCTCCTTTTTTACATATAAGTCACTAATTGTAAGGCAACTTAAATCCTCGCTTAAATGTCTAGTATGAATAACCGGGGCACTTTTAGTGAAATCAAAGGAAGTAGGAGGTTCTGAATCAATCAAACTTTCCACTAAATCAAAAGATTTAGAAGGAACAGATATCTGCGACACATTTTCCACACTTGATTCATCCATTATGTAGGATGCAGAAGCTCACTGAGTGGTCAGTTCAGAAACTTATCATGGATATACTTGACATAGGGTACCTGAAAAGTAACCAACATATTATGTAAAAGAAGTGTTTTCACAATTCTCACTCATGGTTCAAGAAAATTATTTACATAATATGTAGTCTCACAATATCTCCCCAACAATAAAAAGAAATGGGTGCCTTATAAAGAAAAAATATTTTGGATCATTTTTGTGAGTAAACTCCTCTTCAAATTTACCATATAAATAATTGTATACTCTCTTAAGAATGTGTAGAAACTCTGTCAAAATAGTCTCATGTGCATTTAATCTAACAATAAGAAAAATAAGGTTGATCAAATTAGTTGAAATTTTATCTAGTAAAGTTATTAGAACTTGCTTTTTCATTAAAATGTGAATGATATATATTTGGGATTGCTTCGGTGCAACACTTTTTGAAAAAAACTCAATTTATGAGTGAAGTAATAAGGCAAGACAAAGGACAAATCTAAGCAGACACCCTCCACACACACTATTCTACGCCTTGCATGTTGAATAGTACTCCCTCCATCCCAAATTGTAAGTCATTCCAAGAATCTTGGAGAGTCAAAGCATTTTAAGTTTGACCAAAGATTATCGAGAGAAATATAAAGAATTATGACATCAAATAGGTATAATATGAAAATATAACTAATAATGAATCTAATGATACATAGATGGTATCAAATATGTTATTAACATATTATATAAATTTGGTCAAACTTTATAAACTTTGACTCTCCAAGATTCTTGGAATGACTTACAATTTGGGATGGAGGGGGTATTCAATGCGAATCACCGCTATCCTTTGATGACGCCTCTCAAACGTAAAAGAACATCCACCTAAAGGTTTATAAATATCCATATCTACTACATCCTATATGCATAAAGGAAAATACATTAAAATGAAAACTACTCTGTGTCCATAAGACAATAAATTTCATTGTTAAAAATAGTAAGCATTCTAAATGGATGTTCCCTCCCATAACCATGAACAACAATATCCAAACTGTAAACACTCAGATTTCATTGTCATAAATAATGAAGCAGTATTTTGTATCCACTAAGTGATTTTTTTTATCTTTGAGAAACTTAATGTTGATCACGTTATACGACATCTCACGAAAAGATTTTGGTTCCCGTAGCAACACACTTCCTAACACGGACACATATCTCGCCCCCGCGTCGCTCCCCCACGCGGGCGACACGGGCGGCCACTCCCCCCGAAACCCTAGCAGCCGCCCCTCCCCTCCCCTCGCCGCGCCGCCGCCGCCGCCGGAGCTAGCCACCGGAATGGCCACGCATCTGGCTGGGATGGTGGCGGCGGGGCTCCTCTCCTCGCGAGCTGGTGGTGCAAGCAGCAGCGGGTCGGCGGCTATCCTCCCGCTCGGGCGGCGTGGTGCCCGGGGAGGCGTCCGCTGTGGCTGCTGGCGGCGTCGGCTGGTGCCCGGCTGGCGTGAGGGGGCGACGGCAGATCTCCTTCTCCTCCACCCATCCCTTCCTCCTGGCTTGACGGCGGCAGTGGCGGCGGCTCGGGTCGCCGGATCTAGGTGCTAGACGGGCGGATCTGGTGTCTACGCGGCCGGATCCGGCGCTCCAGCAACTGGATCTGTCACTCACTTCAAGGGCCGGCGACGGTGGTGGCTGGCCAAGGCGGAGGCAGTGGCGTCAGCCAAGGGCGTCAGCGCCGGAGCTTCTGCCGGTTTTGACATCCAGTGGGCAGGGGCGGTACAATTGGTGGTGTGCCCGCCTTCTGAGCGTCCCTGATGGTGACGTTCCGGTGAAGGCGGTCTTCCACGTTGGTCAGGTGCAGAGTCGACGATGGTGGCGACGGCTTGGGTGAAAACCTTGTCTGGCGTGTTACACCAGGCCGACGACGGTGGAACTATCTGTGCCACGTACCTTGTTGAAGGCGTCGTTGAAGCCGTTGCTCAGTCCGTCCCCTCCTGCGTCTGCAGGCGTTCAATAACTGGGTGAAAATCCAGCCTGGTTTCTCCGGGCCGGCGGCGATGGCGTAGGCGCGTCGTCGAAGTTCTTGATCGCTAAGGCGGGGCTGTTCTCCCGTGTGGTTATCTTGTTCAGTGTTCAGCTCAAGGCGGAGGTGACATTCGATGGCGTAACAGCTCGGCGTTTGGTGGACTTCTACACCAAGTGCTTCGTGTTGTTGACAAGGAAGAAGCATCCAATCTTCAATGGTGGTCGGTGTTTAACGTTTTTAGTACCTTCATTAGGTCCGACAAACGTGTTTGGCGGATTCGTCTTGACGTTGGTGATCTTATTTTATGGAATTGACATCATGGTGGAAGACAGAGGTCGCGTAGAACTACTCGAACTCCTTGTTGGGGATGTATTTCCTTCAGTCAATTTTTTTCTTTACTTTTTAATGTTGTAATAGTTTGGCCTGATTCTACTCACGGGTAGATGAAGCCGGATAGTTTCTATCCTTTATCTAAAAAAAATCTGGAATCATGTTAATGATGTCACGAGAAAACCTCAATTTAGTGTGCACCCTCACAATTATCGTCCCAACCACAACCTTGTAACCGGAGTAGCATCTTAAATTCAGAATGTCACATAATCCCCACATTTAGTCCTTGTTTGGATATTCATGTATTTATCTTAATCCACATGTATTAAAGTGAATTGGAGCAGAATTAAATTAAGTTTCAGTCTGATCCACTCCAACATATATCCCCACATGTATTAAAGTGAATTGGAGTAGAATTAAATTAAGTTTCACTCTGATCCACTCCAACATCCAACATATGTGGTTTAAGGGAGATACTTGTGTATCCAAACAAGGCCTCAATGAAGTACTCACCATAGACCTCATCACATGCAGGCTCCATCGCATGCCGATTGACCCTATCATTGCTGTTACCCTAGTAGTCTTTTGGTTTGGCGCACCTTAGTGCACCCTTCTGTGCACCTGTAGTTCATCATAGTCACCACGAGTTGCCAACTCAGACAGGTTGTGGAATCTCCTCCGTTTAACTAGACGTTGGAGGAGTCTCCCCTAAAATCTCATGGAGAAACACCACCCTAACTATGTATTTGTATCTCATTTTTCCGCTCTGAGAATATCTCATGATTTTTATTACATGTAGTCCTTTATTGATTTGGGAACTAAATTAATTCTGCATAGACACTATAGTTCTCTCTTTTGCTGCAATTCTTAATCTATGTTAGATTCCACTCAAATTGACGCATTATGAGCACGACATATCATATTTTCTTGGATTTATTGAGCACTTGATTTTATCACAAGTTGTCCTGGTGATTGCATAATAATTATCTTGGTAATTGCATGACCAACAATCACCACTAAAACACTAACAATTATTTTTTAGTCATATCCTAATTTTCCAAATGTACAACTAGAGATAAAGATTTTAATAACTAAGAATTTAATTTTTTGGTTTCCAAATATGCCAGTCCAAGCTGCACAAGACACATATACACGCACATATGTACTATTTATATAGTTCAAGCTGCACAAACCTACATATACGCATCTACTAGGCTTTCACATTGGTTATTGCCTTTTCTTCGTGAAGAATTATGTAAGTATCTCATTGAATTGTTCATCAAACACATTTGTAAAGATGATCTACTAATCCTACCATATATGAAATCAAAAGACAACTATAATGCCTATCTACTGTACAAGGAGATATGCCTGATCGATGGTGAGGAGCATGATCATCTTTTGTTACTGAGGTAAGTTGAATGTTACCATGTTTTTCTATTAGTAATTGATTTAGTTTGCTGAAAATATCTTTGATGGTTTGTTCAATTGTTATCCTGTGCATCATGTTTCATTCTCAACATAGGTGTAAAGTTAAAGAACTAGCTGATAGCTATAACTAATTAACGATCCAGGATTGAATGTTACACATTTGTATTGCAATTATGATATCCACGAATTCTTTTATTTTGGAAGAATTGGAATCTTATTAATGGATTAGGCCATTTGGTTTGGAATTTGACATTCTACTACCATAATTTTCTCCCTTATGTGAATATATCAAATTCATAGGATGGGATATGGAATTTGATTCTATAATCAACATGCTATGTTTCTCCTCTACAACTATAATTTTCTCCATGTATAGCTAACAATAGTATTTAAAATACTCCATATACAACAATATTAGCTTATCTAAATCTAAATTTTTAGAATGAATTCAATTCCAAGAATCCAAATAGGGTATTAGGTTTTTTTATTACTACTAGGCAAAAATACATTTGCTTAATAAAATAAATGGTGTCTAGTTGTTTTAAAATATCATATGTGTTTAATTTTACTCTTATATGGCCCACCAGAATAACAAAATAGATATGACAAACCGTCGACCAGAATTAAAGCCATTTACAGTTGTGCACCCATTATTGAACTAAGAGCTTGTTTGACCAGCCAAGCTATTCATGAGTAACTTTTTGGGTTAAGCGGAGCTGTTTTAGAAAAATTGTTTGGTTATTTTTTTTCAAAATAGCTTAATGAGCAACTTTTTAGGTGAAGCTAAGCTATTTTAAAAAACTGTTTGGCAAAACAGCTTTGTCTACACTTTCATACATAGATAAGAGAGAAAAATCAAGTAAAGAGTTAAAATAATCTACCTTTTCAATTTCATCCAAACTTATGTTTCTATGAAAGGAAGAAAAAACATCTTCACCTAAGAAGTTGTTTGAAATGAGTGTTTGACAAAAAATAGCTCATAGCAACTCATGAAGCTGTTATGAGATGTGACAAACAAGCCCTAAGATTACTACTATTTTGCGATACCTGAGTAAAATCATATAGCTTATTGATGTGGTCTATGTTTCTAGAAAAAAAATACTATTTACTTGGCTCATCGCAATAAAATTGTTGGGAACACGTTGAATACACAACACATAATATATAATGTAGTGGTACAATGTGCATCTTGTTTGTAGTAACAAACACCTTCATGCATTAAATTGTAGTAATAATGGTTTGCAATCCTCCTAGTCATAAAAACTGCCATCCAAGCGTAAATGATTAAAACAACTGTATCTCTAAGGAGGAGAAAAGTTGACGTTGTTCTCAAAACACAACATCCTTAGAACTGTCATTCAAGAGTAATTTTCCTATGATTAAAACAATTGTATCTCTAATGAGGAGGAGAAATGACATTATTCTCAAAACACAATATCATATCACCTGTAATGCCCAATGCTAGATAAATCCATGCAATTTTCCCAAACTGAATACATACATGTGAACTCGAACAACAAAATATAACACCTCAACTAATCAATCAAAATGACATAGGGTAATGGCTGTGCAATACCTCATTGAAATTCCTTTTCATTATCTCCCTTCACGACATGCAATTTCTCGACGGTAAGGGAAGAAGAAGAAGAAGAAGAAGAAGAAGAAGAAGAAGAAGAAACAAATATGTGCCAAGTTGGGAAGAGAAGGAAAAAGAAGTGGTAGCTAGGCGTTCCTCCATGGAGAATGAACGGGAGCATACCAAAGGTAATCACGCCTATTTTTGGGATGTGGTGGTGCCTTTGTTCCACAATATTCCCTCCCTCCTAGATTAGGGAAAGACAGGGAGAAATATGGACCCATGGGCCTAAATATATACTCCGAAATTGAAGCTAGAGGGAGAGAAAATTGTGTGCCACCCTTGACAGTTGTTGACATTTCTAACGTCATCACCAAGAACCGAGGTTCCTAGAAATGACGCAAAAAATATATGGTATGTAATTAACTTGTCTTTAGCAACTAGCCACTATATTTTACCTTATACTCCTAAGCATGGAACTAGGTTGTCATCCCTAATTATAGAGCTAGGAATAATTAATGGTACTTTTGAAATATTCTAATTTATGTGACTAGGCAGAAATAAATAATAATGGATATGAAATTATAAAGAACAAATGATTCAGCAAGCGGACAAATTAATACACTATTGTAGCATTTTACCTAGAGTATTACCAGGTTGTCGATTTATATTTTTACCACTGGGAAGGTCTAGTGAAACTGATAATCTATAGTATTGATAACGTGCATATGAAATGAATGAAGGGATTAAACCAACCAAGAACTCTACTCATAATAGGGGTAAGCCACATGATAAATATATATATGATAAGGGTAATAGATCAGTCATAATAATAATAATAGATAAAGTTCTTAGAGCACTCTAGCCACTACACAAGCGTCGTCCAATACAAGCAATAAAGAAATAACTCCTAAGTATTCTAGCTACCATCAAAGCTACACTATTTAGTGCAAGTACATCTAGCAATCATCGTTAAGTAATACTACCAATGTTCCCAACCACAATGGGGCCATGAATAAGACGAGTTGAGTTAGAAACCTTAGATATAACAAGATATCCTCAACCTGACAATTCCTCCCTACCAAACCACTGCACGGGGGGGGGGGGGGGGGGGGGCTATAGAGGACTCAATGGACCTGTCACGTCCACGATCTACCCCACGACCCGACACAGATGGGGGCATCCACAGATAAGCAATGTATCTAAGCACCACACCTACATACTTCCTACCACTCGCCACACGATCGAGTAGACGAGCGCTATACGAACATGTGCATTAACTCAATAGAAAACTAACTATACTAGACATATTAACGTAATCAATGAACAAAGTAAACAAGAACATAATAATGAAGAATAATGTTTCCCGTAAATATCATACAACTATAGATAAACACAATAAGAGACAAGAGAATAAGAACTGTACCAGACTCCAATCTCTTGACAACATCGGGAGTCCATGATCGATTTACGTATCTTGACTTACTCTACTCTTGATCTAACTAAGTTATGCTATGAACTAGAGAGGCTTTAGATGAACTAGGATTTGTGGCTCTAGATGACTAGATCTCAAATGACTTAGACTGAATGGATCTCTAGTGCCTCGAGGGTGGGATCTGCCCTCTATTTATAGCCCGGTGGGGGTGTACGACGTCTGATTGAATAAACCGACTTAATGTAGGGTCGAGTTGACTCCTCAAAGGTGGTGGAGGAACATTCCAGAAGAACGTAGAAGGTGGCCAAGGGGGGTGGCCGACCGGCCCCACATGTCGGGGGCTTAGGCTCCGCTTCTCTCTGGTGTCTTCTTGTTCCTTCTTGAGTTAAATGGTAAATATATCTTCGCGCATTTATTCCGATATTTATTCTGATTTGATTCCCTTTATTACTCTTTTCTGGAATAGTCCCTGAAAAATAATAGAATACCAAAACTCGTGGAAATTGTCAAATAAAACCCTATACTTTCCATATGGTTGATCCATTTATCATGTTTATAATTATATTAAATGTTGACGTTAACGACCGTCAACAACAACTTGAGAGCAATATCTGCCACAATATAGTGCCTTTGTGTCTATCCCTACCACTAGTCACTACCCCCTCTAGCCTTGCCACTTGTTGTTACTTCTTCGAGCACTATCACTACTAGTCACTACCTCCATCACATCAACCTCCCCTCAAATTGTATGCCCTACTTCTCTCACGGCCTCAAATCGTAGACCTATTTGCTTCTCCACCTCATATGCTTTCCACCATGTCATTTGAAATCATATGGGGGAAACAAAGTAGAAGAGGCATGAATGTTATGACCTCCGCAAGAAATCACTTTATCATCAATGCCTAACTATTTTATTCTATCAAAACACTTCCATGATTTTAGCATATTTTTTTCTTATAAACATCCCATTTGAGAAAAATGTTTCACCGAAGTGGCAAGTGGGTAACGTTCCCCTTATTCTTTTTTAAATCACCATGAAAAATAGAGGAGTCTCTTCTAAAGAATTGTTCCTCAAGATTCATGAGAAAAATTAAGTTAAGTTTGCAACTAATATTCACAATGTACAAAATAGAAACAACTTTATTAGTAATTTTATTCTTTTTGGTTTTTTGATAGAGTGGTAGTGTCAATATTATTAATATTTTACAATTGAATAATACATCGTATAACGAAAGAGTAATGTAACTCATGCATATTACCTTTGAATAACTATGAGGATGCATTATGATGTATGTAGTGATGGAGCTACCACCTAATGACCCATGGTGACTACCCAAGCTTAGCGACAATATAATAGTCTATAAGGCATCTAGGCGGTAGACTCGAGATAGAAGGTGAAGTCCGTTTGCCCAAGTCCTATAAATTTACTGGAACAACCACTATGTGTATGTGAAAGGATCAAGATATCACCTAGAGGAAGAGAGTTGGATTGACAAATGCTGCATATAAAAAGGTTCACATATAATCTAATAAAACTTGTTTGGATATTTTTTATAAAAACTATAGACAGGGTTAGAACAACACCCAACCACTTCAATCACAAGACTAAATTTGTGAGGTGCTTATTTAGGTGTTCCTTAGCAAGCTCACAAAGCTCATACACTCAGAAATAAGCACATACAAGTAAATATGATTGAAATGTAAGAATGAAGAAAACCAAATCAGGGACACATATTTGTTTCCTGAGTTTAGGTTGACCCCTTGGATATTATATCTTCATTGAGGAAGTTGATTGCGATTACCAATGGTGAAGCTCTAGTTGTGTTTTTCAATCACTTCTCTAGATCCACTAGTTGGTCTTTTTCATTTTAAAAATAGGATTATAGCCTTCATAAAATGCAACATGACACTACACAACCTTGTTATCACTATTGTCCTGTTGTATAGGAAGCTTTGCCTTCAAGAGTGACAAATGTTCCATGAATTACTTGGCACAACCACAAACTACTTAATGATTAGGATTTCTCACAAGTCCACACAACTAGAATCTCTCAACCAATACAAGGGATATCAGTAAAGTTACACAAAAACCATGAAGGAGAATGGGGAGAGATTTCAAGGCTTTATAAATGGTATAGGACATGTATAGAACCAACAACCATCCAAGGTGAGATATGGAGAGTATAAATACTTATCTCCCAAAAGGTAGTCGTTATGGAGCAGGTTAGGAGAAAATTACCTACACATATTTTAGGAAAAGTGTCCTCACTAAAATCCTCATGAAGACATTATTCAAAACCATGGCACCAAAGACTAGTCAGTTTGGCAGTGGTAGACCTAGGATTTTTATGGAGTTTGTGCAAGTACTAGATGACCTAAGATGTGGGTGAATTGAGCTATAAAAATTTAAAGCAACCACAATCTTGAGGCATAAGCTCTACTATAGAAGCAATCTAAGGAGATTTTAGCACCATCACACTTAATCAAGTCCTTAGCAGAGGATCAAACTAAAAATAGACCACTTAAAGTAAGAATTAAACCTATGATAAGCACTCTACCATGAAAATCCTAGTTGTCACTCAAATTAATCT
The DNA here is from genome assembly GCA_022036555.1 of Microstegium vimineum. Taxonomy (NCBI): domain Eukaryota; kingdom Viridiplantae; phylum Streptophyta; class Magnoliopsida; order Poales; family Poaceae; genus Microstegium; species Microstegium vimineum. The sequence goes on from CM039120.1 coordinate 7,799,925, forward strand.
GCACATAAGCAAGAAGTATGTTAGAATGAAAGAGATGGAATGAGATAATCATATTTCTCATGGTATGGTTGTTGCCACAACCCCTAATCCATATTGGGGCACCAAAGAGTTAACAAGACTCGATTATGCTTCATTTCACTCAAGAATAACTATTCTCCATTCGGAAATAGCAGATTTTAAAACCATGTACACCAATTTGAGCCTCCTCAACAAGAACTCCACTGAGCAAGACCTCCATCTGGCCATTTAGAGCAATCACCAAGAGCAATAAGTCTTGAGCTTGTAGCAAAACACAACCAAAAACACCGGTAACACTTGAGGCCATCACTTGAATCTCACTTCTTAGCTGGGTGAAGAATCATGGTCCTATTGGTTTCGGTGATTAACGACATTGCAAGGTTATTATGGCTAATGTGTGTTTTGTAGAGGCTATGAGTAGCTTAGCCATAGTGACTAATGAGAATGGGCATCAAATGGTTATCTAGTGCCCCCAAGATGGATATCGTTTCAGATTTCAAAGAGACATGATGAAGACCCTAGAGTGATAGATCTAAGTGCCATAAGGAGATGAAGGGCACTTAGTTTAGATAGGGCTTTATTTAATCTTTGACCATACTATCAAGAGGGTTTAGAATGAGTAGCTTGACTTAGGAGAGCTTCATGAATTAGGTGTGGTGCACACTTGACAAACCTAGCTCTAAGAAAGCCCTATATGACCTTAAGATAGCCTAGAACAACTTCCATATTCATTGTGACGAAGTTTGGAGTTGATAGAGCCCTTCTCTAGGCGTCAGACGCTAAGGTCCAAGGCATCCGACGATGTCCGGTGCATGGGACGCAGGAATCGAATGCTAGGGTGAAACCCTAAGAGCGTCCATTGGCGGTACAATAAGGTTCCAGAGAGGCTCGAAATCCATCAGACGCATTCGTTGGCATGGCATCGGACGTTGGGAGCGTCCGGTGATTTATTTGAGGGAATTTTCCAGAAACCCGAGAGTAGCTAGTTTTCATCGGACGCTACCTCACAGCGTCCATTGCCAAGTAACGGAGCATCCGTTGCATGGGGTTTCAAACAACGACTAGCCGTTGGGCAGGGCATCGGAGCATCCGGTGCAAGGGCATCCGTGCGTCTGATGCTAACTTAAAACGTTTGTTTCCTGTGCCCGTGGGCTGGTTGTGTGAGGGGGTATTTATACCCCATTGCTTGCCTTCCCAACCTCCCTTTTCTCATTTGGATAGCTGAGAAACACCTTGAGAGGTTTGGGAAGAGAGCAAGAGCCCTAGTGAGAGAGATTTGCGAATCCATCCATTGAATCCACTCACTAGTTCATCCAAGAGTTCAAGTGTGCATCCATCAATCTCATGAGGCTTGGGTGAGTCAAGTGAGAGTTCAAGCTTGTTACTCTTGGTGATCAACATCACCTAGATGGTCTAGTAGTGATCGGAGGAAGGTGATCGCCGGAGGATTGTCAGCGCCCCTTCTCCAACAACTTGTGCATCGGTTGTGGGAAGTTCACTGAGCCGGAGGGGCGAAGAACTAGCCCGTAGAGAGTACTCAATCCTTGCGCGGGTTGAGGGGGAGCAATACCTTGCGAGGTGCTCAAACGAGGACTAGGGGGAGTGTCGACTCCTTGATACCTCAGCAAAAATGTCGTCGTGCCAAGCTTTCTTCTCCCTAAGCTCTTTACATTCCGCACTTGTCTTTACATTCATACTAGAATTGTGTAGGGTGTTCTTTATTTCCTTGACTTGCTACTGCTTTCCTAGATAAGACACACATTCGGTAGGCACGAGGTGATTGGTATTGTTTAGGATTTCATATTTGCTTTAGAAATTTGAAATAATCCCAATTCACCCCTCCTCTTGGGCATCTTGATCCTTTCACTAGGAATCTAGGATAGTTCTTTAGTAGCCACACAACCATCTTGTTGGGACATGAGTCGCGAAGGTCCCCTGTGGGCCCAAAAATCGGACAAGGCAATAGTCCCCCTCCGCCAGAAAGTGTGCCTCTCAACAGAGCTAAAATGACCATGTATGCGCGCGGACGAGGGCCACGGCGAAGGCCAGCAACCTCATAACGGCGGCACGCGATCAGACTAAGAAAGGTAATCCCGAAGACACATTTCTATGTTTGTGCACGTACCACTACGAAGGACCCAGGTCTTCGTTCGGTGGAGGCACCCGGAGCGGAGGTCCTAGGTCAGCGACCGGAACCTCCGATTTGTCGGCTAAGCCAGAGACGAAGGCATGACGGGAGACGCCAGGGCGAAGGTCTCAGGACGAGCAGTCAAGACCTCCGACCCGTCAACCAAGCTGGAAGCAGGCGTCCATGGCGAGGAGTTGGGCCGAGCAAGCTGGGCCTCCATCAGCTCCCTTCAAGGCCCAACAGACATCAGCTAATTCTATTTACCTGGAAGACCCCCGGAGTTGTTAGAAAGGCTCCCGAAATATTCGAGAGCAGGTAGGAGGGCATTTGTGTAATCATGATTGTAATGTGAACAGTGTACTATAAAAAGGGGTCACCACCCAACGTAATGAGAGAGACAAGATCCCTGATTTCTAGGGGTTTCCCGTTTCCATTGTTGCTCACCGCCGCCATCCGGCAGGGCCCTTCAGCATCGCGAAGGCCCACCTACCATACCTAACGTTCATCTCACCAAGTGAGGGACCTTCAGCGTACGCGAAGGTTCCCCAGCGACATACCCAAAGCTAAACCAAGCGAGCCCCTCGGCGTCCGCGGAGGGCAGGCCTTCGCTCGGCCTTCAGGTTCTGTTCGGAGAAAGTCTTTTTCAACACATCTACATAGGTGCCAACAACATCGGGATGGAAGAGCATCCCCAAAAGAGTTATGAATTGCACCACACACACACACACACACACACACACATATATATATATATATATATATATATATATATATATATATATATATATATATATATATATATATATATAGGTGATAGGGATGTTAGGCATTGGGAAAAAATGACATGCACACACATCACTGGATGATCCGCTAACCACCATTGCCCACACTAGATCATGCAATGATGTTGATCTAGTTGTATCCCACAACAAATAGTAGATAGTTGGGAATGTATTAGAATATTCCATGCTATATATAAGGTTTGATGCCAACAACAAGTCACAAATTTAGAACATATGCTGCATCACAAAGGTTTGTCCAAGATTATCACATAGTGAAGCTAGGTCTACCAGATGCTCCATCGAGTAGTTACAAAGTCTCCACTAGATCATATGGTGCATAGTAGTGGGCTAGCCAACTTGTCACTAAGTTTTGTTGGACTCACTAGACAATCTATTGGGTTCCATAGAGGCTCACCATATCATAAAATGCATATTACTGGGATGACCACTTGACTATAGACAAGGATTGGGCCTCATGATCTATCACTACCACACAAGCAGACTAGATCACACCAAGACTAACCTATTATTAGGGAAAATTCATTTTTGTTCAGTTCATGGTATTGCCTAATGATCCATTAGGGGATTAATATTATCATCCAACATATAGTCATGTGCATTTTCCAAGCCTATTGCAAGTAACATATTGACCGATTCGACTTATTTGACATTACTGTTTTACACTTCAATGGGAAGGCTTACCACCATGATAGCCTCTTATAGATCCTAATGTTCTTGATCAAACTTCCTCAAAGATGAATACCTTGGATTACATTAATTGTATAACCAAAGGAAAAATAAAGCACTAATACACACTACAACGAATGTCTCAGAGCATGAAGCCTACATTTACTCTATTATGTCATTAGTCTTCATGAATATCCTTTATGTCATACTCCAATCATAATTCCAAGTCTCAATGGTCAAGACACATGTGTGCCAATCAACTTGTTGCTAACTTCAATGTGAATACTGCTACAAAACACATGTTAGTCACACCACTTGTGTTCATGTTCATCACTCACCAAAACAACAAACCACCAAATTGGAGCACATATGCGTTCAATATGTCACATCAAAATTTCCATGATTTAGTAAAATATATTTTTCAATCCACTAAAAAACCATTAATTTTGCCTAGAAATTAAGTATATAGGTACTAAATAATACACTTGTTCTTAACTTAAAAATTTAGTTCCTAATTTGCATGAATTACAATAAAAATAATTTAACACATGACAATAGTTTAAAATATGCATAATAGAAGCTAAGACACCAAATAAGTTTACATCAATTGAGTTAATTTGAAAATAAATTTATCTAGTAAATATAAAATAGGTTAGGGTTTATATACTAATTTGGAATTTAGAGAGTTTGGGGCCACTCTAGCGCTCCAACTCCACATTTCATGACAAGTGAGAAAGCAAAGATGTGTGTGTGTGTGTTTGAGAGAGAGAGAGTTCATTTCCTCTCTATGGTGCCCTGCAACATAAATTTTAGAGTGAGGGACATTAGGGATTGGGGGAACTTGCAAGATGTAAGGAGAAAGACATTGCATCTAGGCACTAGGTGGAGCTTTGGGTGGCTAATGGTGGTCCTCTTGGCGGCGCTACACTAAAAGGATCCAAATGGCTAGAGAGAGGCATTGAATAGCCTATAAAAATATCTACAAATTCACAATTGTGGAAAGTAGATAACAACAAATTTCAACCATCAATTATCAATGAAAAAGAGCACAAATGCAATCACCAACATAGACTTAGGGTTTAAACTGGTAACATTCCACAAGTGTTGGTGAATCTATGTTTCTGCATTACTTTATTAGAAAAGACGCAAAGTAGGACCCACTTATTAGGATTGAATGTGGATTAGACATGGTGAAAGCCCTTGTTTGGTTTTGGCTAATTGATAAAACCTATTATACTAACCATGTGCCTAAGTGTGCACATAAACTTGAATCACAAGGCGTTAGTCCATTGAAAGATGTGAATGATGATATTAGGTGATTATAGCACCCCCAAACTTCATTCAATGGAAAGTAGCTCAACTCAATTGGTTTAATATATTTTATCTTAACTTGAGTTATAGGAAATGCCACACTATAAAGAGGGATGAAAAATAGACTAGCTAGATCTAGATAAGAGTGCTCATGTCAATAGTTTATATGCGCTTGAGAGACATCTTGCATTCACGGGCACTTAGAATAAGTCTATTCTGCCAGAGTGCACCGGTAGTACTAGTGGTGGTGACCGATAGTACCGATAAGCAAGTTTTTGTGAAGTAGACTAGTTCAGTTTTGTAGGATTCGATAGTATTGGTCTTGGACCGGTAGTATCGGTGGTGGTGACCAGTAGTACTGGTGAAACACCAGTAGTACCAGTAGGACAAATCTCTTCACTTCTCAGATGACATATAGTCTTATGACTTTTGAACTAGCGGTAGCACCGCTTCTTGTACCGGTAGTACCGATAGGCCAGTAGTACCGGCGGAAGACCGGTAGTATGGTAGGTCATTTTTACACACAACTCTAGCTTGCCCAGAGGAGAGTTCCAACGGTCATAAAACAGGGACTGGTAGTACTAGCGGTGTCCCACTAGTAGTACCAGTAATTCATCTAGAGTTGCTTGTATAAATAGCTCATCCCTTCACTTAGGGATGTGAGGAACCTCATTATTTCATCTCCCCATCTGAGAAAAATCTCCCAAGTGTTTGACTCACCCCTCTCTCTTCCTTTTTGCTCCTAGACTTCAACCCTTATGAGATTCAAGCTAGAGAAGTGGGACTAGAGAGTGGGGAGCATCGATCTATGACTTGAGCACTTGGTTTCCCCATCTAGTCGGGTTGTATTACATTTGTTACTCTTGGGTTCTTGGAACCCTAGCCGGCTAGGCGTTCTTTGTGGTTGCCCGAGTTGATTCATTTGTGACGGCACCCAAAGTGTTTGTATCACCTCTTCAATCTTAGTGAAAATCTTGAGCTACCCTTTGTGGGAGATTGAGGGAGGAAAAGAGGTGAAAGAGACTTTGACCTTAGTGGTCACCTCAACAATGAGGACTAGGAAGTCCTTTGTGGAGATTGCTGAACCTCGGGATAAATCTTGTCTCGTGTGCTTGTTGTTGTTGAGATTACTTTGTCAACCATTCTTGCTCTTGTGTTATTTGTGTTCTTCCTCTCTCCCTCATTCATAGGTTTGGAAGGGTCAATATATGAATTAGTAAGGACTCAAGCCAAGGGAAGCTCAACATCATCACCCACAACATCTAGGAGTGTGGAGTAAGACTTAGATCCGAAATCAAAGCTCATATCACTTGGTTTTCGTAGTCCCTATAGGGCACCAGTAATACCGGTGAACCCTCACCGGTAGTACTGATCCAAACCCACCGGTAGTAACGGTAGGTATTTAACCTGTGCATTTGAGTTTTTTTTTCAAATTTTAGGTTTTTTATTAGGCTATTCACCCCCACTAGACATTTAGGACCTTTCACACGGGCATCAACTATAGAAGATTCTAGAGGACGCAGGAAGGACACCCGCTGAAGCGGAGCATAAGGCGTTGTAGGGTGGGGCTAGCTAGCCCCTTCTATAGACCGGTTGGCCTCCCTTGTACCTACCTGGCAACCCACTTCGAGGATTGCTTCCCTACCACCTTAGGGTTTGCATCTAAGCCACTGATTAAGGTCGGTTTGATTCAAGGGCTTGTATTCATCATGTGGGGCTATATAAGCAGGCCCAGACCTCCCCCCGAGGAAATTTATCAATCAAACCCTAATTTGGAGAAGTCAGAGCATCAACCAGAAACCCTAATTCTAGAGTTCCTTCTAGGGCATAGCTAGCTAGATAGAAATAGAGAGAGGCAAGCTTTGCTTGGAGTGCAGATCTTGTTAGGAGCATGTCTTGGTATAGTTTCTTTACCTCCTCTCATCTTTGTATCTCTCATTATTTGTTTGCTAAAATTGATATGACATTGTTATTCATATTCTTATTCATGGTTATCATGATCATTGTCTACTTTGATTATATGCCTAGTATAGTTAGATTATCGTCATGCTTATTCATGGGATCGTATAGCACTCACTCTAAGGTACCATGGGTGAGTGGTCGGTATTGTGTAAGCATGGTGCTTATATGTTGTTTATCTATAGATGCACCCTATAAGGCCATATGGTAGGTTGCGGGTGTGACACTCCTATTGAATCTTATGTAGTCCACTCCTCGAATATATGTAGGACAAGTATGATTCATTTGTGAAGGGAGACAAGATATGTTCTTAATCTTCCTTAGTAATATCCTTCATGAGTAGATATGAAATAGAATCTTGCTATGACTACTAGGTAAAATTGCACTAATCTATGTATTCTTGGCTTGTAATTATGAATAACATAGGAATATCTCTTGATGTTCTACTAGTATTGTTAATGCTATAGAAAGGAATGCTCTAAATACTTATTGCCGGTGATCAATACTTATAACTTATTATTTGTCTTGTGACTTACCCCTGTTATGAATAGAAAGTTAGAACATGGTTTGACTCATCCGTCACAAGTAAAGTTCTTATCATATTTCTAGTGCCTATCCTTCCCTAAGGTAAAAATATAAATACGACACTGGGCTTACTCCCGGTAAAATGCTACAATGGTATTTTTTCTGTGCGCTTGCGGATACTTTCATTCTTATATAAATATAAGTGGCATACTCATAAGTACAACAAACACTTATGGAATTATTGCTGAGGTGACAACCTAGTATTAAGAACTAGTCCGCTCGGTGCTTAGTTCACTCCTAGTGTACTTACTGACGATGGTGAAAGCTCCCAAAAACTTCCTAAAAGAGTTTTGACAAACCAAGGAGAAGATTCCTTTGGGTAGGGGACAAGGAACTTACGAGTGGAAATTGTAAAGTCACTTGGGCTAAAGTTTGCATGCATACAACAAATGGCGGATTAGAAGTCATAGAGCTAGAAAAAATCAGTAGAGCTTTGAGGATAAGGTGGCTCTGTTTCTCCTGGGATGACATAGGCAGACCTTGGAAAGGAATGGAGCTACCAGTGGATGAGAACGACAACACTTTTCACTGCCACAACAAGAGTGGTCTTAGGTAGTGGTGATGGAGCTATTTTCTAGACCTCCCGCTAGCTCCGAGGAGAGGCACCGGCAACCCTATATCCAGCCTTGTTCAAACACAACAAGAGGAAGAATTGTCGGTGTTTCGTAACCGGGGGGGGGGGTATCAAACACCAACTAGTAAATTTATAACTACATGTCCGGGCACGGATAGTGAGCAAGATGGACACAAAGGTTTATACTAGTTTAGGCAAAATGTCCCTACGTCTAGTGTGAGCTTCGCGCGGCTTGCTCTTTCGATTGTATAAGGAGGGCTACAATGGAGACGAGAGAGGGAGAATGCTCCCAAGTCTCTGTGGAAATGTGCTTGAGTGTGTGTGAGTTGATGAGGAGTTGTGTTCAACCTGTCTCAAGTCTCCCTTTTCTAAGGGCCCCCAGCTTTCCTTTTGTAGTTTCAGGGAGGGCCGGGGTTACAGTCCACCACCAGAGAGAGAGAGGGTAAAGACTAATCGATGTCGTACTCTCCTGTCGTTAGCCATGCTTCAAAAGGTCATGAGGGCATCCACGGTCACCGACGTTGTGGTTCCAGTATGGGGAGTGGTCGCGGTCCTGTCCGGTGGTGTGGCTTCTCCTGTTCCTGACCATACTTGAGGAGAGGCTCATCCCATCCCTTTGACCTTGTGGGATGTAAATGTCACGTGGGACGGGACGAAGGTCTCGCGGGTTCATAGCACAATGGTAGGAACCCCGCTCACTGTGTTATGTCAGCGTTGTACTTTGGCATGGCGGGCGGTAAGCTCATCCCCATCGAGGGATTTGGTTGTCTTTTGACCATGCTGGAGTGGTTGGAGAAAAAACAGGCGCTTTCCCTATTCATCCCATATCGCGCCCCTTGTGATGGGAGCCTTCCCATCGTGTGAGGTGGAATGGATAACCAAAAGGTCGTACGAGGTGGGAGTGCTTGTTTGAAGTTGCCCCAACGCTCAGTGGGTCGAGCGAGATTGAAACATTTGTCTTGAGTCGTCCCCGACCCTCAGTGGGTCGGGCGAGTCGGGACACTAGCTTGGGGTCCAAGGGGATCGGGCGAGGCGGAGGTTGTCGGGGCTAGTCTTCCTGTCACACCCAATTTTAAGGATAAAATTGAATATGAATAACTCATGTGTGCCCAGAGATCAATCACACACATAAGCCGACAAATCTTCAAATAATATCATCACTGAGTGTTTATTACATAACGAATAATATTTAAATAACATAACAGCGGAATATAAAGATAACTCTCGCGACGAAGCTCCACTTCACAGGGAACGCCGACTGGTTGACCACTAGCCTAGTACTCCTCACGGTAGCCTTCATAGCCATCTGAAGGGGTTGAGAAAGCAAGAGTGAGCACTTACGTACTCAGCAAGAGTAACATAGGGTTATGAAGCTCAAAAGGTTGACACTGGTTGTACTGCGGTTGCTTTTAACTTGGTCAAGTTTTACCAACACTTAGCTTTAGTTATGCATAGCCCAATTAATAACCACATGATAAGATTAATATCCAACATTAACAATTAAACAACATGATCATCTACACTGTGAGTTTTCCAGGCCGCTCGTAACCGTGAGCACGGCTATCATGATAGATTTACACTCTGCAGAGGTTATACACTTTACCCACAAGCCATGTTACCCAGATGCCCGGGATAGCTAGTCCCATAACACTGCCGAGGTGAGCGGGCAGGGAACACTATGAAGTCTTTCAAGAGTTTTCCTAACATGTTGATAGACCCTACGAACCCAATGCAAAGGGGTATATGGGACACCCCGATGGTACCACCCGCAGCGGTCCCCACACAAGCCATACCCCATAACCAGCTCGGCAAAGGTGCCTTTCACGAACTACCAACATGCTAGTACGAATCTTAATACTTGACTAAAGCCAGAGCCATTATAGCACTTGTGGTTGTATTAGAAATCCCAGCTTTTGCCCTACAGTGGGGTCCTATTCCATGTTGCTACAAAAGCCAATTTTATCTCATTGTTGCATATATCATTAGTCAAGATTCATCTCAAGATCCATTATGGTAAGCATAGCAAAGCTACCCATATGCATGTAAACCCATGGTGACAAGGTAAAGGATAACAAAGCTATGGTATAGATCTAATAGGAATCAAATTAGACACATGCAATATGACTAGATTGAATTATGGTGAATAGGTAACAAGGATGATCCCATGTTAAACTTGCCTTGATCCCAAAGCTCTTGGTGATCCTGATCTGCTGCAAAGAACTCCTGGTCAACGAAGATCTCACCGGCTGTACTCGATCAACATCACCACGCAATCATCCGAACAATCATACACGAAGCAAACAAAACATGATCAGAACATTACACCATAAACAATAAAGAGACTTTGAAAAGATTATAAAACAGATCTATACTTTACTACGATCACACAGATACGAGAATCACGCTAATCGGATCTAAAACGAAGAAGTTAGAGATTAAACGGGATTTTGAAGAGAGATAGGTTTAGCAAAAGCAAAGTAATTTTCTCTGATTTTCAAAAGTAATTAACATAGGTGAAACCTATACTACTGGATAGAGCATGAAAATACGGATTCTAACGCAACTCGAACGGGTCGATTTGGATTTAAAACGAAGAAAATATGAGCATTTGAATATTAGAGATAAAAAGGGAATTAGGGTTTTATTTTATTTTCGGAATAAAACATCTCAGAAAAGGAAATACGTTTTCCCGATGGAAAAACGCATTGCTGGAGTACGCTTGCTGGACCGCGGGTTGAGGGAGGGAAAAGAGCAGGGACTCTTTAGAAAGATTGCCACGCGAAAGGGTATGGGAGATCTTGAGCCGTAGGATTAGAGATCGAGGGACAGGATTAGATCGGGGAGGGTCACGGTGGTTCTTCACCGCGACAGAGCAGGGCGACTGCGATGGAGGAAAACGACGCGAGACGGCGCTATAAATAGCGGTCGAGAGGGTAGAGTCCTACCCGGACACGAGCACGGTTGCGGAGTTCGCGGGGAGCGGTTGCGGCTCGGCGAACGCGGCGACGACGCGGCGGCGGTGTCCGCTCCGGACACGAACAGAGGAGGGAGGGGGAGCTGACAACTGGACCCGGGATGTCAGTGAAACAGAGAGGGAGAAGGAGGGAGGTGGCGGCGCCGACAGGTGGGGCCTCCGGGACAGCGGCAGAGAGAGGGAGGAGCAGTGCGGGCGGTGCTGGGCCGGTGAGGGGGGGTCGGCCCACTCGGAAAGAAAGAGAGGGGGAGGGGAAACGGGCCAGGCCGGCTCCTCGGGCTGAAAGGTAAGAAAGAGAGAGAAAGAAGATTTTCCAATTTCTGATTTTTGCAATTTGCTTTTCCAAATTTGATTTTGAAATATAAACTTTAGGGTTTTGCAAACCAAGCCACAGAAATAAAATGCAAGAGCATGAGATGCACAAACATGTGAACCCTAACATGGAATTTAATTTAAGTTTTATATATTTAATTCTATGCTTCACAAAAATACTTTAAATTAAACCAAATTCAAATCAAATTCAAATCTAATTTGCTATTCAAATTTTAGGGTGTTACAAATCTACCCCCCTTAAAAGAATCTCGCCCCGAGATTCCCGGATTTTACTTACTTAAAGAGTTGAGGGTAGGTTTTTCTTAGATCTTCCTCTCTTTCCCATGTGGCCTCTTCTTCTGTATACCGATTCCACTGCACTTTACACATCTTGATGACTTTACTCCTTGTAACTCTTTCCGCTGTCTCCAAAATCTTAACCGGGTATTCCTCATAGGTCAAATCTTCCTTAACTGTTAGTTCTTCCAAAGGTAACTGTTCTTCGGGTACTCGCAAACACTTCTTGAGTTGAGATACGTGAAACACATCGTGAACTCCTGACAAACTTTCTGGTAACTCTAACCGATAAGCAACTTCTCCACGTCTCTCAAGAATCTTGAACGGGCCAATATATTTGGGTGCTAACTTTCCTTTCATATTGAACCGTTTCACACTTCTCATAGGTGATACTTTCAGATACACGTAATCACCGATTTCAAAAGACAAATCTCTTCTTCGATTATCAGCGTAACTTTTCTGTCGAGACTGTGCTATCTTCAGATTATCCCTGATTACCCGGACTTGTTCTTCTGCATCTCTCAGAACGTCTGGTCCAAACACTTGGGTTTCTCCCGTTTGATTCCAGAACAACGGAGTCCTACACTTCCGTCCATACAAAGCTTCAAACGGTGCCATTTTCAGACTTTCCTGATAACTGTTATTATAGGAGAATTCTGCATAGGGCAAACACTTATCCCAACTGGTACCATACTGCAAAGCACAAGCTCTCAACATATCTTCTAGCACTTGATTCGTTCTTTCTGTCTGTCCATCTGTCTGAGGGTGATAGGCTGAGCTGAAATTCAACACTGTCCCAAGGGAATCATGCACTTTCCTCCAAAAATGCGAAGTGAACTGGGTTCCTCTGTCTGACACGATCTTCTTTGGAACTCCATGCTGGCATACTATTCTTTCCATATACAACTCTGCTAACTGTGCTCCCGTATAAGTGGTTCGAACTGGCAAGAAGTGAGCTACCTTGGTCAAGCGATCAACTATGACCCAGATTGAGTCATAACCTTTCTGAGTACGTGGTAACCCAACTATGAAATCCATACCAACTTCATCCCACTTCCATTCAGGTATCTTCATCGGTTGCAACAGTCCGGCAGGTCTCTGATGTTCTGCTTTAACCCTCTGACATGTATCACATATTGCCACGTATTCTGCCACATCACGTTTCAATCCAACCCACCAATACTTCTCTTTAAGATCTAGGTACATCTTAGTGCTTCCAGGATGGATTGAATAGGTTGACTCATGAGCTTCTCGCAGAATTGTCTGTCGAATAGACTTGATATCAGGAACACAGATCCTCTTTCCATACCATAGTGTACCGTTGTCATCTAACCGGAAACCGGGTGACTTTCCTTCTTTCAAGTTCTCAACTATCAACTGCAGATTCTTATCTTGCAACTGACCTTCACGAATCTCTTTCTCTAGTGTAGGCTCCACTACCATCTCCATAGTATTAGCAACAATGCTCAAGTTGAGATGCTCAAGTTCAGCGCACAACTCTTCAGGCATAGGTATCGTCCGAATCCCATTAGCATAACTTTTCCTGCTAAGAGCATCGGCCACCACATTGGCTTTACCAGGATGATAGTGAACATCAAGATCATAGTCCTTGATCAGTTCCAACCAACGACGTTGTCTCAAATTCAGATCTGACTGAGTAAAGATATACCTCAAGCTCTTATGGTCGGTGTAGATGTCGCACTTATGACCGATAAGATAGTGTCTCCATATCTTCAATGCATGAACCACAGCTGCTAACTCCAAGTCATGAGTCGGATAATTTAACTCATGCTTCCTCAGTTGCCGCGAAGCATACGCAACAACTCTTCCTTCTTGCATAAGCACACAACCCAAACCAAGACGAGAGGCATCACAATAGATAGAGAACTTCTGACTCAAGTCTGGCAAGGTCAACACAGGAGCTGTAGTCAATCTCTTTTTCAATTCTTCAAAGTTCGTCTGACACTTCTCTGACCAAACAAACTTGGCGTCTTTCTCAAGCAACGCGGTCATAGGTTTAGCTAGCTTAGAGAATCCTTCAATGAACCTTCTATAATATCCAGCTAAACCAAGGAAACTGCGGATCTCACTGACATTGGTCGGGGGTTTCCAATTCAGTACATCTTCCACCTTACTAGGATCAACTGATATTCCACCATTAGACACAACATGGCCAAGAAAAGAAACTTCCTTCAACCAGAACTCACACTTACTTCTTTTGGCATACAACTGGTGCTCTCTGAGCTTCTGCAGTACCAATCTCAAGTGTTCAGCATGCTCATCAACGTTTTTGGAGTAGATCAGAATATCATCAATAAATACCACCACAAATTTATCCAGGTATTCCATAAAAACCTTGTTCATCAAATACATGAAGTATGCAGGTGCGTTGGTAAGACCAAATGACATCACCGTATATTCATACAATCCATACCTCGTAGTGAATGCTGTCTTGGGAACATCTGAAGCACGAATTTTCAACTGATGATAACCAGACCGAAGATCAATCTTGGAGAACACACAAGCACCTTTCAACTGATCAAACAAATCATCGATTCTAGGCAAAGGGTACTTGTTCTTGATAGTGACCTCATTGAGTGACCGATAATCAACACACATCCGCTGACTGCCATCTTTCTTGTCAACAAAGATAACCGGTGCACCCCAAGGTGAAGAACTGGGACGAATAAAACCCTTATCCGACAACTCTTTAATTTGTTTCTTAAGTTCTTCTAATTCTTTTATTCCCATCCTATATGGTCTTTTAGCTATAGGTGCAGTTCCAGGTAATAACTCAATTATAAATTCAATGTCACGATCGGGAGGCATACCTGGCAAATCTTCTGGGAATACATCTGGAAATTCATCCACAACCCTATCTGCTGGGTTGTCATACTCCTCAAGATGATTGACGGCGGCTGTCGGTGGAGGTTGCATGACCACTTCAACATTGATCCTGTTTCCTGTAGGTGTAGACAATTCAACTATCTTCTTATCACACTTGATCACTACATCTTGCTTCCTCATCCAGTCCAAACCCAATATAACATCAATTCCAGCGGTTCTCAAAACTGTAAGCTGAGCTTTGAAGTCTACCCCCCTTAGGGTAACAGTAACCGATGGACAGTAACAATCGGTTCTCATAACCCCACCCGGTGAATTCACAATTATAGGATTTTGCATTGCTACTAATGATGTTCCATGCATTCTAACAAAAGCTTGCGATATGAAAGAATGCGATGCTCCGGAATCGAAAAGAACAGTAGCAGGGATGGAGTTAACAAGGAACGTACCCATCATCACTTCTGGCGCTTCCTGAGCTGCTTCCGCGGAGACGTGGTTCACGCTCCTATTATGAGGGGGTGGCTGGTACCTTCCTCTCTGGTTGTTGTTGTTCTGACTTGGAGGATTTGGCGTGTTTTGCTTCTTGGGGCAGTTATAGGAAAGATGTCCAGGTTCACCACAAGCAAAGCACTTAGTGGGGGTGTTGGGAACATTCGTCCTTGCTGGGGTACTGCTGGACGAGCCTTGACGAGGGGCTGTATAACCACCTTGTTGTTGGAACGGCGGACGTTGCTGGTTCGGGTTACGGTTCCCAAAGTTGGATGAGCCTTGGTACCTCTGCTGGTAACCTTGTTGAGGATAGTTAGGACGCTGGCGAGTGTTGCTTCCAGAAGCTTGTCCCCTAAGCTTCCTCTTCTTGTCCATCTCCCTGCGTTCATTGTCTAGGACAATGGCACGATTCACCAAGGTTTGGAAATTCGGGTATGTATTACCCTTCAGCTGCAACCGGAGATCATAGTAGATTCCCTTCAAGAAGAGACGCTGCTTATCCGCATCATCCCTTACCTCATTTGGAGCATAGCGAGCTAGCTGCGAGAACTTGTCATGGTACTCGCTGACTGACATCTGTCCCAACCGAAGATTTCTGAATTCTTCTTGCTTCAACTCTATGATTCCTTCTGGAATGTGGCATGCCTTGAAATCCCGGGAAAATTCTTCCCAAGTGATAGCTGGGGCATTGCCGGGGTGAGCATCTTGATACGTTTCCCACCAAGTCTGTGCTGCACCTTGAAGTTGACCAGAGGCATACAACACCTTCTCTTGGTCATTGCACTGTGCGATGTTGAGTTGCTTCTCCACCGCACGCAACCAATCATCCGCCTCCAACGGATCACTGGCATGAGAGTAGACAGGAGGGTGTCCTTGCAGAAATTCCCTCCGCTTGTTGACAGGTGGAGCTCCAGCAGGTTGATGGGGTTGATTCTGCATGAACTGCATCATGGCTTGCATTGTCTGCATCATCTGAGCTTGCATCTGTTCTGGGGTCATCACAGGTGGTGGGGGTATAGGGTGCTGGTTGTTGTTGTTGTCGTTGTTGTTGTCACTGGTGTTGGATCCAGAGTTAGTCCTGGTGCGAGGCATCTGTCATATATATATCATAAGAACAAATTTAGAACCTGACACGGGACGAGTCTGCAACTTTTCTGGATTTCAGCACAACAGCAGTCTAGAAAAACAGTCATATCTGAAGTTCCCGAACTCAAACAGAGGCAAAGCTTACATGGTTGGAAAGATAAAGAAATTATCTACAACTTTCGTAATTCTGACTTTTTCTGATTCTGACATTAACTTAGTCATAAACTGCGATTAAACAGATCTGTCCAGATTACCAAACTGCGCAGAAACATCAACTTGCAGGAATTGTTTCTCTTAACTCCGAACAGATATGAAGGTGATTCTTGCGGCCATGGAAAGATAAGGAAGTCTACTGTTTTAAGTTAATTTTTGGTGATTTTAGGTCGTTCAGATTTGAAAGAGCAAAATTAACAAGACAGGGAGGTCTGAAAAAGACAGATTGAAGAAAACTGCAACTTTATTTATTAAGATCTTTCAAAACCCAACCTAAGCTATGAGTGTTGTGGAAAGGCCCACAACCTCAACAATCATTACAAAGATCCAACTCACACATTAGCAAAAGCACAAGCAACTAAACACTTAGATAAACACTAGCACACATGACTCACGATCTAACGATAACTATAAAGGGGATTCCTAACCCTAACACTTCTTGATCTTCTTGAAGTTTGGAGGCAACCCGAGCTCTTCACGGAGCTCATCTTGCTGTTGATAGCTATGCTTGAGCTCCTTGCGTAGCATCATTGTTTCCACCAGAAGATGTCCATACATACTCATCATTTCTTGGACGAAGTCGACGAGCTCATTGAGAACGGGACCACCTTCACCGTTAGGGTCGTCAGTGATCCAACCTTGCTCCGCATCGAAGCGAGGGATGAAGCGACGTCGGGTATTGGCAACCCTTTCTCTGAACTTGTTGTGGATAGCCATGTATGCACAGAATGCCGCATCCTTCATGCTTGCTTCGATGGTTGGATGTGCAACGCAGCTGTGAAAGGTATAGTCCACTCGTTCCGCTGCTTGCACACTGGCACTCCCACAGATGTATACCTTTGCCTTCCAGTATGTATTGGCGAGGGGGTGCTTGTATTCCTTGCAGGTGTACATTGTTGCAACTTCAGGTCCGGGGTGGCATTCTCCCACAAGTTCTACCAGTTGGGAGTGGGCGTAACTGCTGTTTGCTCCTCCGCGGATATACTTTGTGCGGATCCACCCGGGCTCTTCTGGCAGGTTTTCAACGACATCATCAGAAGTAGGGGAAACAACTCTTGGGTAAAGGGGGCTTGCTCCCCCTTGGTACTCTTCGCTGCTGGAGATTTCATGGATTTCCTCCACTGGTTCTTCTTGGGACTCCTCCATTGTAGCTTGTGGTTCAGGAGCCGGTGGCGGAGGTACATGTTCACTGGAACTGAGACGAGCTGATCGGCGAAGAGCAGGCATCTTTAACCAAGACAAGATACAGGTAGATTAGAACAACATTTTCACAATAGAGTAAGTCAAGTGTAGCATAAACAGTTTGAGCAAATATATATATGCAAGGATATATGCAAGAAAAGAGAAGGTAAGAAGACCATTCTAACTAGGCTTGCGTCCTACAGTCAACACTTGATCTGATACCAATTTGTCACACCCAATTTTAAGGATAAAATTGAATATGAATAACTCATGTGTGCCCAGAGATCAATCACACACATAAGCCGACAAATCTTCAAATAATATCATCACTGAGTGTTTATTACATAACGAATAATATTTAAATAACATAACAGCGGAATATAAAGATAACTCTCGCGACGAAGCTCCACTTCACAGGGAACGCCGACTGGTTGACCACTAGCCTAGTACTCCTCACGGTAGCCTTCATAGCCATCTGAAGGGGTTGAGAAAGCAAGAGTGAGCACTTACGTACTCAGCAAGAGTAACATAGGGTTATGAAGCTCAAAAGGTTGACACTGGTTGTACTGCGGTTGCTTTTAACTTGGTCAAGTTTTACCAACACTTAGCTTTAGTTATGCATAGCCCAATTAATAACCACATGATAAGATTAATATCCAACATTAACAATTAAACAACATGATCATCTACACTGTGAGTTTTCCAGGCCGCTCGTAACCGTGAGCACGGCTATCATGATAGATTTACACTCTGCAGAGGTTATACACTTTACCCACAAGCCATGTTACCCAGATGCCCGGGATAGCTAGTCCCATAACACTGCCGAGGTGAGCGGGCAGGGAACACTATGAAGTCTTTCAAGAGTTTTCCTAACATGTTGATAGACCCTACGAACCCAATGCAAAGGGGTATATGGGACACCCCGATGGTACCACCCGCAGCGGTCCCCACACAAGCCATACCCCATAACCAGCTCGGCAAAGGTGCCTTTCACGAACTACCAACATGCTAGTACGAATCTTAATACTTGACTAAAGCCAGAGCCATTATAGCACTTGTGGTTGTATTAGAAATCCCAGCTTTTGCCCTACAGTGGGGTCCTATTCCATGTTGCTACAAAAGCCAATTTTATCTCATTGTTGCATATATCATTAGTCAAGATTCATCTCAAGATCCATTATGGTAAGCATAGCAAAGCTACCCATATGCATGTAAACCCATGGTGACAAGGTAAAGGATAACAAAGCTATGGTATAGATCTAATAGGAATCAAATTAGACACATGCAATATGACTAGATTGAATTATGGTGAATAGGTAACAAGGATGATCCCATGTTAAACTTGCCTTGATCCCAAAGCTCTTGGTGATCCTGATCTGCTGCAAAGAACTCCTGGTCAACGAAGATCTCACCGGCTGTACTCGATCAACATCACCACGCAATCATCCGAACAATCATACACGAAGCAAACAAAACATGATCAGAACATTACACCATAAACAATAAAGAGACTTTGAAAAGATTATAAAACAGATCTATACTTTACTACGATCACACAGATACGAGAATCACGCTAATCGGATCTAAAACGAAGAAGTTAGAGATTAAACGGGATTTTGAAGAGAGATAGGTTTAGCAAAAGCAAAGTAATTTTCTCTGATTTTCAAAAGTAATTAACATAGGTGAAACCTATACTACTGGATAGAGCATGAAAATACGGATTCTAACGCAACTCGAACGGGTCGATTTGGATTTAAAACGAAGAAAATATGAGCATTTGAATATTAGAGATAAAAAGGGAATTAGGGTTTTATTTTATTTTCGGAATAAAACATCTCAGAAAAGGAAATACGTTTTCCCGATGGAAAAACGCATTGCTGGAGTACGCTTGCTGGACCGCGGGTTGAGGGAGGGAAAAGAGCAGGGACTCTTTAGAAAGATTGCCACGCGAAAGGGTATGGGAGATCTTGAGCCGTAGGATTAGAGATCGAGGGACAGGATTAGATCGGGGAGGGTCACGGTGGTTCTTCACCGCGACAGAGCAGGGCGACTGCGATGGAGGAAAACGACGCGAGACGGCGCTATAAATAGCGGTCGAGAGGGTAGAGTCCTACCCGGACACGAGCACGGTTGCGGAGTTCGCGGGGAGCGGTTGCGGCTCGGCGAACGCGGCGACGACGCGGCGGCGGTGTCCGCTCCGGACACGAACAGAGGAGGGAGGGGGAGCTGACAACTGGACCCGGGATGTCAGTGAAACAGAGAGGGAGAAGGAGGGAGGTGGCGGCGCCGACAGGTGGGGCCTCCGGGACAGCGGCAGAGAGAGGGAGGAGCAGTGCGGGCGGTGCTGGGCCGGTGAGGGGGGGTCGGCCCACTCGGAAAGAAAGAGAGGGGGAGGGGAAACGGGCCAGGCCGGCTCCTCGGGCTGAAAGGTAAGAAAGAGAGAGAAAGAAGATTTTCCAATTTCTGATTTTTGCAATTTGCTTTTCCAAATTTGATTTTGAAATATAAACTTTAGGGTTTTGCAAACCAAGCCACAGAAATAAAATGCAAGAGCATGAGATGCACAAACATGTGAACCATAACATGGAATTTAATTTAAGTTTTATATATTTAATTCTATGCTTCACAAAAATACTTTAAATTAAACCAAATTCAAATCAAATTCAAATCTAATTTGCTATTCAAATTTTAGGGTGTTACACTTCCTGACCCTTGGGGGTCAGGGAGGTCGACATTCTCCGCTAAGCCGCAACTCCTGACACTTCGGGGGGTCAGGCGAGTCGGTCGCTACTATGGCAAGTCTCCCGACCCTTGTGGGGTCAGGCGAGTCCTCCGGACCTCGGGGAGGGTTGGGCGAGTTGGGGAGCGTTTAGTGAGAGGTTCTGACCTTCTCTGGCATGTCCAGTTTATTTGGGCCTTTGGCTTGGTTAGGCGTGGCGGGCCACTTTGGTCTGTTAGTTTATTTGGGCCTTTGGATTGTCATGAATGGGGACCTTTTTAGGTTCACTGGTACTTTTTGCCCCCGACAAGAATAGAACAGTAAAGGAGGCACTGACTGACAACAATTGGGTCAGGGGCGTGGAACATAACATGACTGAGGGGATAATATCATATTTCGTGTCCTTATGGGCCGGCCTACAAAACATAGCACCACTACAATTGCACGAGGACAAAATCGTGTGGCTCCATACCTCTAATGGTCAATATACAGTGAGCTCTGCATATAAATTACTGTTCATTGGAATGACTATATCGAAGACAGCTGAGAACACATGAAGGCGCCACCAAAATGTCATTTCTTCACTCGGTTGATGCTCCAGAATAGGATCTGGACAGCTGATCGCCTACAAATTAGAGGATGGCCGAACGTCTATTTCTGCCCACTGTGCATAAGGAATTTTGAGACGGTCTCACACCTATTCTAGGAATGCTGCTACTCTAAGATGGTTTGGGACAAAGTTGGATCATGAATTATGGCACAGACTCTCAGGTCGACACACGAGCCGACAAATGATGACTTGGGACAGTGCGTACATTCAATGGTCATGTTAACCGCCTGGGAAATCTAGAAAGAAAGAAACAATCGCATTTTCAACAGGACCACCAGAGCATCTGAACAAGCCTTCCGAGCAATCCAAGATGAAGCGAATGTGTGGGTATGCGCAGGAAACAGAGGCATGAAAATGGTGCTATCACTGTCGGTAGAGCTACTAGGAGTTGCGTCAATTGACCTATAGTTAGATGCTTATGTAGTTTTTTAGCGCTTACAAGCTTATGTAATCTCAAGTAATGAACTATAGAGGTAGTGTGACCTTCACTGAAATGTGAAGTAATGCAAATTGGGCGCTCCTTGTGCCGTGACACCTATAATTACTATGTTCTTCCTTTATCAATGAAAGCCGATAACGGATCTTTCGAAAAAAAAATAAAAAACTTGAATTTTTGACTAAATGCATAGAAAAGAATAACGAGACATATGGTATCAAATAAATATGGAATATATTTTTACAATTTATCTTTTTGATATGGTATATCATCAAAATGAGAATAGTTTGCCTTTGGATTTTACGACGGGTCGGGCATATGTGATTTTAGGACCGACCGATGTTTTATACTTAAATAAATCTCGAGAAAAGAAACTTTGAACAAGATTGAGAAAATATTTTTATCAAAACTTGCATCAGAATTCTTGAATCTAAGGTTTCTTACATACGAACTGACTGCGAGCATAAAGTGCGGTAGATGTCAGATGGGGGGAATGCATACCACTCATCATCCCCACTATTCCAGTTCTAGTGGACAAGTCATACGGGTGCCATGCATTTGAGAAGCGTAGAACCTAGCATCCAGAAGCCACCTGTGTAGCGCATGGCTGAAAGACTAGTCAAAAACTTAAGCAGCGAACGGGCAGGTGAGCGAGTCAAACTTAAGCCACTTGTGATCCGTCGTCTGACGATGCGGACCCAGCACAGCGCAGCTGGAGCCGCGGGCGGCGCGCGGCTACCGCTGCTGGCGCTTATCCAGAAACCCGCGCCAGCCAGCCCAGAAAGGGAAACCCCCCGTGCACGCTTGACTTTTCTTTTCTGTGCTCCCTAGCTATCCGCTGGTCACGACGTGTGGCGCAGCGGCAGTGCCGGGTGCCGGCGTTTGGCTGTGACGAGTAGCTCTTCGCTCTCGGTCCTTGGAAACGAGTTGACGAGTAAGCCGCCAGCCCCGCCCGCGCAGCTCGGCTGCGCCACTCCACTCCACTCGTTACTCTCGGCGCTCGCGGTTGGCCCGTCGTTTTCTTTGTCTACCACAGCCATTCTTCTACCCTCTTTCGATACAGTAGCACAAGCCTATCACTGTCGCCACTGGTAATCCGTCACAAGATTTTCAGGGCGCAACGCAACAGAACAACGGCATGCTTAAACGAGTACCGTCTGCCATATACTCGTAGTGCTGAGAGCAAAGGATGAGATGAACAAAAAGGCAGGTAAGAGCATCTCCAACAACTCTCTATATGATTTGCTATCCTTCACAATTTGGCATGTTTTCCTTTTTGATTGGAGAAGGCTTGCACAATTAAAGCAACCGATAATATCATGGATTCATCGTCGTTATCGGATAATGACTGCTTTAATTCTCTTCGCGCACGGGATCTCTTCCTACACATGATTCCTAAACCAACAAGTTTGAGGATCAAAAACAAAACCAAAAACACGTACTGCGGCAAGCAAGCAATGCAAGGGCGACGCTAGCTAGCTAGATCTATCGAGAACAAGATCGAGACAACCTGCAGCTTCGTTCCGTCGTCCAATTAAACAGGCAAACAATACGTGGTCCGCCGTGCGCTATGCTTAGCTGTGTGTGTACATGTACGTACGCTATAGCGTGCGTGTTCGATCGATCGAGGCACCTGACGATCGATACGATGAGCCAATTAATACTTCTGGGCGGCCGGATTCCGGCTTTACATACTACTAGTACTAGCTGCTAGGGTCTCGATCGGCCATGGCGGAGTACGTACTTGCAGCTAGCTAGCGTCGATCGGCCATGGGTGGAGGGGACGTGCTGTGGCGGCGGCGCGAAGGGATGGAAGGGGGCGCCGTCGGGGGACTCCTGATCACGCGCCACAAGATGGAAGGGACGCGACGGGATGGAAGGGGCGCGATGGTACCGGTCACCAACTAACATCTGATGGGCCATCCTCTTTTTTTTTATTTGGCAAGTGAGAAATATCAAATTGTTGGAGATGATCTCTTTTCAACTTGGTAAATTATTATAGCAACTTGTCAAAGCACAAGATTTGACAAGTGAGAAATAGCAAATTATTGGAGATGCTCTAAGTAAATGAAAGAAAGAAATTAATGAATTTACATTGATGACTCCAGCACTTCCCTACTTTCCTTTACCATGTTTGTTTTGACCTGGGGTGTTTGCACTCTGACGAGCTATATATGTCTCGGTCAACGATTTTTTTTTTCAGTTTGCTTTGTTAACCATATAGTACTGAGTACAGTGGACAAGCAGTAAACTCGTCAAAGAATCTCACCAGCCACTCGGCCAGAGTACAAAAATGTTCATTGACAACAAAAATCTCTATCCAAATCCACCAATCAATACACAACGAAAGAATGCTGGTTAGTCTAGCTAGCTGAGATCCTGTCAGTAACCACGCATGCGTCGTGTGTACTTCACAGGAGCTCAAAAACTAGTAGGCGCAGCGCCAGAAAATGGCGCGAACCAGAGGTCCGCGTCGTCCTGCTTCAACAGGTCCTGTAGACCTTCCCACAGCTCGTCTCTCGCTCCGTCCACGCCGCCCAGCCCCCACTCTCCGGGCGCCGCCTCCGCGGCGTCTGCACTGCACGGCGACGGCGTCAGCATCGGCAGTGTCTGCGTCTCGGTGTTCACCGCCGCGGTGGTGCAAGCGTCGCCGCCATGGCCGCCGTGGCCCTGGAACGACAGCGCCTCGTCGTGGCCCGGGAAGTTGAGCTTCGCGCGCGGGCCGCGGAACTCGGTCGCTGCGCAGTCGTAGGCCCTGGCGGCCTCCTCCGCGGTGTCGAACGTGCCCAGCCACACGCGAGCCGCGCGCCGCGGGTCGCGGATCTCCGCCGCCCACTTCCCCCACGGCCGCTGCCGCACGCCGCGGTACATGTTCTTCTTCCTACGCCGCCGCGGCCTCTGCTCGTGCCCCCTTCCCGCCGCCGTCGCCATCTGGCCGGTGCCGCAGTTCACTGCTGCTTCCTGCGTCAGCTCCGGCGGCGCGCCGAAGAAGTCGCAGCCGAGGCATCCGTCGATGCCGCACACTCCGCACGCCTCCCCGGCCGCCACCGTGACGACCTCCGGCGGCGGCGTGGTGTACCCGGACACCACGTGCCGCAGCGCCGCCACGATGATGGCGTCCTCCTGCTCATGGGAGATGAGCCTGCCGCCGAATCCCACCACGCTCCCGGCGTCTCCATGAATCGGAGACTGTCTCCCCTGATTGCTGAACTGCTCCTTGCAACCTTGCTTCCCGGCCATGGAGGAGATGAGCTTCTTGGTCATTACTACTGAGCTTGAGGTTGAGACTTGGAGTTGGAGTGTGTTTGAACTTTTTGAACCGAGGCGGGAAGTTGCCGGCGGAGGCGCTTATATAGGTTGACACCCATCGAGAGCCACACGGCGACACGGTGCACAAAAAGATACTCCAGAACGGCGCCAGGTGGGAAGCTCGGAACGAGACTGGTCCATGCGTCTTTCTAGTACTTCCTCCGGTTAGAAAGCTCCGGGTTGTGGAAAACGTGTGGATGCGAGGAGCTCTGGATCGTAAAAGATCCGGTTCGGGCGCGGGGGGGCGTCGATTAGTGCGCGGCCCGTGCGCGATGGAAGGTGGTGCTGACGTGTTGGCATATGCAGAGAGGATGCGGTAGAGGCTGACCTCAGAGCCAGGGACCAGAGTGGTAGACAGCGTTTCGAGGGTTGGAAGAGCCCACAAAGAAAAGTCAAAGTAAGATGGGGATCTTGCTGACCTATCTCAATTTGCTGCCGATCTATAAAAAATAAAGGCCCCAGAAGCAATCAGAGTTACTCTCTCCGTCCCAAATTAACTGTCGTTTTGAGTTTTCGTGTCACAACTTTGACTAGATTTATATAAAATACGTGCAATATTTATGTCTCTAAATAAATTTATTAAAAAACTAGATGAAAAGATCTATCTAACGATATCAATTATGTATCATAACTATAAATATTTTTTTATATAAAATTAATCTAAATTTTTTTTCTCGAGAAGTGAGAAAGACAGATATTTTGGGACGGAGGGAGTATGTCAAAATGACTTCCAGGTTAGAAAGCCAGGAAACAAAATTTGATCTTGCTGGCTGTGAGCCTGTGACTACTAAAGTCTATTTAATAACTTGGTTAAAAAGAGAGGTGAAATCTACTTCCAAAGTAAAAGGTTGTTTCTCAATGACAACACCTTGAAATGTGAAGAATTTCCAGATGACAAGGATTCCCCCATATGCACCTATGATGGCGAAAAGCAGAAACTATCAAAGCGCCTTGGGGCAAAATTCTGATAAAACTAACACTGAAATCCTCACTTTTTGTTTCCTAGAATTAGGCAATAGAGCACGCACTTTCCTCTAGTTTTTTTTTTGACAATTTCCTCTAGTTTGTTTCTAACCGAGTTCCATTTCTCTGAGTCATTTATGCTTGTTCCCGCATAGTTATATTCCAATTTCTAATTGTGATGTCCATAGAAACAGACAAGTGTATGAAGAGAAGTTGCACAACACAGAACATGGAACCCCGAAGAATAGCCAACAAGAGGAGTTAAAGATAATAGGTTCCAAACTGCCTATGTTCTGCTTTAACATTTAGTAATATTTAGTAGTATATCTTCTATAAGTAAACTATTTAGTATATCTATACGTACATTTTATTATTAATTTAATACAATTAATCACACGTAAATATTAAATTTACTTCAATATTTTCTATTTACCTTAAACCTAATATATATGTTATTGCAAATTATTTTAGTACTTTACTTTTCCCTAATGTAAATTATTTTGTAATTTCCAATTTCATGATAAAATTTTATATAAATAATGATTGATTAGTTGATATATTTAACTATTAAATGTTTATGATAACTATATTAATTTTTTACGAGCTATTCTTGTCTATGTTATATACCCATGTACTTTATTCTTTACTTGTGTAACAATTATGTAATTATAAAAATTAGTGAAATAAAATGGCTATTTGTTGCCTACCATTCTTATTTAGATTTCTTCACTCAACCTAGCATTTAATATATTATAATTTAGTTCACTTCGATATTGGAGATTATTAGAAGTGTATTTTGATTTTATTTCATTTTTATTAGTAGTAAAACATTATTTATGTATGTTGAATTTAACAATATGCACTTCAAGTTGAATTGAGTCAGTATTTGAATACAAAATTTGAATATGAGACATCCGTTTTGTATTCATATTCAAAAAATATTAGTAACCGAATTTGAATTTGAATTAAAATGTTGTAAAAGATGGTCGTGGTCAATCTCCCCTCACCGTTGCGTGTCGAGCTCCACTAGCCACGGCCACCGCCACCAAGATCCACCGGGCATGGCTGTCGCTCCCAGTCTCCCCTTGTCAACTCTTGCGGTTCTATCAACCGCGCCGCTGCTCCAGGTACCACCAGTCCACCACCGCGCTCACACACAGCCGCGTCACGACGAGCCGCCTCTGCCTCGTTCAAGGGTGTCATATGTTCCACGAGGACCCAGCGCCCTCATCGACTTGCTCCCGCCGTCGGCGAGCACCCACCGAATCCAAACCGGACGACATCACTGTGCGTGTGCGGGTGCTCTGTTTTGAAAACTATAGACTCCTCATCTTCTTCCGCTCCAGCAAGGTAGGGACTATGTGGTGGGTGAGGTGGAAGAAGATGGGTCAATTCTTAATGCCACAGTATGCACATCCAAACAATAATTTGTATTCAGCACTACATTTGATTTCAACTAACAATTCTATCTACATCCAAACAACCACTTTTGTATTGGTATCCATTTCTAATATAAGTTTTATTTTGTATTGGTATCAATTCAATTTTAGGGTCTTCAATATCTACATCTAAACAGACCATAAAGGAAATTGCTAGTTCCATTTTTGTGTCTTGAAGTCATGGCTCTGTTCGCTTGTTCCAACCAGCCGAAACTAGCGCTTGTTCAGCAGTGTTTTTCTCTCACAGCAAACTATCCGAAACCAGCACAAACCAGCCACCAACACTTATTTCCAGTCGAACAAGGCTCATGTGTTTTGAATTAGTGGGAGTATTTCTTTAAAGCATGGTTTTGATTTTATCCTTGAAATGCAATCAAAAGATTGAGATCCACACTTACCATGTTTTGTTGTTATAGAAAAAAAATATTAGAACGTGTGCTATCTCACAAGTAGAACTTTTTTTTGCCATCTTTCTGGTCTTTTAGGGTTGCCCCCAATCCAAAAATTATATTTTGGGGCAACTTTTGGCCATGCCGAGATTCTGGTGGCAGCCAGACACAAGAAAAGGGTTCTAACTTCACCGGGAGTTGAGTTTAAGCTTAATAATAATAGTCTTTGTTTCCTCACTTCAAGAGGTTACAAAAATTCCCATGCCAACGTAATACACCCAAACATTAGAATCTTCTTTCAATAATTAACTGAAAGAAGCGTAGTAGAATCGTATGCCGGTTATTTAGCCTCTCTTAAATTTCTTTTCCAGGCTTGAATAGACCTGAATGAAAAGAAAAATATGTGTAGTGAACGGCCGGGTCTAGCTAGTGGTGCCGCCCCGCTGGAACTCTCAGACTGGACTTCTCCCAAACGCAGTAGTTGCTCCCATGGACAACGGCGTGGAAGTCTGAGGGGATCAGGTTCCCGACATCGTACCGTGACCCGATCTTCACGATAACCTTGTCGTCGATCTTGGCGATGTAGAGATCCCCGTCAGCGGCAAGGATGTCCAGCTTGCTCCCCGGGTGGATCCCGTTTCTTGACCTCACTGCAGACAGCGCGCTGATCTCCTGCTTCAGGTTCCAGTCGAAAACGTGGTCGTAGAACTGAATTGCAGATGCAAGGACAGTGTCAGTTCGATGGAGCTCATGGTGAATTCTGAATTGGTGATGGCCGGGGTTGTTGGGGACTTACGATGCATGGAGTTCCTGGGTGCGTGAGGATATAGGCGTAGCCCTGCATGACCTTGTCGGAGGGGAAAGGCCACGAGTTCTGCGTGGAGCCGGTGTCGTGGTTGTCGACGAACGTGACGGCCTTCTCCGGCAACCAGCCGATCATCCCGGGCGCCTTGCCGTTGCCGTCCTTCAACCGCCACAGCTCGCCCTGGACGGCCGTCTGCAGCACGCCCTTGGTGGTGAAGTCGAACGCCGCGGCGGGGCCGCCCACCGCCTGCGCCCAGTTCACCAGCTCCTGTCTGTCGGCGTCCTGGTTGCTGGACGGCTCGCCGTTGCCGTCGTAGTGCAGGGAGCTCCATATCTCGGCGACGAGGAAGGTGGGTGCGGTGCTGTCGACGTACACCTTGGCGACGGCGGCGGAGTAGCCCTTGGCGAAGTCGAGGCGCCAGCCGTCGAAGCCGAGGTCGGACTTGAGCCAGTTGAGCCAGCCGGAGAGCTCCTCCTGCACGCGCGGGTTGAGGTGGTCGATGTCCGGCGCGGCGCCGAAGTCTGCCCCCGTGTCGCGGTGGCCGCGTCCGTTGGAGTACTGCGTGTCGTCGCTGCAGATCATGTCGGGGCCCCAGTCCAGGCGGCTGTCGGGCGTGCCGCCCTCGAAGACGCAGTAGATGCCGCGACTGTCCTTGTAGTCGGCGCAGCGGTGGTTGATCACCACGTCGGCGACGCACTGGACGCCCTTGGCGTGGAACGCCGCGACGAGGGACTTGAGCTCCGCGTGGCTGCCGTACTTGGACGCGTCCAGGTCGTAGAGGCGGCCGGGCATGTACCCCTGCGGCGCCACCGAGTGCGACGGCGGCGGGAGCCAGACGTGTGTCGCCCCCGTCGCGGCGATGTCGTCCACCCGCCCCCGGAGGTAGTTGTACCACCCACCTTGCTTCTTCCACGACTCCCAGTTGAACCCCTGCACGCAGACGCAGACGCGCAGCCTATTATATATCGATCAGCATGAAAATTGAATCCATAGCACGCCTGGTTGAGTATTTTTTGAGCGATCGAGGACGCTGACGCTGAGCACGTACCTGGAAGAGGACCTGAGACTGGGCCAGCTGGGAGCCCAAGCAGAGCAGCACCAACACTAGGAGGCTGCACGTGGCAGCCGAGTGCTTCGCCATCTCTGCTCTTTCTCTTGCTTCTTTGCTATACTGGTGTGCTAAAAATGCAAGGGAGGCTTGTGCTTGGCTGTACTGGTGCGGTGCATCGTGCCCGTGCAAGGGAATTTATAGGTTGCAGCATTGGATCCCGGTGGCCGTTTGGCGTCGGCGGATCGTTGTAACGGACTAACAACGGATAAGCTCCGTTGCTTCAAACGAGAGCAAGGACATATGGATGATGGGGAAAGTGTGATGCTACCGTGGCACATTTAAAAGGGGATAAAAAGGTGCGCGAGATATGAGTCAGTGTATTGTGTATACACACATATACGTACGTACAGTGGATCATGCATGGGGTCGCGTGAAGTGCAGGGACGCGGCGAACGAGCATGGGTGATCCGTTAGGTTGTGTAACATTTGGCTATCTTTGGTCATGATCCGAAGTGTTCTATGGGGTCTGATTATTGCATATTTTTGGGCAACATATTGCAGTATCCATCTTTCGTTGCTGGTCAATAGTGCTCCTCGGTGGTGGAGGACGCGGTAGTGTAACAGTCAAAGCCAAAGTGGACGACGACCGGAACCATACAATGTTTGTGAGCCAGCGATGGCCACTGACCCAGCCATCTTCTCTCTAAAAAATAAGTAATAGTACATATTCCTATTGAAATAGGACTGAAATATATGGATAGTCCCTAAAATTGTCCTGGGATGTAATGCAGACCCAAAAACTCTTGAAATACACTTTTAGATCCATGAACTTATCTTTATATGTCATTTAGGTCCCCCAGTTTCCAAGTACTATTTTGGATCCTGAGCCGGATGGTAGCAGACACAAGAAATTATCTCCTGAGCCGACCAGTAAATTGTCTCCTGAGCCGGATGGTAGCAGACACAAGAAATTATACGGGTTCAAGACGGAACTCGACGTCTAGTATCAAAGAATTGTGGGTTCAAGTGTTATAAAGTTGTTTACAACTAAGGGTTCGAGATAGGGGCGTCAATCCACATGAGGGATCTGGTTATTAGTCTATGTCTACGTGGGTATTATCGCTCTTGTTAGACAACCTCATAGGAAGAAGGTCTTGCTCCCTCTTAGGCCTCCTTGGAAAGACCCAATCCACGGGGTTTTCCCCACCTTTTTCCTGGGCCAGACCTCTGTGCGGATTTGAGCCCCGTGAAGAAGCTCCCTTGCATTTGGAAGCCCACGCGAAGGGAGAGGGCAACCCGAGCCCTGCCTTTTCCTCGGGCAGCGGCTCCCACACAATAGGGTCCGGGCGGAGTTTTCCCGAGCGAGATGACGCGCGAGACGAAGAAAGCAACGCCGCTGCCGCCACCACCGCCTGCCGTCCTCGCCCCACCGACGCCTCATCGCCGCTGTCCTCACCCACCACCGCCTCAGTCGATGCCGTCCTCAGTCCTGCCACTGTGTCCTCAGCCCTGCCACCGACGACGTCGTTCTCACCCCTGCCCTTGCCTCA
This sequence comes from Microstegium vimineum, assembly GCA_022036555.1. Taxonomy (NCBI): domain Eukaryota; kingdom Viridiplantae; phylum Streptophyta; class Magnoliopsida; order Poales; family Poaceae; genus Microstegium; species Microstegium vimineum. Next base: position 7,830,637 of record CM039120.1, read on the forward strand.
CTGTCGTTGCCATCGATAGGTGACTGCTAGGGTCGCCCTTGCCGTCGACACGTGACCACCGTCATTTCCATCTCAGCTCTACTCCAGGTGAGATCCAATATCCAGTGCATGTTCATTTCCTAGATCCATTGATTCTTGCCTGAGCCTATGGATTAATGTTATATATATACTACTCCATCGTAGCTTAGTTACTCTACCTGTTCTTTAGATCTACTCAAAGTAGCAGTACATGAACTGCAGTAGCGTTTATCTTACGGTTGGGATGTCATTGGGTACTAGTAGTACAATTAGTACCAGCGAACGAGAGGATGACACTAGCTAGCAGTAATACTAGAAATAAGTACTAATCTGTAGCAGTTCTTGTTTATTAACGTGATTCTCTGACACGAATAAATGGAGTAGTCGAGTATTTTTTTTTAGCGAAGTATAAATGTTTGAGTATATTTAGCATGAGTTCCTTTCTAATCACAGTTCTATACATGCCGACAAAGATCTATATTATTTTTGAGTCACCATTTTTGAGTCCGATGTATAATAATTGACTATAAAGCATGCACGGCAAAACAGCTCTATCTTTATATGGTGTGGACTCTGAATCAATCAATACTAGCTCTAATCTCACATAGATGATTTAAGTATGATTATTTTCTGTTATTTTGAAGTACAGTAGATGATTTTTTTGTTATTATTCTATTATTCTGGAGAACAGTAGATGATTTTCTGTTATTACGTAGTGTTCCAATCTTACACAAGGCCCAGTGCGTTGTACTTCTAGAGTTACAATTTTATAAAGAATCTATGATCTAAGTATGATGTTGAGGCCATTGTTGTGATGTAGTAGCCAATTTTCTTAACTTTGTCCCTACTATGTCCTCAAAGAAAAGTGTAGTAACTAACTATTTTGATGACATATGTGAATTATGGTTAAAAGAAAAACATTGGCAAAGGCCTGCTGCTAATTGCTAGAAGACATAATGCACTCATAACTAATTATGTATTGCAGTTCATAGAACTCTTATTTTTAGTTATAATTCTTGTGTTTAGTTATCTTATATCACAGTTAATAATATTATCCTTATATAATAGATAATGGATTTTTGGGAGGAGGATGTTAGGCAGTTCATGTTAGATGAGGAAGAATTGGATGACAAACTTTTCTTTGTTATTGTCCCTGTTGTCATGTCATGTCATGTCTCTATGATGAAAACATGCCAGAACACAAATCATCTCTTCCTGGTTCCACAAAGGTCAAAGAAATCCTCGAAGTCAGAGTTTAGAATGAAGGTTGAAATCTTTAGAGCTATAGCAAATCTTCTGAGAGCAGAAAACTTATTACGCGACACACGCGGTGTTAAGATCGAAGAACAATTAGGAATGTTTTTGTTCATGCTCTCCCATAATGCTAGCATTAAAACACTGAATAAAGCATTCCATCACAGTGGTGAGGCAATTCATAGGAGAGTCAATGAGGTCTTCAATATAATTCCAACATTGACTCATAGATTCATCAAGCTTCCAAATCCAAACCAAATACATGCCAAGATTTTATCAAACCCTCGGTTCATGCCATTTTTCCAGGTTAGCCATATAGGTTGCTTGCCCTTTATTATTCCAAACACATTATTCCAACAATCTTAAGTTCATGTTTACGTGTTGCATGGCGCCATCGATGGGACACATATCCCTATTAATATCAATGAAGATAAGGCCTCTCCTTTTAGAAACAGAAAAGGGACATTGTCCCAAAATGTTATGTTCTGCTTGTGATTTTGATCTCAAATTCACTTTCATCTCTTGCTCATACAAAGAGGTTTCATGTACCGTCAGGGAAATTCTACCTGGTAGATGGCAGATATGCTAACATTCCATCATTCCTAGCACCGTATCGAGGAGTTAGGTACTACCTTGATGAGTTTAGAAGGCGTGGATCATCATTGAGAAATGAGTATACAAACTATAAGGAGTTGTTTAATCACCGACACACACAACTTCAGAATCATATTGAAAGGGCATTTGGGGTGTTGAAAAAACAGTTTCCAATTCTGAAAGTGGGAACCCACTATCCAATTAAGAACAAATCATTGTCGAGTTACTAATTCCATTGTTGTTATTTGTTTTTGTAGAATTAGACCTGTAATGACTACCTGGCTCGTTCTGTGTTCATCTCTTTCCTACTACCACTGTAGAGGGTAGCATCTCTTTCCTACTACCACTAGACACAAAAGAGAAAGGAGTAAAGGGTAGCTAGCTAAGATTGAAATTTTAATACATGTCCGTGTCCCATGATGAATATAATTGTATTATTTTGACTTTGGGGAAGTACTTTGACAATAGGTGGAGATTCAAGCTTGTTTGAGAACTATCTTGCTTTGTGTTAAATTGCCTATGTAATTATGTTGTAATTTTTGAGCCATAATCTCTATTGGGGCTATAATTTGGAACTTTAATATTGCTGCTTGAATTTTGATATACATTTGAGCTATACTTGCTCACAAATCAATCATGATTTGTATTATTTATGTAGATCTTTTATTTTCCATATTATCTGATTTTCCTTGATTTTATTTAAATGATTAATGATTTTTTGGTTTTTTATTTGATGGTTATTACTAATGCTTATTATTTTCCTGATTTGTTGTTGATTTTTTCTGAGTTTTTATCGGATTCCAACAATTTTAGAAGTAGCAGCATGCACCAATTGAAAAACGAAATCATAATTTGTCTAGACATGAAGCCACTGCACGAGAGTGAAGCAGCAGAGGAGGGGAGTGAAGCAGGCAGTGGAGGTGGAGGGGGAGCGAAGCCACGAGAGGGAAAACCAAATGGAAGAGAGGTTAGGGGAGGGAAACAACAGGGTTTCATAGGCCGAGTGAAATCCCCCTCGGGACCTTGTTTCCCTAGGCATGGCTCCCTTGTGCTTCCAAAGGAGGTCTTATATAGTGTTGGGGCGGGTGACAATGTATCTCTCTCTCTAAGAGAGAGAGAGAGAGAGAGTACAAGGTTCTTCGACCCTAGTGGCCGAGAGCCTAAAAGAAAGCGGAGGCCTACTGGCTTGGTCGATAGCCTCCATGTCTTATCTTGTTTTCTTCATCATGCTCAGATAGAGTTGTTGGATTCTTGCTCCCCACCTAAGACATGATGTGTCGTGGTGGCACTGTTCTGGTCGTGGTTGTTACGTACCTCCCTGTGCCCGACTATGGTGTGGCATTATCCTAGGAATGGCATCGTGGTGTCCTGACGGCGGCATGACGTCTATCCTAGAACACATACATTCCTAGTGTTGGCGGGGTTGACCTCGACCCCTAGACCCATTCTCGTAGTGGTTGGGCTAGTACGCCCATTTGTTAAGTCTGGCAGATAGGGATGGTGTTGTACAAGGGCAAGGACAGTGGTGTGTTGCGCCTGATGCAGCTGGGACTAAAGCTAAACGAAAAACTCGTAACTCAGTAGCTCGCTCGACTCGACTCGTTAGTGGCTCGGCTCGGCTCGCTTCGTTTATATTTTTCAACGAGTTGAGCCAATACTTCAGCTCATGTAGTTAGAGCTAGCTCGAGCTGGCTTGTGAGCCTAATGACCTAAAATTATTGACCTTAAACTTTATTAGTTTTATGAGACTTCATATTTATTAGACTTTGACTTTATAAATTTAAGATTATATGAATTTATTTTGTTTTAAATGGATGTATGGATAATCAATAACAGGTTATAGATGCATTATGTATGATATAAAGTACGGATAATATATATACACACATAGTGTAGTGCTATAATATATTAATAAATATTATTTTTATATGATTTAAGACTTATGAATAAATAACTTTTATATTATTACTATTCTCAAAATTTAAATAAATATATATATTATATTTTTTGTCTGACTCGCGAGCCTAATAAGCCACCTTGAGCTCGTAAACGAGCCGAGCTGAGCTGACTTCCTAGCTCGTTAAGATAACAAGCCGAGCCTGATAGAACTAATCGGATCACTAACAGTAAGATTAGCAGGGTTGCAATACTTAGAATACAAGGTGTTCATCGGATCTGAGAAGTACAGAGGGATACAGAGGAGATTAGGGATATATTACAACCATTAGTGGATGCCGGCGTCTTGGTCTGATCCGCCATGGCACCTGGGGTGTCCTGCGTGGTCGTCGGGGACGTCACCGGAGTTCGGGATGGCGTCGGCATCGTGGTCGTCGTCGTGGTCGTCGTAGTAGCTGCGGCGGAGGTATTCCTGTCACTAGCAGCGTCCCTTGGATCGGATTAGGGTTTAGGTGTCGGTGGGCACTGTAGCTCGGTAATCAACCAGTGATTAGAGCCCTGGCCCCCACCTCCTATTTATGTACATACGCAGTGTGACAGGGGCCCTCCAGCCATAGATGGGTTGGGCTCCCCTGATCAGGAGCGAGTCAAGGTCCTCATGGACCGTTGGGCCCATTAGTTAGAGAGATCAATACTAATAGAATCGAGCTAGCTCGTTAAGTTTGCCCTAGCTGTGACTGAACAAAGGTCATGTCCGTTCAGGCGGTCCAAAGGGTGACTCTCAGCCCACGGCCACGTGGTGAAGGGACGTCCTATCCTTCTATATTCTTGGGTGGACTTGCGATGTGACCTCATTCCATCAGGGTAGGTGCATTAAATGTACCACCTGCCCATGGTCTCGCTGGCATGCCTCCAGGTAGTGGTTAAGGCGAGTCATGCGCCCTACATGGCCAAGTCGAGGGAACGATCAAAGTAATCCATAGGCCTTGTGCCAAGGCTACTTGAAGCGTGCTCTCCCTTCAACTTTTTCGAGCCTTAGGATACCATTGGTATATGACTCCAACCGGACTTACCTCACTATGTCATTCATGTTCCTGAAAACTTGCCATAGTGTGTCAATAGGTTCAAATAGACCTGTTCTACTCTGCTTCATATGACATCATATGGCACAACCGTTGGATCCACACCTTATTCTTGACTAGGGTACAAACTTAATAGCAACACAATCACTTGCCTACATCTCTGTCTAAGGAAAACTAGCTTTGGTCTTGCCACTACCACTACTTATGGTGTCTTGACCTTTGATGTGGAGGTTGATGAGACATGGATTGGAGATGGTGAATTGACGATTGTCATGAGATGCTACAGATGATTAAAATATGAACAAAGGGGTCGAGCATGGATATGAGAGAGAGAAAGAGAGTATGTACATGGAATGTTATAGACCGACATGTGGGCTGGTTGGAGCTTGTTTGGACTTAAATATCATTGTGACAAGTTTGAGGACTAAAAAGATAAATTTAGAGTTTTGCCCCATGATAAGTTTGGTTAACGAAAAATCTATTTTAATAGTTTGATGACCTGAATGACAACCCAAGACTTTTTTTAAGGACCATTCTCCGTGCATTTTACTCTATTTTGTGGCTAAAACCAATGTGAACGATGATCAAACCACATCTAATGTTTGTGACCCATGATGTCCACAATCTAGCCACTTCCTCTCACCTTTTCGATGAACTAGCAGTGATAGTAACTTTTCTATTGATATAGCAGAGAATAATAGGATGATACTTTGAGAGATGTCATCCTACATTGTCTAATTTTGTTAGTGTATTAATAAAGGAGGTATTCTAAGGCTACCATCTGTATAAATGATGATTTTTATAGGTGAGTTCCTAAAGGGTGTTGCATCAGTTAATAAACTTGCCACTAGAAATAGTTGTCTAAAAATCACAACTTTTTCATATGAACTAGGATGAAGACTAAGTTTACTCCACAACTGTAGAGCTTAATGTGGTATACAACTTTGTAGTTGATAAATTTTTTATTCAAAACTTATTAGAGTCTAAAAACACATTTAAGTTTTTTAGAATTTTAAATTTTAAATTATCAAATAACCTTACGTTGACATGATCTCACTAGTACAAAATTTCTTTTAGGAGACACTGCGTATTTGTGATTGGAGGCGGGCACATCTCCCGCCCGCCTCCAATAATGGTGGTCCGGCTGCCTCCAACCATGGAAGACGGCTGCCGAAGCCGCCCGCCTCCGTTAATGCTTAACGGAGGCAGGCATTATAGGAACGACCGCCTCGGTTAATAAATATTAACTGAGGCGGTCAGCATAATAAGACCGCCTCCTAAAATCTATTAACTGAGGCGGGCATTATAATTGGCCCGCCTCCAAAAATACCTCTATTTTCGGAGGCGGACCAGTTATAAAGGCCCGCCTCGGTTAATAGTGGTCAAGGCCCACTAACAATGAAAAAGACCAAACCAGGGCCCGATATAACCCTGAATATATATAGTGGGACTTAGGGTTTGCTCTCTCACTTCTCTCCCTCTCCCTCAGCCGTCGAACCTTCTCCCGACCGGCGCGCCCTCGGCCTCGCCCCCGGTCTTCCCCGTCGGCCTCACCCCCTCCCCCATTCCCCCCCTCTCTCTCCGGATGCGGAGGCAGATCAGCCCGGCGGCGTGGAGGCCGCGCCCCATGGCGGTGCGGGCAGGGAGGCCGAGCCGAGCTCGGAGGCGGATGCAGAGTGGCGGCGCGCAACAGCTCGGTGGCGTGGACCCGCGCGGACGCGGAGCGGGAAGACTGAAAGTGCAATCAAGCCCTAAGTGGGTTTTGGTGTTGATGACCACTTAATTCAATAACTAATGAGATCTATTGAGATGACAAGTATGTACTAACAAAAAGAGGAAAGACATAGAGAAGGTGGAGGTACCACAACTACTATGGTGGCTACTCTACTCATCAAAGGTTTAAATTCATTTATGGTTTGAATTTGAGTATAGGTATGTCGTACTATTAAGGGGGATTCTAGTGTTGTTTGGTCATATGTGAATCACATGCTCAAATATATATCTTAGACATGCACTCAGCTAGCTCAGTGTCCAGGCCAAAACTCTCATCCAGCAGACACACTGAGCTAGGGCGGCAGTGCCGCCCTTCTAAGGGCGGCAGTGCCGCCCTCTATTCCCAGCGAATTTCCTTGACTATAAAAAGCCGCTCAAAAGCTTTCCACCTCACATATCTAGTACCCCCTTTGTCTTCCTCGCATTCCAACCATTTGAAACAGAGCTCTCTCTCCCTCTCTCTCACTCCATCGTTGACCTTCACCCTCCAAGAAATCCCACACTTCCAACCATAGATTCTTGAGGGAAAAGGCAGCAAAACACTCCTAGAGAGCGGATCTACTACTTCCCAAAGTCTAAGAGCTTGTGGTTCACGTTTGGCCGGCGGTGCTAGGGTTTGTTACCCTTGGAGATTGCTCCTAGCCGGCTAGGCGTCACCCTAGAGCTTGCCCCTTGTTTGTGGCAGCCTAGGGAGGTTTGTAATCGACTTGTGAAGCTAAGGTATTACCCCTCATCTCAAGGATTCACTTCCTTGACTTGAGATTGAGTTGGAGTTGCAAAGCTCCTAGCCTTTGTGGCACCTCAACAACGTGGACTTAGGCAAGCCTTGGTGGCTAGCTGAACCACAGGATAAACATCGTGTCTTGTGTGTTGGTCCCCTAGGGTTTTATTCTTGCAATATATCTTGTGATAGGGTTTGTGTTGGTGATTCAAGGAAAGAAGTGATTTCTGTGGTAACCATTCTTCGAACTAGTTCTTGTGTTGATTCTCCGAGTTGTGGTAACCATACTCCCTGCCAAACCTCAGCTCTATCTACTTATTATTTGTAGGCCGGCAGTGCCGCCCTTGTGTTTGACATCTTTTTGAAGTGAATTTTTACAGGCCTATTCACCCCCCCCCCCTCTAGGCTATTTACCCTTCCTTAGATCCTACAAGTGGTATCAGAGCTAGGATACTTCGTATACGCTTCACCACGTGAAGTATGGAAACGGGTCAAGGTTCGGTGATGCCTCAAGTTGGTGAGGCAGCGGCAAAGGTGGCAGTGGAAGATGGGAGTAGCAGCAACCTATCCGATTCAAGCTACTCCTCACTTCCCGCTGTCAACACCACCGAAGTGGAAAAGCAACAAGCAAAGAAAGAAAGAAGAGCACTTAGAGAAAAGAAAAGAGAAGAGAAAAGAAAAGATGAGAAGAAGGAAAGAAAGGAAGAGAGAAGAATCAAGAGAGAAGAAAGAGCCAAGAGAAGGGCCGCAAGGAAGAAGGAAGAAAAGAAGACCAAGGATGCTTCATCTAGTGAGCTATCAAGTAGCTCGGATGATGGTGATGATGATGTATCCTACTACGACTCCAAGGGTGGAAAGAAGAAGAAGGAGAAGGATGATGGCAGCAGCAACAACAAAAAGAAGTATTCCGCCGTCTCTTTCAACTATTCTTATTTGACTAACTGAGACCGTAAGTCTTTTGTAAATGTTCTCACTAACAAGTTACCTCATTTCGATGGGACTAACTTTGCTAAGTGGAAGAATTTGATGAAGGCTTATCTTATTGGTCTTCACCTCGGTCTTTGGGAGATTGTTGTGAAAGGTGTGCAGGAACCGGAGGATCCCGAAGAGCCAACAAATGAGGAGATGATCGTTGTCCATCTCAATGCTCAAGCTACAAGCATCCTACTTAGTGCATTGGATGGAAATGAGTACAATAGGGTGATGAATGTGGATGTGGCCAAGCAAATTTGGGACACCCTACACCTAGCTCATGAAGGTGTGGACAAAGTGAGAAAGGCCAAGATTGACTTGATGATGGCCAAGCTCAATATGTTTGTGATTGTGGATGGTGAAGGTGCACAAGAGATGTTTGACCGGTTGATTACCATGGTCGGCAAAAATAGAGGATATAGTTGTGAGGAGCTTGATGATCACAAGGTGGTGAAAATCATGTTGGAAGCTTACTCACCTAGGAATGAGACCGTGGTCACCTTGATTAGAGACAAGAAGAAGTTTGAGCACTTCACTCCCAATGATGTGCTTGAAAGATTGTTGACCTTTGACATGCAAAGAGAGGAAGTAAATGAAAGAAGAAAGCTTGGAGAGTTGCAATCAAAGCTCGATGACATGAAGATCAAGGATGTGGCTCTCAAGTCAAGCAAAGCTATCAAGAAAAACTTCCCAAGCAAGAAAGAGGGCAGCAATCAAGCATCCACAAGCAAGCCCAAGAAAATGAAGGAGGTGCAACAAGAAGATGACTTCACTTCTTCCTCAAGTGATGATGAAGATGATGGGGCTGATTTTGAAGAGATCAAGGACATGGCATTCTTCATCAAGAAGTACAACAAGGGCTTGAAGAAAAATGGGTATAAGTTTGTGAAGAGAAGGTTCCCTAGCAATAAGAAGAGAACGTGCTATAATTGTGGGAGCACCGAGCATTTTATTGCAAATTACCCAAATGAGAAGAAAGATGGCTTCCGCAAGAAAGAAAGACAAGATGGCAAGTTTGAGAACAAGAGAAGGTTCAAGCAAGTGGGTGAAGCCCACATTGGCCATGAGTGGGACTCTTCACTAGAGAGCCAAAGTGACGAGGATGGAAAGCTTGCAACCATTGCTATCCAAGAACCATCCTCTACACCGAAGCTCTTCAACAACATAAGTGATGATGATGACTATTACTCCCCTCACATTTGTCTTATGGCAAAGGGTGAGAAGGTAAAATCAAGAGCAAAACCCCCTCCTCCTTCTCATGATGCTTCTAGTAGTGATATTAGTGATACCTCTTGTGATGAAGGTTCTAGTGATGAGGAAATGGATGAAATTATAAAGAACCTAAATCCTAAGATAACACTAATAATCTCTAAGCTAAAGGAGGAATTAGAGGAAACCCAAGTAGAGTTGGACAATAGAGAAAATAATCTTGATGAACTTGAGAAAATGTATATTGCCAACAAGGAAGCTCTTAAGGAAGAGAGAAGTGAGGTGAAATCCTTGAAAAAGGCCTTGGCCAAAGAGCAAGGAGATCATGCTCTTACAAAGAAGGAAAATATCACTCCATGAAAAGTATTGTGTCTTGGATGAAAAGCACAAAGAAATGGAGCTACAATATAGCCTTCTTTGGGAGAGCAACCCACAACCCTCTACCTTAAAGGATACATCTATTCCCTCCACTAGCCAAGGTTGTGGAAGATGTTTTGAAATTGATATAAATGTTTATTCCACTAACCTTGCTAATATGGAAGCCATGAAGAAGGAAATTGCTAGGCTCAATGCTTTGTTGAAAGAGAAGTGTAATGATGACAAGAACTCAGCAACTGGTAAAGTGGACCAACCAAAGAAGCTACAATTCAAAGATGGAAGACATCCTTTCATCAAAGATGGACTAGGCCTCACTCGTGGAGGCAAAGAGAATGGAAGAAAGGTTGTCAAAGGAGTTGAATGTGTTCAGTTTGTGAGTAGTGGGAGAATGGGTACAGAGGGGCCTGCACAGCAAGTGACACAAGCCTCACCCCGAGCAACACAGCCAGCCAAGGGCGGCAGTGCCGCTCCCCATAGAAAAGGGAAGGCCACCCATGATTCCACTGCCCACAGCAAGCATACCAAAGTGATGTGTAAGGTGAAGAATGAGGTGCAGAAGCCAAAGGAAACTATCTGGGCCACTCCAAATAGATATTCATATCAATCCAAGGCTCAAGCATCTCGCTCAAGTTTGAAATCTTGCTTTGAGTTGAAGAACAACAGCAAGGGAGAAGTTATTTCCAAGCACATTGGCAATGAGAAGAACATTTATCTTAATGCTTTCATTTGGGTTCCTAAGACCCTTGTTACTAACATGCAAGGCCCCAAGAATCTTTGGGGACCTAAATCTAGCAGCTAAACTTGTTTTGTAGGCATACTCCTCCGGTGGATCAAGTTGGGTGCTTGATAGTGGATGTACAAATCATATGACCGGAGAAAGGAGTATGTTCAGTTCATATACCCCCTCAACCGATGCAAATGAGAACATTGTCTTTGGAGACAACTCAAAGGGGGATGTGATCGGTCTTGGTAAAGTTGCTATAACTCTAGATCATTCTATCTCCAATGTTTTGCATGTTGATTCGTTAAGTTACAACTTGTTGTCCGTTTCACAACTTTGTGAGATTGGCTACAATTGTCTCTTTACGGATAAGGGTGTGGACGTTCTTAAGAGGGAGGATTCCTCTATTATCTTTACGGGTCGTTTGAAGGGCAAGCTTTACCTAGTTGATTTCAACAAAAGTAAGGCTAAGCTTGAGACTTGTTTAGTGGCAAAATCTAGCATGGGTTGGCTATGGCATCGCCGACTAGCCCATGTTGGGATGAGGAACTTGGCCAAACTCCTAAAGAATGAACGCATCCTTGGACTAACAAATGTTCATTTTGAGAAAGATAGGATATGTGGAGCTTGCCAAGCCGGAAAGCAAGTAGGTGTACCTCACCCATCGAAGAGCATCATGACCACTACTCAACCTTTGGAGTTGATTCATATGGATCTCTTTGGACCGGTTGCCTACATAAGTATCGGTGGTAATAAATATGGATTGGTAATTGTTGATGATTATTCTCGTTTCACTTGGGTGTTCTTTGTTTATGATAAGTCTCAGGTACAAGACAAGGTGAAAAGCTTTGTGAGAAGGGCTCAAAAGAAATTTGGTCTCCCAATCAAGAAAGTATGAAGTGACAATGGGACCGAGTTCAAGAACACCATGGTGGAAGAGTTTCTTGATGATGAGGGCATCAAACATGAGTTTTCAGCTCCTTACACCCCTCAACAAAATGGTGTGGTAGAGAGGAAGAATAGGACTCTCATTGATATGGCAAGGACAATGCTTGATGAATACAAGACTTCGGACATCTTTTGGTGTGAAGCAATCAACACCGCATGTCATGCCATCAACCGTCTCTACCTACACAAGAAGCTTCAAAAGACATCATATGAACTCCTAACCGGTAACAAACCAAAGGTGTCTTACTTTAGAGTTTTTGGGTGCAAAGTGTTCATTCTCAATAAAAGACCCAAAACCTCTAAGTTTGCTCCTCAAGTTGATATTGGCATATTACTTGGTTATGGATCAAATGAGCATGCCTATCGTGTCTACAACCAAACCGTTGGTAGAGTTGAGATCATGATAGATGTGACATTTGATGAATCTAATGGCTCTCAAGTAGAGCAAGTTGATGCAAGTGTTGTAGGAAAGGAGAACCCACCTTGTGAAGCAATCAAGGATTTTGCCATAGGAGAAATTAGGCCATTGGAAGATGAAGATGATGATCATGAGGAACCTCAAGGTGTTGCTGATCAAGATTCCGCTGTCATACTCAACAACCAACAGCAGCAAACGCCTGCTGCAATGCCGCCCCTAGGGCCGGCAGTGCCGCCCCCAGTGAACTAGCAGCAAGTAGTCCAGCAAGGACTTCATCACCTCAAGGGCTGAACCTAGAGCCTATATTTGAACAAGAACAAGATGCTAGTACATCATAAGATCAAGGAGGTGTTGAACACCCAAGACTACGCCAAACTATACAACGGGATCACCCCGTTGACAACATTCTTGGAAGCATCCGCAAGGGGGTAACAACTCGTTCTCATATAGCAAACTTTTGTCATTATTACTCGTTTGTTTCCTCCTTAGAACCCTTAAAGGTAGAGCAAGCACTTGATGACCCGGATTGGATTATGGCAATGCAAGAAGAGCTAAACAACTTTGAGAGGAATCAAGTGTGGACTTTGGTGGAAAGGCCCAATACCAATGTGATAGGCACTAAATGGGTATTCCGCAACAAGCAAGATGAGAATGGTGTGGGTGACAAGAAACAAGGCAAGATTGGTGGCTCAAGGGTTCACTCAAGTAGAGGGCTTGGACTTTGAAGAAACATATGCACCGGTGGCAAGACTTGAAGCAATTCGGATGCTTCTAGCCTTTGCTGCCCATCATGATTTCAAGCTATATCAAATGGATGTCAAGAGTGCATTTCTCAATGGTCCAATACAAGAGTTGGTGTATGTTGAGCAGCCACCCGGTTTCGAAGACCCCAAGTTCCCCAACCATGTCTTCCAACTCCAAAAGGCGCTCTATGGGCTTAAGCAAGCACCAAGAGCATGGTATGAATGCCTTAAGGAATTCTTGCTCAAGCAAGGCTTTGAAATAGGCAAAGCCGATCCTACCCTCTTCACTTACAAGTTCAATAAAGATATCTTTGTGTGCCAAATATATGCCGATGACATAATATTTGGTAGTACTAATGTTTCTTTTTGTGAGGAGTTTAGTAGGACTATGACTAAGAGGTTTGAGATGTCCATGATGAGTGAGCTCAAGTTCTTCCTTGGTTTTCAAATCAAGCAATTAAAGGAAGGGACTTTTCTATGTCAAGCCAAGTACACTCAAGATATGCTAAAGAAGTTTGACTTGGTGAATGCGAAGCCCATCAAAACTCCAATGTCAACCAATGGACATCTTGATCTTGATGTTGAAGGAAATGTCGTGGACCTAAAGGTATATCGCTCCATGATCGGCTCTCTCCTTTACCTTTGTGCATCTATGCCGGACATAATACTTAGTGTGTGCATGTGTGCTAGATTTCAAACTAACCCGAAAGAGTGCCACTTGGTGGCGGTTAAGAGAATCTTAAGATATTTAGTACACACTCCTAACCTTGGCTTGTGGTATCCTAAGGGCTCCAAGTTCGATCTACTTGGCTATTCGGATTCCGATTATGCCGGTTGCAAGGTAGACCGAAAAAGCACTTCGGGGACATGTCAATTCCTTGGACGGTCCCTAGTGTCTTGGGGTTCTAAAAAGCAAAATTGTGTAGCCCTTTCCACCGCCGAGGCCGAGTATGTTGCAGCTGGTGCATGTTGTGCTCAACTACTTTGGATGAGGCAAACCTTAAAAGATTTCGGATGTAAATTCACCAAGATACCTCTCTTGTGTGATAACGAGAGTGTCATTAAACTTGCAAATAACCCGGTTAGTCACTCTAGAACAAAACACATAGCCATTCGTCATCACTTCTTGAGAGACCATGAATTAAAAGGAGATATCACAATTCGCCATGTGAGCACCGAAAAGCAACTAGCCGATATCTTCACTAAGCCTCTAGATGAGACAAGGTTTTGTGCTTTGCGTAGTGAGCTAAATATTCTTGACTCCCGTAACCTGGTTTGATTTATAGCACACATTTGTTTGTCAACCTAGCGACATAGGAAAAGCTTTATGAAAATCTTCAATTATGTGTTTCAAAACCTTTTTCAAAAGACCAACTAGGGGTTGTGACCATTGTCTGTAATGTTGAATGCTTACTGGTCATAACTCCTAGGCATATATGTCCATATCTAATATAAAGAACGGTCCAACTAGAATTAGTCCAGTAGCTGTCTCACACCCAGGCCGGCAGTGCCGCCCTTTGAAGGCCGACAGTGCCGCCCTCTGTCCTTTGGGCAGATTCGGGTGAATCTTTTGTGGACTCGTGGGCTTTTATAAAACCCTTCCATTGCTGAGTGCCCACGGTCACGCCGCCTCTCCCTCGACCAGAACACCCCTCACCTCTCCTCTCTTCCATAGAGGTGACCTAGGAGCTCCATTGTCGTCCCCTTGGCCGGCATTGCCGCTCCTCAACCCTCCACCATCGACTTTCTGCGAGATTGGTGGACGTGCTGCTTGTGGAAGGCAACCCTCTCCTCATTCCCCTTCAATCCCACGATTTGGAAGCAAGGTGAAACCCTAACCTAACCTTTTTGGTTCGATCTATGCAATGTGATGGTTCTAGTTGGGGATTTATGTTTTTGGGAGGTGTATGAAGGGATTGGAACTAGTCTTAGGGCTTGGACTCAATGGATTTGGGTTCACACTTTTCAAGTGAACAGGGGCAGGGCGGCAGTGCCGCCCCTAGCAGAATCCATCTGCTATGCCTCTATTTCCTGGGGAGAGTAGATCCAGATGGGCTGAGTTCATACCCTAATCCAAATTCTTGTCCCTAAATATACTTTACCCTTCATATCCTTGGCTAGGGCATCATATTCTGTTTAAATAGACTGTGATTCTGAAATTTTGACAAGGTGTAGAAGTAGTTGAAACCAGAATTTAGACAGAGAAAGAAATCTGGAGAAAATCCAGTGGAGCACCTCAGGGCGGCAGTGCCGGCCAAAGGGGGGTGGCAGTGTCGCCCTACCCTTGCTGATTCAAACAGCAAGCCTCCACTTGGGTTCTTCTCTGTATTTCTTCCTTTGTTTAACCTCTGTTTTTAATTTCATCTACACACTGTCATAGATAGTTTCTTATCTAGTCTTTATATGTGTTGCATAGATGAATCCTGGTGGTGAAGGAAGTGCAACCGGTGGCAGGAGGAAGCGGGTTGGCAAGGAGCCAAGCCGCAAGGCCAGTGGGAAGACTTAGGCTCCCTTTGATAGAGACGCAACATTTGCAGAAGAAGAGAGAAATCAGATGGAGGGCTATGAGATTCCTTGGTGGCCAGAGACACCTCATCACCTCACTGAGTTTGATCCCATGTACATACAGGAGGTTGATGGGGAGTACCTACTTGTAGCACCTGAGGACTCCTATCAGCATGCTGTCACAGATTACTCAAGGTCTTGGAAGGCTACTCAGGAGGCTAGGGCAGTCAATCCCTATTCAGTGCCAACTAGCAAGATATGCAAGATGCAGTACATTGACTTTGCTGAGTTCGAAAGCAGGCAGGATGTTCAGCTGAGTGGGGCTATCAGTGTGTGTGATCATTTTCAGATGACTAACCTCATGGGCTTCAGGTATGATTGGAACACAGAGATCCTTGCTCAGTTTCATGCTACTTACTTTTGGGATCAGGAGAAGGATGAGATTCATTGGATGACTGACGGTCGCCACTACCGTTATGACTATGTCACCTTCTGCCGGATTCTTGGTTTTGGGAGCGAGCACACGGCTTTGCCTAGTATCCACCAGGGTGCTAGAGCTGAGCCACACACAGTGAGCTACATATGGGAGGATCAGATTGAGGGGGAGCCCAACTGGTCCAGGACCAACCTCAGGAGCCTTCACTACATTCTGAACAACTTCATAAGGGTAACTCTCAATCCTAAAGACAATGCTACTGATCTTAATGGTTACATCACAAATGTTTTGTCTCGGTTTCCCAATGGAGAGAGGTTCAGTATTCCGAGGTTCATATGGATTGAGCTTGCCTGTGCCTTGGATGATACTAGGAGGAGGCTACCTTATGCTCCTTATTTGCAGTTTGTGATTGAGAGGGTCACTGGGATGAGATTTTCCAAGGATTGTGAGCACACCATGTGTGTGATCAAGAAGACCAGAGGAGGTGCACCACCAGCTACTGCTCCACCAGTTCCACCTTCTACAGGTGGTGGTACCTTTCAGAGACAGAGGGATGTTCCTGAGACTTCTCATTCTCGTTCTCGCTCTAATGTCAGATCCATGAGTGGGAGAAGGATGAAGAAGTTTGGAGAGTGGATCAAGGTCATCTTCACTACATGCACTTATCAGGCCAGGATCACCTATGAGGAGTAGGTATCTAGCAGAGAGGCAGTTGCAGGAGCCAGGGAGTTGCAGGGACTTCCACCACTTCCTCCAGTGGAGAGTCCTCCAGTGTTTCATAACCTGCCACACTTGTCAGTTTCCAGTGATGAGGATGATGATGATGAGCAGGGTCAGTGGGACAGTTCTCAGTGGGCTCCTTGTGACCGGGTGTATGGCAGGAGGTCATGTCGTCAGCAGCAGCAGGAGGTTGAGGAGGAGACAGCTGCACCTCCACCTCGTCGTTCACACCGTCAGCGTGGTCCGCGCTTCACACAGACTACACACCGAGCTGGACACGCCGTAATCTCCAGTGATGATGAGGATATGGAGGAGTGATTGGTTCCCCTTCTCTTTTCTTCTCTTTTTGGCGCTTGATGCCAAAGGGGGAGAAGTTTGGGGGGTCAAATCTTTTTCGCTGCAGTTTGAGCTTCATGTCATATCCGTTGAGAGAGAGTTAGTTTATTAGCTTGTGAGGTTGAGTGCCGCCGCAAAACTCTATTTTATGTAGTAAGGCACTAGTTTGACTCTATTTATGTTGGATATGGACATGTATTTGTGGATTTCGATTCATGTCATTTTATCTTTGTGCCTGTGCTGTTTTAGATCTGTTGTTTCTTGTGTAGAAACCTCACTGTTACCTGACTGTTATAGCCAGAGCGACAGTGCCGCCCCCTGCTACAACAGCCAGGGTTGTGTGCTTTTATTTCATATAAACTATCATATGCATCACGTCTCATCCTGTGACACATATTTTGAGCACCCCACAACAAGCATGGTTATAGGGGGAGGCCCCAAATCACTTTGAATGTGTGAAACTTGGTTTATAATACCAATTTGAGAATTCAAATCTCAATTCACATATTCAGGGGGAGTTCTCTACACCCATGATTGTATATCTCAGATTTATGATTATTCTTTTGTAAACTTGAATTGGGTTGTCATCAATCACCAAAAAGGGGGAGATTGAAAGTGCAATCAAGCCCTAAGTGGGTTTTGGTGTTGATGACCGCTTAATTCAAGAAACTAATGAGATCTATTGAGATGACAAGTAGGTACTAACAAAAAGAGGAAAGACATAGAGAAGGTGGAGGTACCACAACTACTATAGTGGCTACTCTACTCATCAAAGGTTTAAATTCATTTATGGTTTGAATTTGAGTATAGGTATGTCGTACTATTAAGGGGGATTCTAGTGTTGTTTGGTCATATGTGAATCACATGCTCAAATATATATCTTAGACATGCACTCAGCTAGCTCAGTGTCCAGGCCAAAACTCTCATCCAGCAGACACACTGAGCTAGGGCGGCAGTGCCGCCCTCTATTCCCAGCGAATTTCCTTGACTATAAAAAGCCGCTGGAAAGCTCTCCACCTCACCAGTCTAGTACCCCTTCGTCTTCCTCGCATTCCGACCGTTTGAAACAGAGCTCTCTCTCCCTCTCTCTCACTCCATTGTTGACATTCACCCTCCAAGCAATCCCACACTTCCAACCATAGATTCTTGAGGGAAAAGGCAGCAAAACACTCCTAGAGAGCGGATCTACTACTTCCCAAAGTCTAAGAGCTTGTGGTTCACTTTTGGCCGGCAGTGCTAGGGTTTGTTACCCTTGGAGATTGCTCCTAGCCAGCTAGGCGTCGCCCTAGAGCTTGCCCCTTGTTTGTGGCAGCCTAGGGAGGTTTGTAATCGACTTGTGAAGCTAAGGTATTACCCCTCATCTCAAGGATTCACTTTCTTGACTTGAGATTGAGTTGGAGTTTCAAAGCTCCTAGCCTTTGTGGCACCTCAACAACATGGACTTAGGCAAGCCTTGGTGGTGAGCTGAACCACGGGATAAACATCGTGTCTTGTGTGCTGGTCCCCTAGGGTTTTATTCTTGCAATATATCTTGTGGTAGGGTTTGTGTTGGTGATTCAAGGAAAGAAGTGATTTCTGTGGTAACCAGTCTTCGAACTGGTTCTTGTGTTGATTTTGCAGGGAAGGACTCACCTTGGTACCTAGTTACTCCCTGCCAAACCTCAGCTCTATCTGCTTATTATTTTTAGGCCGGCAGTGCCGCCCTATAGAGGCCGGCAGTGCCGCCCTTGTGTTTGACATCTTCTTGAAGTGAATTTTTACAGGCCTATTCACCCACCCTCTAGGCTATTTACCCTTCCTCAGATCCTACAAAGACCGAGCCGCCCCTCACAGCGGCGCAGCAGCTTGGCGGCGCGGGCAGGGAGGCCAAGCCGAGCTCAGAGGCGGACGCAGAGTGACGGCGCGCAGCAGCTCGGCGGCGCAGACCCGCACGGACGCGGACGCAGAGTGGCGGCGCGGGCAGGGAGATCGAGCCGCGCCTCACGGCGGCGTAGCAGCTCGGCGGCGCGGGTGGGGAGACCGAGCCTCGCCTCACGGTGGCGCGGACCACTACGTCAAAAACGATTTTGCGCAGCTTTGCAAAAAAACTCTCCGCAGCGGACACTAGTTTTGCCCGCTGTGAAACATCCCGTGATTTATCACAACATACATTTTTTTATTTACCGTGACGGGCTTTTACCGGACATCTTAAGACGTCCGCTGCGATAAATACTCTATTTACCGCAGCGGACGTCTTAAGATGTCCGCTGCGGTAAATCGATTTACCGCAGCGGGTAACATTAAAAGCCCGCCACGAAAAAGGCCTAGGCCCATCAGGCTCAGCTCGAAGTCCGATAGCCTTTTTCTATATATATTTGAGAACTTAGGGTTTGAGCCAAATAAGACACCCGTCGGCCCCCGCCACTAGACTCACCAAACGCACACACACCACACAAGACTCACGCACGACACACACACCACGAGACGCACTGTAACACCCCGGGTGTTAATACCTTAATTAAAAATTTGATCATGTCATCATATACATTAAGCATCATTCATTTGTTTGAAAACCTGGCTATGCATTGAACTAAAATGAGTTTAATTGTCTATGTTTGATCAATTGTTTGAATGCAGGTCATCTTTTCAAATTCTCAAATTAAAATCTGAAATCCAAACCCTAGTTCCTAGAGGGGGTGGATTAAACCCTAAACATGATTTTCAAAATCTATAAAGTTTTTGCTTATGGTTGTTTAAGCAAAGTTGTAGATCTTAAAATTTTGAGCATCTTTCGTGTTCAAAGTTTTTCCTGAAAACCCCTGGAAGCTTGAGCATTTTGCAAAATAGCCACAGGGTCAGTTCTGTCCTTTCATTGAGCAGTTGCATGGCGGGGTTGAACTCGACGCCGCACCTGTCCGACACCTGTTGACACCTCCGTGTGATGCCTGTCCATGGACTCACGTCTTGTCGAGTACGTGGCGAAATCGCGAAACCCGTTGCCGTCTTTAAAACGGGACAATGTCCTCTCTGTATCCCTTTCCACGCCGCTGCTCTACTCAACTCTACTCGCTCTGATTTGCTCCGCCGAGCGCTTCACCTCCATTGACGAACTCGTCCAAGATCGTTAGCCACTTCCAACCACTAAATCCTCCGCCATTGTCTCCGCTTTGACCTTGCGCATTCTCGAGGTGAGTTGGTGAAAGCCATCGAGCCTGCATTTGTTCAGCGCGGCTCCGTCTTCCTCAGCTCCGACGAGACCGCCGCCGCTCTGGTCAGTCTTCGACCAGGCTACACAGGAGCCACATTGTCTTTTTATCTTTTGTTTCTTGCTCCCTGTTCATCTCTGATCCTTGTCGGTTTCTCCATTTTGCAAATGGTGGACCATAGCTCCGGGAACATCTTCGTTGCCGCTCGGTTCTTCGTCTCCGCCGGTGCGTTCTCCATCGACAGTCGTCTCTGCTTCATCTCCGGCCACGCTTGCTAGCGCTTCGTGACCAGGGTGAGCTCCTCGACCACTCCGCTCTACTCGTTTATCCTTGAATCGAGCCTTCGAGCTCTGTCCTCGAGCGTCGCCGCTGTTCTTGTTCGGCGCAGCGGTGTGTTCGTCGTCGAGTCATTGTAGTTGATCTTTTCAAGATCTGAGTCTTGCGCTAGCTTTGTCTAGACATCCTGAGTTAGGTTCGAGGGGTAGTTGCCCTCGAGCACGTGCGTGTTTTCTCCGGCGCCCGTCGCCCAGATCCCCGCCGACCGCCAGTGCCGTCGATGAGGATGTTGCGTTTAGCTCCGAGTCCGTTTCGTGCGCGCTTTGCGTTGTTTGGGTGCCGCTTAGCTTGCTAGAGTTGTTGGTTGAGTCGATCGAGGGTCAATCGAGTCATGTGTCTGTCGGTGTATGCGCGGTCGAGCTCGGGTCGCCGCCATTACCGTCGACGAGGTCTCCTGGGTAGGTTTTAGCCTCATTTCTGTTGGGCGTGTTGCTCGCGGTTGTCCTCTGAGTCGGGATCGAGGCCTAGCTTCTGTGATCGAGGTCTATCTTCATCGATCGAGGCCTAGTTTCTCTGATCGAGGTCTAGCTTCATCGATCGAGGTCTAGTTCGCCGATCGAGGTATGTGCTCAACGGTGCATGATCGGTCGAGCTCCGGTCGACCGTCATCACCCTCGATGAGGTGTCTCTGAGGGTTTGTTTGGGTCGTGGCGCACCTCGTTGGGTTCGGCTCGGCGAGTCGAAGCAGGTTCGAGGGGTAGCCGTTCGGTTTGGTCACCAACGGCGACTCGCCGCCATGTTTTGTGGTTCTCGACGTCGCTCGAGCGTCTGTGTCCCTGATGGACGGGTTTTAGCCATCAGTGGGTTGTGTGCAAAGTTTTTCCTATTCCTGGGTTAGTTCCGTTTGTTTCTAATCATGTAACAATGCCCTGTTTAATTATAAAATGTTTAGAAACCCTATTAACTTTAGGCTTTGAGTGATTTTGGATTATTTGATACAAATGGTCAATTGTCCAGTGACAAACACAAGTTGGACATGCTTGATGTACTGTTGTTTGCTCAGTTCTTTTGGATGTAATAATTAACTAGATAACCAAGATAAATAGGGTTTAATTAATTTGCTCTTTAACCTAGTGTTGCTTTCCTTCATGAAGGGAAGTGGTACTCAAGGTGCAATCTGTTTTAGTCTTCTCTTAAGAGCATGTTTGTTTGTGTTGAGCATCATGTTTACTATTCAAGCATCCTCTGAAACATGTCATTATATCGTGTAGATTGTTCGTTGGTTGGGTTGGATACCTCCAGTGAAGAGGATTTCTCTCTTGAATCTGAGCTCGAGTTCGTTTATCCCTCCAACCAAGGCAAGCCCCGGTGCATTCAAACATTTCCTTGTATTTAAAATGATTGCTTTAAATACACTTATGTTTATATTATTGCATTATGATACTTTATTAAATTCCTACTTGATGCATAGCTTTATCCTTGTATTATTTGTACCTTTAACCTTGACACTTGTTTAAAGATGCAAAGTTTTTGCAAAAATGCTTAGTATGCTTAGAACTTTTATAGTGGGTGATTTCCGGTCACCTATGCATGACGTATTGCTTCGGCAAATGGTTATGTTTTCTGAGAAGGGGATGTTGTTGTTGGAAGTAATAATCTGAGACCGGGCGGACACGGTGTTGGAGAGCCATCAGCGGTGTCTGGTGAGCGGGTTCTTTCTGCCTATGTTGATTAGGAACCGTCCGTTGTAGACGTCCAAGGGTTGTGACTTTGGAGTACTTATCACATACTCCGGGAAGCTGGACTCTGGCTATTCTCGCTTGAAGAACGGTTAACCCGCACTGGGAGTGGAGATATGGCGAGAGTAGTGTGTACCCTCCAAGTTAGCGAACTGGATGGAGGCGTACTGTGCTCTCGGGTGACGGAACCCCAGTCTTGGCGAGAGGATCCAGGGAAAGGTAGTCATATGCGTGCTTTAAGCGGCTGTATATGTCGTGTGATAGGGAAGCCCTAGCTAGGATAAACCGGTTCGAATCGCCGTGTTCCTCGGATATGGAAACATGACCTTGTCCTCTACCGCGTAGTAATACACTTTAACTGGATACTTGTTGGATCCCTTTATGGATGGTTATTACCTTGTTATCGATCATACATCTAGATCGATACTTGAGTAATCTTATGGATAACATAAATGATTTCAATTCTTTTTATAAATGCTCATTTATGCAAAATTCTTGATTCTTGCAAACCACACCTTGAATCCTATGCCTTGCATACTGTTTTGTCCACCAAATACTTTTCTTTGTCGGATAAGTCTTGTGGAGTACTCCCGTACTCAGGGTTTGTTAACCCCTGTTGCAGATGAGGATCACAACCCGGTTTGTGTGGCTTCTTGCTGCATGACCGTGGTCAGTGTAGATGAAGATGAAGAATAAACTGTCCTTGCTTGACTCTTGGGCAAGAGTACCTCGGTTGTTTGTTCATAATCTATTAGCAGCTTGGTGTAACCTTATCGTATGACACTAAGTTATGTTTCAAAACTTATGGTTTGTAATATGACTTTAAATTTCCGCTACTTTGATGTAATATAAAAATTTCGTATTACTTCTGTCATGATTGTAATGAGGTGATCCTGTTCGGAAAGAGGTGGATGACCCGCTGCAAAGTGGCGACACCTGATGGGCTAATTAAGATTTTGGATCATCTGTTGGGATTAAGTGGTTAATCCTGGCAAGTGGGCTTTATCTTAAAAGGTTCTGTCACACGCACGCACACCACCAGACTCACGCACACACACCAAACAAACGCACGCACACCACCAGAGTTGTTGCCCCACGCCGGAGGGGAGAAGAAGTTGTTGGGGAGGCCGGGGGAGGCGCTTCCACGCGGGCGCAGCGGCGTGGGCAAGGCGCGGCGAGCCGGGCGCGACGAGGCGGCTCCGCGTCGGACGCGGCGGGGCGGTGCAGGCGCGGCGAGCCGGATCCGCGACGACGCGTCGGGCTTCCTCCACCACGGCGAGGATCCGGCTAGGCGGCTCTAGATCCGACCACAACGACGTCTTGGCGGCGAGCCGGATCCGCGAGGACGCGTCGGGCTTCCTCCACCACGGCGAGGATCCGGCTAGGCGGCTCTAGATCCGACCACGGCGACGTCTTGGCGGCGGCCTCCTCGAGGATCCGATGGTGGATCGTACGACGAGGGTGGCGGCGGTGCAACAACCCTCGATGGGCTTTGACGGGCTTGTGGACAGTGTGGGTTCACGGTGCAGATGGATTCGGCAGCGGCGGCTGCAACGACCGGATGCGACGGCGGCGACGCTGGGCTCAGTGGGCCTGTCGATGGACTTAGCGGGCTTCTAGGGTTTTTTATTATTTTTTTATTTTTTTGGAAGGATTAACCGCAGCGGGCATTGTAGGGTGCCCGCTGCGGTAAATAGTATTAACCGAGCGGGCTTCTTATGTTGCCCGCTGCGGTTAATCGGTTTTTCGCAACGGGCACTTGCCATCGCCACGGTAAACGCCACATTTACTGTGGCCTTGTCATCGCAGCGGACGTGATTGCCCGCTGCGAAAAACAGATTTTGACCGACACACAAAATCTGTTTTGACGTAGTGGACGCGGAGGGCTTGGAGGGCCTGTGGATGGGCTCGCCGACCGGGCTTATCCACTGTTTTTTCTTTTTTTTGTTTTTTATTTTTATTAACTGAGGCGGGCAATTAAACCGCCTCCATAAATCTCGGATTTACCGAGGCCTTTGATTGGAGGCGGACGCGTTTGCCCGCCTCGGTTAACGAAAAACACCTGCCTCCAAAAACGAATTATGTACTAGTGTCTATACCAAAGTTATAGTTCTCAATGTGGTCTATATATTTATAGTTCACAAGTTTATGGTTTGAAGTCGTTTAGAGCACCAAGTAATCATTTTAATTTTCTTTAATTTGAAATATAAATTTTATAATTTTTAAATGACATCAGATGTTGACATGGTCAATACACATTTTTAAATCATTTTTAAGCTATATTATGGGGGAAAATAAAAGTAATTTTTGGAATATGTTTTAGAACTGTTTTGAAGGTATTATAAGAAAAAATATAAAATATTTTAAAACATTTTTATAACTTAACTTTGAAGCATTATTAGGCTTATTTTTAAAATACACATTTTATACTATTTTGAGAATTTAAACCGTTTTCTGAAATAAACTTGAAAATGTGTTTAAACTACATTTTCAAAAACTTTTGATCTTCAACTTAAACTCATTTTGAGAGATCTAGTTTTTGAAACATAAATTTGAACTCAGTTCATTGGTGGGGAGCTCGACAATCCAATTGAATTTTTGCATGTGAAAATTAGCGGGCAGCTTTATCGTTGTTGTGAGGTCTAATTTTGAATCTGTACAGGCCCAGTTGGGCATGAAATCGCACCGTATTCTGTTATGATCGGGCCTATGCAGGAAAACCTGCTCGATTGCATTTCATATGGGCTAGAAACCTCTGTTCTTGCCCATCTTGGTGAATGAAGTCACCAGACCTAAGTTTATTGGCCCGATCTAAGATTGCTATCCTCCTTGTCCTTGCTCTGCCTGCAGCATGTCCATGACTAGGCCTAGTTGAATTCAGTTTCCATTTATCGAGAACGATGAAGCTCAATTTGATTCCCCCGATTGAAATCTTAGTTTGATGAGACGAATGAACTGCTCGTGTCAAATTTGACTGCCTCTATTTTCAAGTTGACAGTAGCCAAGTAGACCCATCATTTTAGAATCTCAAATATTAGGAATAGAGATTTTGAGGAAAAACTATCCTCCAACAGCTTATCTAAATATAGCCATCCTCTATTCTGAATTTTTCGCTAGTCAAATATAAAAGACGAGAATGTCTCTTTAGAGTGTGGATAGGATATAGAAAAGCCGACTCTTTAAATGGTAATTTTAGAGAATGGAATGTAGAAAGACTCTTGGAGATGCTCTTAGAGTACGAAACCACTCGTTTACATATAGATAATGTCCCAGTTGATTACAGAGTAGGCGACCTTCACTCATTTTAGAGTAGGCGAGCTTAGTAATCGACAAAGGATTATAGAAGCCAGGGACATTATAGAAGCCAGGGACAGTATAGACTATTGGCAGTTCTTTTAGAGCATCTCCAATGGTTTTGTAAATGGGCTTGACATTCATGTTTTTTAAAAAAATATATATAAAAAATCTCCTATCCAACGGTTTGGTAAATGGGCTTGACATTTTTGTTAACTTGACAAACACCAGGTGATATTTGGCATATATGTCAAACTGCAGTTCGCTTGGCAATCGCCCCGCGCGCTATTCTCGCGGGATATTTTCCCCTCGCGCGTACAATTTTTAGTTTTGTCAAGTGAATAATGGGAAACCGTTGGAGATTGACTATTTTTATCTTTGTCATATTCATTTGGGACTTGACAAATTTCTAATTTTACCAATGAAAAAATATAAAACCGTTGGAGATGCTTATCAAGTTATCAATACAAGAACATAAGCGCTCAACATTCCACAAGACATGGCAATACTGCAGTTTCCCTACCATGCATTCTTTGGTACCTACCACTTGGCCGGCGCTGCACACGCCACCAGTCTGTTCCAAAACTGATCCTCACTTTCTACCCAACAACTTCACCGCACTGAAGGCTACGGGCCATGCCCAGGCACTCTATATATTCTCCGTGCCAAACCAAGAACCACTTTGCGATCAAATCATCATCACTGGATCACATATGCCCTCACGGTGCGCCGTGGAAAGCAACCTCGCCACCATTTCTGGCGCGCCACCGTACCGCGCCCGCATCGATACAGGCCGATAGCAATAGCATGCACACGGGGCGCCACGGCACGCCGGTGAAGATCCCTGTCAGTGTCCGGCAGGGCAGGCGCGCTCACGAAGATCTCCGGGCCACCCGCCTCGGGATTCCTCGTGATGGCGACTCGATCGGCCGGCCATGTCAGGATCGTGCACATTTTTCCCTTGCTGGTGGCAGGGGGGCTCCATTTGTCCTAGCTGGCCCGTCGGCACTTGGCACTTTGGCAGTAATGTTCTAGTACAAGCTTACGATGCAGTGCTACGCGATGCATGGTGGCAGATGCAGCAGTGACCGGCCATATATGGGGAAAAAAATTATATGCGGCAGTGCCGCACACGGTCATCCCGTGCGACACTGCCTAATCTCCGTCCACTGGGTGCATCGAAAATCCCATAGACTTAATGGGCCAGATTTAGATGGATAAAAAAATAAACAGCGCGGTGTCGCACACAACCTCCTGTGCGACGGTGCTGCATACAATTTTTTCCCCATATAAGGTAGAGAGTGAGTGAGCGAGCAGCTCCCATTCCGAGCAGAATAGTAGGTAGGTAGCTCTAGGGTGAATCTTTTCTAGCCCGTAGAAAACGTACAGCCACGAGGCTCCGATCGACGACGAAAAGGTGATAGATGCCGAGAGACAAAGACGAAGAGAACTTGGCGAGAGCCAGCCAAGCGGCGCCGTACAAGACGACCAGCCACGCGGATGAGGTCTAGAAAACGCTGCTCTAGCAACGGCGGCCGGCCGGGAACAGGACAACGACGATTCGGTCGATCAGAACAGTGTCCCTTTCCGGATTCGACGACGATCGATCATCGGTGTACTACCGTCCTCTATTGGGTTTCGGCGCTGGGGTTATCTGCTAGCTGTACTAATCTTTCTCAACGCATATATTGTTCCATCATCTTTATCCATCTCTTTTATTTGCGTGATTGCCTCGATCTCTTTTCGGCTGTCAAATTCAGACATGGATATACTGCGGAATGCGGATATCGTTGTCCAGGCGTGGGTGTGATATGATGAACGAATGGAATAGCTAAATTGTGCGGATCGAGGTTGTTCGCTCGCTTTATATCCCCACTCCCCAGGATCTGCAATGCTCGTTCGCCGTCGCCGATCATCACACGCATTTCCGTCGTCGTTCGTGGTGGCGCGCGTTGCCACGTACGTATGTGACGGCCTAGCTAGCTCTTCCGATCCTTAATTAAGCGTGGCAGAGTTGGAGCACGACTGCACGAGGCGGAAGCGTCGACAGCACAGCTAGCGCAGCTATAATCCAATTCATGAATGCAAAATGGCAACCTCGAGACTTTTGAAGCCCAAACCGGACGGATTGGTGGTTTAGCTCGGACGAAGATGCACAAGCACACGCTGTCCGCGACATACATACTATACTATGCCATTTCTTTCTCCTCTTTCGCCATCGGATCGGCTGGCTGCCTGTTTTATGTGGACGCAGGCAAGCAGCAGCGCACGACGCGAGTTTGGAAACCGGCCGTCACCACCCGCTCGCCGCGAGTCCGGCCGGGCCGGGGGCGCGGTATCGATCGACGCAATGCGAAAATATGTTCGATTCTCACGTCGTGTCACGCTCACGCACCGATCCAACGCAGCATTCCGGCGGTGTCCTGTCCATATACGGAATGATGCACAAATATCTCTATTGCATCGGCCGTATACGATACGACCGCGCACATATACTGCGACGTGCGGCATTCCGGCGTGTGGTCGCCTGGCCTTACACTGAATCGACCGCGGCGAAAGGAGATGCATGGTTGTGGTCGTATCTGTATCACCTATCACATTTTTTTGATAAGGTATCACCTACGTATCACATGTTTTTTTGATAAGGTATCACCTACGTATCACATATGTGTGTGCACTGTGTGGAAGCGGGAGATACACATATATAACACGGGCATCTATTTCGGGCGATGCAGAATTAATCGTGGACCGCGCGGAGGAATGGGACATGATGTGGATTTGGTCGCCGCGCCGTCTCCACACAAGGTGATCATGTGGTCGTGTACGAGCCGGAGCCAGTTGTGTGCATCGCTACAGCCTGTGAGGGTGACCGGTGACGAAATGACGATGGAATGATCATCTCTTAGACATTGAAGTCAAGATTATACTAGGACTCAATAGAAGAACTTTTATATTGAAGAAATAAGGGGTTAACGCGGTTGGCACAGGTGGCCGGGTTGTAGGAATGCACGTCGAGTGTTAATGCACTACTAGAGAACAGGTCTTTCGGTGTCCAAAATGAGTTTTAGTCTCGGAAAATTTTGCGTCTAGGACTAATAGATTTTTAGTCCGGGTTGGTGTTACGAACCGGCCGGGACTAAGGTCCCTCGATGCGTGGGTTCAAAAGGGAGGAGTTCCATCTATTAACATATAAGTTGAGTAGGTGTGATGGTTTGTGTGCGTGAGGCTATGTGGAAGGTCTAAGGTTCAAATCCCATGGGGTGCAAGTCTAAGGTTCAAATCCCATGGGGTATAGTTGTGGTGGAAAACTTTATTTATTTTTTTACTGGAGGGACTTTTAGTTGCAACTGGGACTAAAGAAAAATAACTTTGGTCCAAAGACCTATTTTGATCGGGGTTAAAGGTAGTGATGGCAACCTCAATGCTGGAGGGACCTTTAGTCCTGGTTGTACCCAACCGGTACTAAAGGAAAATACCTTTAGTCTAAAGACCTATTTTGACCGAGGTTAAAGGTAGTGATGGCAACCTCAATACCATGAAAGCTATATTGGTGAGGAAGAAATGCTATACGGATGACCATAATCGATCATGGGCCATCCGACCTGACCCGAGAGTTCATCAGTTCAAGTTGGGTCATGGCTTTGGGCTCATACATTACCTGATCCAACATGGAAAAAACCAACCCAAAGTAGATAAAACTTAAAAAACAAGAAATTGCTCAGCCCAGCCCAGCCCAACCCACCAGCGCATCACTTCGACCTTGAGCTAAATATTCACCAGTGAAGTCTATCTTTTGTAGTCACTTTAGGTGAATACCATGGGGAGAAGGCTAAGATCATAATCATCATCATAATGATCAGGCCATGTTCAATTGGAAATACCCCTACGTCATGTGCTCATGTGTGGAGCAATGGTAAGATGCCCCACAATGAGTATCATTGCTTCTAATATAACATCTCTCTCTCTCTATTTCTTTTTGTTATTTGGATGACAAAGGGAGAGATATTGCATGGAAAGCAAAATTAAGTAAGAGATCAAGGATTAAGGAGGAGCGCATACCATTACGCACAAAGATGGGGGGGATTGGAAATAAAAAAAATACCCAAGTACTTCGATTATTATCGAGTCAAGCAATATTTTGGACAAGATGGACGATCAATAGGGCATTTAAGAAAGCTTATGTCAATCATAGTGTATATGTGCTTCTTGTTTTACATTCTATGCGACTCTATGTTTGCTTTGCTTGTTGCATCATCAATCACAAAAAAAAGTAGGGACATTGTAAGGATACATGTGCTCATGATCATATCTTTTGGTTTTGGTGATTGAGATGGCAACACACACTATTAGAATCCTACAAGGAAAAGATAAAAATCATAATAAAATGATCCTATCGGCTATCTGTTTTGGACTAACATGTGTGTTAAGTTTATGGCAATCCTAGTGCATATGCACCTACTTTTGTTTTATTTTGTGCTATCTCCCAATCCACCCTTCCTGGGATTTGAGTGACATTGGATTGGTGAGAGTGATTAGAGCCTTTGTGAGGTTATGTGAGCATTAGAGAGTTGATAAAGCCTTAAGCACTTTGTGGCAGCAACAAATTTGTGTTGAAACATTATTTACTCTTGGAGCTTGGCTCCTACACAACTATGCATCGCTGACGAGCAACCAACTTGTGGAGTGCCTCAAGACATTTGAGCTTCCGCTTCTGTTTGCTCGTGTGGAGGGTGGAGGGACACATATTTGTGTGGGAAGTGAAAAGACTGGTCAAGTTGGAAACAAATTCAGGCTAGTTTGGAAATTGACCATGGTCGATATTGGTAAGCCAGGTGCCCTTTGTTGTATTTCTTTGTACTTTTGAAGCAAAAAATAATTATCGGCCTATTTGACACCAAACTCTCCCCAATGCATCAATTTAGTCCTTTCAACACTGGTTTGCATTTTGGGAATCAATACCAAAGAATCATCTAGTCTCCGGAAGTTTGTGATTTCTAAGTCAACCTACTTACTTACCATATTTGTTGTTTTTGTTTATGCCTTACTTGTGTGATCTTCACCTTTATAGTTTATTTATACACTACAATATGAAACCCCCTTTTGCAACACATATATGCGTTGCTAAATGTCTAAATATATGTTTCTAAGGTCTATACCAACGCATTATTTTGCGTTGCTAGAAGTGGCGTTGCAAGAGTACATACTTATGTGTTGGTAAGTATTACATATAAGCGTTGCAATCTAGCTACAGATATAATGGGGATATAACAACGCTTATATCCATTGCAAGTCTTAAGATAGGAAACACTTCTACTTACTCATACGCTTGACCAAATTATTTATTTAGATCCATAACCTTATAGTTTTAATATACAAAACATAAAAGAATGTGACAATAATTGAGATGGATATTATAATTTATTGCATCATTTATAGTATATTACATAAGATATGTCGTACATGTACAAACACCAGAATGGAATGCATACATACATCGTAAGTCTTCTAGAAAATCTGGAACAAAACAACCTATAAAAACATAAATCCTAGATACTAATGCTACCAATCCGCCAAATCTGTGACCTCTTGCTTCAGGTGACAGGTGACATCCATCGTGTAAAATAGTTAACCGATGCTTTCACCTGCAATGACAATATATACTATGTAAGTAACGGATGCTTTTCTGGGACTTTAACTGTTGGACTACTCGGTGACGGCAACAAATAGAAAACACTGAAATTATTACTTGTAAGATCTAGGATTGATTCTTTATATTAATATTAATATAACAATACACCTGCATAATTTAGCTCCAACAAAAAGAATGACAAGCTTGGATTGTGACTGACATTTTTGTGAACCTGATTATGCAGATTGCACATTTGATGACATTAGACATTACTGAAATTGTAGCAGTTAACACCAGTAATCATTTGTACGCAGGCTGCATAAAGTTTCAGCTGCACTGCATAAGAACAGAAGCTGAGTCCGTGTGTGACTATTATAGTTGTGGTAAGATATCAATAAACTATCAGCAACTTGAGACATTGCTGCTTGATCCAATCGTGCCAAAGGAAATGTCGTTCAAATAAGCATGTGTATCTAGGCAACGGATTTAGTGCAAACCGGCAACGGATCTAGTGCAAACTCAACTTCCGTGCAAACTGTGCAAACTCTAATCTGGATCGCAGGATGTTGATCCAAGGGGCACGGAGAGATTGGGTAATTTTGCACTTAACCGCCCGCTCTTAATCACACTTTTACAAATCCCTCCTTCCACCTTTCCCATGCGTCCCCTTGAATCAACATCCTGCGGTCCAGATTAGAGTTTGCACAGTTTGCACGGGAGTTGAGTTTGCACTAGATCCGTTGCCGTGTATCTATTCTAATAATCTAGGTGTTCAAGGAAACTAAACAATTTAATGTGTAAGATAATGTACCAACTAGTAAGATGTAAATTAACAAATAAATATAGGTGCAGTGAAGGAAAAAAATATTCTTGAAAGGAGATGTTAAAAACAAAGTGTCGTAATGGTTGTTCTGCAAGTCGGGGTGACCTCGTAAAATCTGGACACGATGCAAAGAAATCAGAAGATATGTGGGAACTGCATGAGCAAACACATGTTGGATTATTGACTCAATAAAAATAAAAAAGGTAATGACTGATGAATCAAGGGAAGTTACATGCAAAACTCTTCTATATTATATTTTATTGCTTCTGCAAGACCACTACACATAAAACGCAATCAGATAAGATAGTTTGGTATACAGATATAGATCCCATCTATAAGGCCACTATAACCACCATACTTCCACTGCGCATTGTTCGATAAAAATAATATTATATATCAAAAAGAGATTCAAGATAAATAAGAACGAAATTAAGAGAAACTAATTTGGGGATACAAAAGAGTTTAGGGATTTAGGATAAGATTGATGGAGAACAAATCTGAAGGAAGAGAAGATAATACCTCAGAATCACATCACCGAGGCCACTAGATGGGATATCTGCTTTGAGCAGAGGGAGATGTGAGACCACCTTCGCATCATGGCGTGAACTTCCCCAATCTCTGCGGATCCTTGAATGGAAAAATATCTGTATTTTGGAGAGCACTAGGGTGAGATCAGTATCGAGGGTGATGCCTTCAATCTCTAGATCGATCTGGTTGCAAGATTTGCTCATTATCACCGGTACCTCATCTAACGGAGTTCACCAAGGGGTTTATTCGTGGAAGATGGATGTGTGCCGAGGTGAGAGATCAGATGGGATCGAAGGTTCCCGCATGCCCTATGCGAGTATGCGTAGAAATCGTCTGAGGAGGTTGGCGTGTGTGGATGGAATAATTGGGGTACTATTACGGAGGTGGGGGCGGCGCCGTGCGGTGGTTGTTTTGGAAAGGCTGCAACGCATCAAAATTTACGTTGTAGTCTATTCGTTGCGAAAGTAGGGTTAGTGATGTAGTGATAGGTTAGTTGATATGATTGGCTCTAGGTTGCAAAACTCTTTGCGGGTTAAGGGTAAGTTAGACTACAATAGAAAACCTCAAGTGTGCATAAACATGCTAGACCTAGTTTATGGTTTTGCTAGTGGTAGTTTCCATTGAGCGATAGGATTAAGGTTTGAAATTAGATACCCAATTCACCGCACCTCTTGGACAATCACAAGACCTTACACTCATGCTTATTGGACACTTACAAGACCTTACACCCCACCTATTGTATATCCAACAGGTCGTGCCGGCCTGGCCCAGCAGCACGTCGGCCCGTGCTGGCCTAGCACGGCGTCGTACCTCAATGGGCCGTCGTGCCTAACGGGTCGTGCCTGCGCCGTGCCGAGCTCGCGAGGTGCCGCCTCGAGGAGCCGGTGGCACCACCCCGCTGGCTGCCGGTGAGCG
The DNA here is from genome assembly GCA_022036555.1 of Microstegium vimineum. Taxonomy (NCBI): domain Eukaryota; kingdom Viridiplantae; phylum Streptophyta; class Magnoliopsida; order Poales; family Poaceae; genus Microstegium; species Microstegium vimineum. The sequence goes on from CM039120.1 coordinate 7,863,750, forward strand.
GAAGACTGACGTGCGGGGAAGGCCGACAGCGTGTCGCGGCGGTGACGCAAAGGGACCTCGCAGCGGCGTTGTCAGTGACGAAGAAGTCTAGGGGCGGTGCACCCCACCGGCAATGGAGAGGGGCCCGCGGCGGCATCCCGGTGAGCGGAGAAGTCGCAGCCTCCCGGGGCGACGCAACCTACTGGTGGCGGAGCTCGTGGATACAAGGCGCGACTGCACGAGCGACGGAGCGAGCGTGGCGGCGAAGGGAGGGAGGGTGGGCTTAGGGTTAGCCATAAGATGTCAGGATAGGATTTTAGCAGGCCATAATCCATGGAAAATATCGGGCCGCCATCGACCCATATCTAAATGTCGGGCCATGCCTATGTCGTGCCACGGGCCAGTGAGGCGGTCCAGCAACGTCTTGGTGCCTCGGGCCATGCCGACACGGACCCGGTGGCCACGGTGTCGGGTCGTGCTCGGGCCAGACCAAATCATCGGGCCATGGGCCGTGCCATCGGGCCTCGAGCTGCATGGTCAAGTATGACAGCTATGATATAGTGTTTTTTTTATATCAACCAACATAGAAACAATCAGCCAAAGAGGTCTAGACCCTATCATCTCTGCATCAACAATCATGCACAGTTTGATCCGTACCAACTTGCAAGAGGTCGGTGCCCGCCCGCCGGATGCTGATCCCGGATCACGAAACTGTTCGGTCACCATCACGTTCACGCCATTGGCAGCTTGCACAGCTGCAGTGCATGTCATCACCTGACGAGCACGAGGCGCGCGAGAAAAGGGCTGTTTCATTCGGAGCGATGGAGCCATACGTACGTATACGGCCCGCGCCGCGACCGGCGACGGTGTGAGGCCCATCCGGCGGTCCTCGATCCGGGCGCCGACATGGGGCCCGGGCTGCCGTCGCGCAACCCCGCGCGGCTGGGTCGGTGGACCGTAGCGCGCGCGGCCGTGGCCACTTCCCTCCGGCCGGGGGCGCGCGGCTTCATTCGGCCAAGTTGCACCGCGGAACGGATCGGGATAGCGCTCTGGGGGACCCAGCAGATGGCGGATCGACCGATCGGCGCCGGGGCCGCGATCCCGGCGCGCGTCAGCGTGACATGACTCGTGAGGGCGTGCTCGGCCGGCTGATGTGACGCCGTCTGGTGTTGTCGCGGTCGTTCATATATGTGCCCGCGCGCGGGGCTGCCTGCAGGCCATCCTGACGCCGAGCGAGACGTTGCCATGGCGATTACGCCGCCGAGCGAGGTGTGTGGCCAGGAGGAGGCCCTGCCGTCCCGCGGGCGGGACGCAGTAAATTCGGATCGAGAGACGAGAGGCCAAGACGACCCAACGGCGGCCGGTTCTAGAGCAACCTCAAGCGCGCGCGGCATCCGACCGAGCGGATCTCGGCGACAGCGACGTCGATCGGGAGCGACTGGTGGAACACCATTGCTGTGCTGGCCCGGCATGGGCCGTGGCCGGCCGGTGCAAACATCCGATCGAGCTACTGTTGGCTTGGCTATGGCGCGCGCATGCACGCTACATACTACATGCACGGGCGGGCACTACTAGCCAACAACGGCCGGCCTGAGCTGAAAGGCCGGGTCACGTCGAGGTCGATCACGCGGATCAGCGCACGTAATATCATCTCACACCCATGCATGCCGCGGTCGAATCTCAGGTGCTGTGCACTGAGTTTTCCGGAGAAAGTAGTTACTGTGCCATTAGCTAGCGCCCAATGCAAGTTGGGGCCGATCGAGAGTGATCTTGATCAATCTATATTCTACTCTTTTGAAGTTTTGATCTATCGATTCTGGGGCGGAGTAGAGATTGTTCAATTTGTTACGTTAGTAATAATGTGAGATCATAAGCAGAATGATCATCACATCAAAGCTGACCAAGCTCGAGCGTACGTACTAGTTTCCTGTCCAATCGATCGAGCGTACGTACTTAAAGAATCATGCACTGTAAATCGTGCAACATTACTGTCTGTCTTCGTGAGCATGATATAATAAGTATCTATCACTATATGCTGTAGGCATATAGGTTCTGGCAAGTCGTGATCTGTTCACGTCCTGGAACAGGACCGCGCGGGGAGGCAACCGTGCAGTTCCCGGCCCGCCGTACGTGCGGGAGGCGCATGGGTGGAGAGCGCGGCTGCCGAGAACCGTCTGGAAGCTAGCCCGTCCGACCTGGCCGGCTGGCCGCGACGGCGACGTCGACCCACACACACCAGCTGGAACTCTCGGGAGCCTCCACCTGGCCTGCCGACCCGATCTCGCGCAGATATGCGTGAGCCCCGGGGCCGGGGATCCCCGGCCCTGCCCCCGGGGCTTTTTGCGCGTCCTCATGATTAGCGGAGACCACACGACACGACAGCAGCCCCAGCTGGCTCCCCGCGGGCACCGGCAACGTCGCGCGCGCGCATGCACGGCTTCGACCTCGTGTCACATGCCGCTTGGCCGTCCGTTCGTCCTGGCGCCGATCGAGGACGACGGCCCGCGTGGGTGCAGGTCGCCCCCAAGGTGCGACCTTGTCAAATAATCTGACACCGTTGGATCCTTCGTGTGCACGGAACACAGCATCTTATTGCGATCAGCGCTGGGACTCGTCGCCGTGTAGTGTACGTACACCTGCAGATTGTACGTTTGCATGCGCATTGGGCACAAGATATGGTATTTTGCATTGGTCAGAACATCGGATTTGGTAATTTCTTTTCTTTTAGTACGGCGATTTCGATCGGGTACACAATCTTACCATTGGCAATAAAACTACTCCAAGTTTTCACCAAAATCTTATTGAACTTTTAAAGTTTTTGCCCATTACCAACTTCTAAAGCATTTAATTTATAGAAACATAAAAATGATATTTTTCTATAAAGTTTTGTAGTCACTTTTTTTTTTTGGTTACAAGCTACTTTTCTTTTAGTTAGGACAAGGCTTTGGTCAATAATTATTCTATAGTATTTCATTTATACGATGAAAAATTATAATCATAATTGAGTACTTTGGAATATGAATCTAATAACATCAATTTTTCAATGTAGTATGAATTTAATAACACCAATTTTCAATGTCATTTCGTAGGTATATATCTCAATAAGCTATATGGTGTTCAACATAAATAACATAGGTGCAGCTAGTGATAGCTTTGGAGCAATTCACTGTTTCTTATTTTGTGAATCCTTGATTATCCACCGCTTGCTTGCAAATAAAAGAGAAAAGTGGTCAATGCGATTTCCATATCTCAACAATTCTAATGAGCAAGTAAATAGAGGTAGTGACTAGTGAGTCATGGAATTTATTTTTTATGAGGTTCCAGTCATACTATTTGATAAATAACAATAACTTGGTTTTTTAATTTATCAAAATAAAGCAATTCACATTTCTTTTATATTTTTCTTTTTTCGCGACGGTGCCAAGGCACGTATTTCATTAAGCAGAAGAAGAGTGTTACAAACCCAAAAGGAACGCGGTAATCCCAAGATTACCAAGTCCCACGGTTACCAAGAGGGGTGAAAAAGATTACATAAAGCAGTCTAAATCAGACCAGGGACAACAACAACTACAGTTGCATGTAGCCAGCCAAGCACCACTCTGTGGCCTCCTCTGCAATGGTTCCAGCAAGCTGCACTGGTGTCGCTGCTTGATGATTAAAAGTTCTATTGTTTCTCTCTTTCCATACCACTGAAAAAAATAGCGCGCTATAGCGTCAAAATAGCGCGCTAATAGCGTCCAGAAGCAGTTACCGCAACGCTCAATAGTGTGTTATAGCGTCGAAATAGCGCGCTAATAACGCCGCTATAGCGTTTTGGCCAAGCTTCCGCTAATTTCTATAGCCCACCATTTAAAACCTTGTTCCATACCAACCATCCAAGAAGCAAGTAGAAGGAATCGAAGCCACGTCTCAATGTCTTGGGGATGAGCTTTCTGTTGTTGATCCACCAGGGAATTGCACGGTCATCCTGCAAAACGATCAGATGGTCCAGATGGAGTTTATGCAGCCAAAGTGCCCATACTTCTCGACTGAAGACACACCCCAGCAGTAAGTGATTCATGGTCTCAGGTTCTTGATTGCAGAGGATACACGTATCAGTGTCTTGCAAGCCATGGCGAAATCATTCTTTCAGTCGACCAACAGCGACCATGCAGGACAAGCCAGTAGAACATTTTCACCTTGGGGGGCGAAGTTTTCCAAATCAATTTGGCACCCAAAGGAATCGATGATCCGAAGAACATGACACCATATGCCGAGGCCGCCGAGTACCGTTGATCGGTTGTGAGCCGCCAACTGAATGTGTCTGGGGAAATAGGATTGAGCTGGACCCTGCCTGTGATCTCCCATAGCCAAATATACTCGATGAGAACTCTCATTGAGAGAGCACATGTGATGTGCCTAACCCAGGCTCTGCCTTCTAGTGTCTCGGCCACCCGGGCTTTTCTCCTTGCACGTGCCACAACAGCGAACAAGGATGGTGCTAGTAACTGGATGCTTGCTCCATCGATCCAGTTGTCGGTCCAGAAGTAGGTTGATTCACCATTTCCAACAGTTGATGTAGTGGCTGCCCGGAATAGGACGACAACCGAGCCATCCGCACGGCCAGGCAGGTTGGTCCAAGTACAACCATCATCGATCCGTCGAAGCCATTCCCAGCGGATCCTGAGGACGATACCGGTGCAGCGTAGGTCGGTAATCCCAAGGCCCCCAAGTTCCTTTGGTCTGCAAACTGTTGCCCATGCGACTTTACAACGACCTCCAGCCACCGACTCAGCTCCAGCCCAGAGAAATGCACGCCTTCTCTTGTCAATGAGTTCGATTGCCCATGCCAAGAGACCAAGAGCGATGATCATGTGGATCGGAATAGCTGAAAGAGTTGATTGAACCAGGGCAGCCCGCCCGGTCAGATTGAGCAAGTTGCCCTTCTATCGTAGGATGCGGCTCGTGACAGCATCAATAATAGGTTGTTCATCTGATCTGTGCAGCCTAGCAACCGACAATGGTACACCCAAGTAACGACACGGGAAGGCCTGAATCCTACATGCTAGGACATCTTGTACTGTCAGCAGATCCTCATCAGAGAAATTGATTGGTGTGGCAACACTTTTGTCTAGGTTAGCGGAGAGCCCGGAAGCTGAACCGAAGAGATCCAGAATCGTTTTCAGGGCTTGGAGGTCCCTACTGGTTGGTACAGCAAACAGAACCAGGTCATCGGCATAGAGGTTTGCCCACTCCTTGATCGCGGTGATGGTAAGCCGTGACAGGTATTGTTGGTCTTCTAGCCAAACAATGAGGCGATTGAGTACTTCCATGACAAGAACGAAAAGCATGGGCGACAACGGATCACCTTGGCGTAGGCCTCTAGCGTGGCAGATCCTCCTGCTCGGCCTGCCATTTAACAGAATCTTCGTGCTAGCTGAGACGAGGATGATCGAGATCCAGTTGCGCCAACGTTGCCCGAAGCCCATGTGTTGCCGCAGTTCTAATAGAAATACCCAGGACACCGTATCGAAGGCTTTGGCGATGTCAATTTTGAGCAGCACAAATGGTGATCGACGAGCATGAAGTGCTTTGGCAGAAAGTTGCACATTTCTGAAATTATCATGTATGCAGCGACCCTTTATGAAGGCGCTTTGATTACGCCTTACCAAAACATCTAGTTTGCCTGCTAACCTGTTGGCCAGACACTTGGTCAGCAGCTTGCTGAAGCTATGTATTAGACTTATAGGGCGATAGTCTTTGATCTCTTCTGACTTCTCTTTCTTTTTCAGCAGTATCATGTAAGCCTCGTTGAGCATATGGAAACTCCTACCGTCCTGTGACCAGAACGCATTGACGGCGTTCAAGATGTCTGCCTTGATGATTGTCCAGGATTTTTTGTAGAACAACCCAGTGAAGCCATCGGGTCCCAGAGCTTTTTCGTTTGGCAATGCAGCAACCACCGCCGCAACCTCGACTTCAGAGAAGATGTGCTCTAGGTCAGCGAGATCCACAGAAGGAATCCCAATGCTACTTAGATCAATTCTGGCAGAACGCTGAAAGTTGCTTCCCAAAATTTCATTATAATACTCAAACAAGGCCACAGTCATTTGCTGATCATGGACAAGTTCCACCCCATCAACCCTGAGCACGTTAGAATATATCATTCCAATAAATACAGGGAGGTCGGGTAGGGTTCAAGTTCCTTCCATACCGTCGTCCCAATCTAAGTTCTATGGAGATAGGAGTTTGAGTTGCATGAGTAGAAGATGGAAGATGTGAAGGACAAATAATAATAGACATGGGGTTGTTGGAGCAAGAGGAGTGGAGAATAGGCAAAGGTTGCCTCTTATGTCTAGCGCATATCATTTTCGGATGACTTGTCCAATCAACATTTTTTTCATATTCTCTTATTCCTTAAAAGAGAGATTCTTCTTTTAGATTCCTGCTTTTGGGCTGCTTTGTGAGTTGGTTCCACTGGCGTAACTACCCCTGGAGGGCGAGGCTGGGGGCAGCCGACTCAATTCTTCCAAATCACTAGAAGGCAAAGCCGTTTTTCATATTCGTGGTCAATATAAAAGCACATTTGTGATTTATAAATAAAAATGTTTAGAAACATAAGGACTATGTGGAACACGAGGTAGACCTAGCCGATTCCAAAATATTCCCTCAGTCCCATAATGGTTGTATTCTAGCTTTGTTCTGAGTTAAATATTGTTGTTTTTTTTATCATTATAGTTCCTATAAACTCATGCAATTTAACATCTGAATTATATATTATGGAAGTATTTCTAGTTAACCTAAAAATATAAATCTTATGAGGGCAAAGTATTTAAATTTCTACAAATTGTTGGGCAAAAACAGAAACGGTTGACATTGGACAAAACTAAAACAACAACTAATTAAAAGGGAGGGAATATATATTACTCCCTCAATCCGAAATTATAAGACATCTTAAGAATCTTGGAGAGTCAAAATATTTTAAGTTTGACCAAACTTATATAACAATATAATAATTTTTATGATGTTAATTAAGTATTATTAGATTATTTATCAATTATATTTTCATATTATACCTATTTGATGTCATAAATCTTTATAATTTTTTTTATAATTATTGGTCAAACATGAGATATTTTGACTATCCAAGATTCTTGGAATTGTCTATAATTTGAGATGGAGGGAGTACCTTAAATTTGTGCTGCGGACAAGCACCTGCCATACTTAAGGAGAGCGCCGGCCTAGGACTTATCCTCCCGCATGCCGGTCTTGACTTTAACCTGTGCTCTTGAGAGTTGCCAGCAGCGCTCCTTCTATAAATACCACGCAAGGCCTTGCCTCGACCTCCACCATTCGAAAGATCCGTGCATCAAAGATTTTTCTTGTCGCGCGCGCGCGCTCTCCGATCCTCACAACACACACAGTAGTCTCCATCTCTCCTCCTCCCAGCCACGCCAACATATAAAGCAGGCTCCCACACACAGACAGAACGCACAAGCCCAAACCAAAAAGCTGAGCGGGGGCAGTCTGCAATCGCAGCTGATCTGCTTCTCAGCAGTTGGATGGCCTTCTTGTTCATCCTTGTGTGCACCATCGTTTTTCTAGCCATCGCCTCCTACGTCCACTACGCACGCTGGCAGAAGGGGAAAGGCCATGAGAAGGCTTCTTCCTCCTTGAAGCTGCCTCCTGGCTCCATGGGCTGGCCTTACCTCGGTGAGACCCTTCAGCTCTACTCCCAGGACCCCAAGATCTTCTTCGCCTCCAAACAGAAGAGGTACGGCGAGATCTTCAAGACGCGGCTTCTGGGGTGCCCGTGCGTGATGCTGGCGAGCCCGGAGGCGGCGCGGTTCGTCCTGGTGACGCAGGCGCAGCTGTTCAAGCCGACCTACCCTCGGAGCAAGGAGCGCATGATCGGGCCGTCGGCTCTCTTCTTCCACCAGGGCGACTACCACCTCCGCCTCCGCAAGCTCGTCCAGGGCGCGCTCGGCCCCGACGCGCTGCGTGCGCTCGTCCCTGAGGTCGAGGCCGCCGTGCGGTCCACTCTCGCTTCCTGGGACGACGGCGGCCGCGTCAGAAGCACGTTCCACGCCATGAAGACGGTAATCAGCTAATTAAGCATATGCATGCATCGCCAATAATGTCGAAATGAATCGGATGCTAGCTGAGAGTGTTTTTGCTCCTCCTGTTACGTCGTTCCCAGCTGTCGTTTGATGTGGGCATCGTGATGATCTTCGGCGGCGGCCGACTGGACGAACGATGGAAGGCGGAGCTGAGGAAGAACTACTCCATTGTGGAGAAGGGGTACAACTCCTTCCCCAACAGCATACCGGGGACGCTCTATTACAAGGCGATGCAGGTGAGCACGTAACGTCCGGCATTTAATTAACCCAACTGATTACTGATCTCTAGCTAGCTAGTACCCTCTGACACGCGTTCGACACGTACTTTAGGCACGGCGTCGGCTGCACGGCGTGCTGAGCGACATCATGCGCGAGCGGCGGGAGCGTGGCGAGCTGGGCACCGACCTGCTGGGCTGCCTGATGCAGTCCCAGCAGGGCGGCGGCGGCGACGATCTCCTGAGCGACGAGCAGGTCGCCGACAACGTCATCGGCGTGCTGTTCGCGGCGCAGGACACGACGGCCAGCGTGCTCACCTGGATCGTCAAGTACCTCCACGACCACCCCAAGCTCCTGGAGGCCGTTCGGGCGGAGCAGGCGGCGGTCCGCGAGGCCACCGACGGCGGGAGGCTGCCGCTGGCGTGGGCGCACACGAGGAACATGCCGCTGACGCATAGGGTACGTACTACGTGCGTACGTGCGTGTTGGCAAATTAATAAAACCTCTGACAGCGTGTCTGTTTTTCGATCTTGTACTACGTGGTTACTGATGATGATGATGGCGCCGTTATTTTCATGCATCCAGGTGATTTTGGAGAGCTTAAGGATGGCCAGCATCATCTCCTTCACATTCAGGGAGGCCGTGGCCGACGTGGAGTACAAAGGTACGCACGTGCGCACGCATATGCGGCATGCTGCAGCCTGCGGTCGGCGTGGGGCTACGTCACCGTACGTAGAGGCGCTAGCGCTGCTTGGCACTCGTTTTTTTTCCCCCGCACGTAGCTAGCAACCAAGAGGGGTTTAATTCTGACTCGGATATATTATTTCCTTGGCTTGGCGTGTAGGGTTCCTTATCCCCAAGGGGTGGAAGGTGATGCCGCTCTTCAGGAGCATCCATCACAGCCCGGACTACTTCCAGGATCCACACAAGTTCGACCCTTCTAGATTCCAGGTACAGTCTCACCGTTGCTGTAGTTGACGTTGACGCTTGCGTATTTCCTTAATTTGGGATATATATAGGTGAAAGTCTCTAACAATATGATTTCTTTATGTGGTCGTTTGTGGAACGAACGAACGTTGCATATGCAGGTGGCGCCGCGGCCGAACACGTTCCTGCCATTTGGGAACGGCGTGCACGCGTGCCCCGGGAACGAGCTGGCCAAGCTCGAGATGCTGGTCCTCATCCACCACCTGGTCACCGCCTACAGGTGCGTTCGTCATCTCCTCATTCTCCTTCCGCTTCTTGTACATCCTTGTGGACCAGGACGACACATATGGCTGGTGCCACTCCATCGCCCACGTACCTCGCTCTCCGTGCATGCTCCAAATCTCCTCCTGTATCGTCGATCTGTATGTATGCCTGCATCGATCATATACGATCATATATATATATATATATACGTACTCCTATACCATATATAAGCTGTGGGTCTCCTCAGATTTAAATGTCTTTATTAGCTAGCCCGCTGTACGTCTTCTTGCACGAGCACGACGACTGCTTGCTCGGTCTCCTCTTATATGATGGACATCGTCATCAGCATGATCACTGCAGCTATATATAACGACGACAGTTTGAGTTGTTTATTCATTGATCCTATACATCACTGAGATACTGATTGGCGTCTGTATGCATGCTTTATTTGATTTGCAGGTGGGAGATTGTTGGATCCAGTGATGAGGTCGAGTACAGCCCATTCCCTGTGCCCAAGCATGGCTTGCCTGTCAAATTATGGAGGGAGAACAGTACGCTGGACAGAAAAGGTCGTGAGACCGATCACGATGTGGAGGATATACTAGTTTGACTCTTAAATTAGGCATTAATTCAACCAAGCTAGCTAGAGAAGTTTTTTCCTTTGTTTTTTCTTTTCTCGCCCTTCTCCTCAATCAAAAATACGATGGAGGAGAAGAAACGGCAACTTTCTCTTTCCGTTTTCTTTGCCTTTCCCCAAGAACGATGAAGATGTAAGCGATCTGGATATCATCAGTGATCCAGTACGTATCGTTGCTACAAATATCGGTATTCACCCTAAACATGTTTATTGACCCTTAATAAACATGTTGAACTAAACAATTTTAGCGTGTTTGCTTATTGTGAAGCAAATAGTTTCGTTTACACCAAAGTTATCGTACCTATCGGGAGATCGGGCGCGTCTACATCACCACTTTTGAAGTCTTTATGTAGTTCCTTAGGTCACTTATACATTTAAATTGTGGATGATCTTGTTTCTTCTATTATGGATCTATAGTTTCCTTTTCCCTATATAGTATAAAGTTATGCACCATAATGCTTTTCATCACTTGGAACGATCTGTTTAATTTGGAGCCTGACAACACCATTTAGTTTCACATAATCATGAGTCATCTTAATAGACAACTTTGTGTTTTGTAGGGTAGCTTAATAGACAACTTATTACAATGACATGTCCTTTTAATTGTCTCGTAATAACTTGCACTCCTTAATTTATGCATAGAAATTCATCATGGCATAGAGTCACAATGCATATCATCAAATAAACAAATAAACATAATTCATATAATCAAATTGACATATAAACTGCATACTGTCAAATTGATATATAATCACAAATCACAACCATTCTCAATTTGACAAATAAACATGTTTAGAAACTCGCCCTGATATGTGGTGTTGGGCAACTCTATTGGCTAAGAGGCATGAGGTAGGGGCTACACTCAGGTATAGCTATAGGGATGCATGGGGTGAGAAGATACATGTGGAAGAGGAGATCTTGGTGAACGGGATTGTATGAGATATTATTGACCTGCTAAAGTGTGCTTTGTGGTGGTGGCTGACAACCTAGATTAATCGACCCTTGCCAGGGTTTTTGAACATAGGATCATGGGGGTCAGGGACAAATGCTTGCTTGAAGAAGGATGGGAGAGCGAAGGAGTGTTATGTGCAGGGATGGGGGTGGCTCGTGGTGAGGTGCCAAGCATTGGTAGCATAATGCACGAGTAGGGGGACACATGAGAAGGGAGATGGGTAGCAACATATTTTGCGATTCTTTAGTATTATTTTTTTTATAAGAAGGACAACTAATGGTGGCATTTAGTTTCATCATCAAACTATGTTTTTTTTAGAAAACTATGGAGCAGAGCTCCCCAACACTAGCTTCATCATTAAAAAAACAGAAGAAACCACTTACAAACTTCGGTTCCGTTCTTTACATATTCTAGTTGAATTTTGCGTGTGTTGTTGTGGAAATTTAAAAATAATTGTACATAGACAATAACGCAAATTATTGCCAAAATGGAAATCGCATAAGAAGGAATATATTTAAGAGTTTTTGTAGTAAAATAAAAATATACTCTCTCCATACTTAAAAAGGTTATCGTTTTAGAAAACGACACGGTCTCCAAAGTGTAACTTTGATTGCTTATTTTTTGAAAAATATTTATTGAAATATAATATATGTATACTTTTATGAAAATATTTTTCAGGACAAATCTATTAATATGATATTTACATTTTCAAAGTCAACAACTTAAAAGTTATTCATGATTTATATTCCCAATGTTTGACTAAAACCTTGTCTAAAACGACAATCTTTTTGAGCACGAAGGGAGTATAATGCAAATAGTTGTCATATGCTCTATACTTAGGCTTAGTTTGACTTTTCCTATCTTCTGCATGCTTTGTAGTACCTGCATGGATAAAGTGGTTGCAGTGTTATCCTTAACTTTTTTAAAAAAGAAATTTGCCAAGTACCAGTGTGAATAATTAATTAAGGTGCCAAGGTAAAGGCTCGAATTGATGACTTCGACCATCTGAGTTAAATGGAATGGGCTTGTTTTTGGAGAGCATGTATTGCCAAAACTGAAATTGCCGACAAATACGTAAGTATTTTTTGTTTTATGAAAATGCAAGAGCTGACATATCTTCCACTCCACCAGAAATACAAAAGTGCTGCCAAATTTTTTAAAAAGGATGCTACCAAATTCTGATGTGATTATACAAAACGACCGGAGAAAGTCTTAATAATCTTACCGGAGTACCGGTGGGGGAAGAATGACGGACAGTAGTACGGCGGTGCAAGTACAAGCAGCTGATGTCTGCCGCTAGAGTCCCACGCTGTCGAGTGCGTCCACCTCGCCGTCTCGCGACAAGGCCGTCGATTGGAGTCCAGCTCAGGCTGACCGGGCGCCGTACAGGCGCACAGTGCCCTGCCCCTCCCTCGACCGCGCACGCCGGACGCGTGGCGCCGGAGCCGGCGGTTCGGCTGCCCTTTTCAGCCACTGCACATTCCCCAGCCACCCCCATCGCACTGGCAGACATCACGATCCGCGAGCACAAGGCTCCGTCCGCCCGGCGGTACGTACGTGCAGTTCCGCCATTCGTTCTCGCGCTGCGGGTGGTCCGTGGTCGCGGAGATCGGGGGGCCGGCCGGCGCTGCACTCGGCTCCAAGGCACGCCAGCTAGCCGAGGACGACGACACATCAGAATTCAGAACAGGGGCCAAACAATCTCCAGCGCCCTTCACAGTTTGCCCGCCACCTGTCTTTGCAGCCCTGTAGCTAGTTGAATGGGTGCGAGGAAAAATGCTGCTGTGCAGCGCCTGGGCACTCGGATGCGTTGTGGTCCGGAACTCGTCCATGCACATGCAGGTCACTGCTCGTGCATAAGCGCAGAAGGCAAAGATAGATAGACAGCTCCGGCGCATAGAGCCTCCCAAAGCTACCTTTGCCATACGAAGTTCAGCACACTCGGCCCGGCCCTTGGCGGCTATGGGCCACCGGCCTGTCTAACCAACGTTCTGTACCACGAGCACGAGTAGGGCTGTCAAAATCAAGGCTTTTGACCTCGCGTCTGGCTCGAATTTTGTTTCAAGACCAGCCCCCAAACTATAGATGAGACAAAGGTCAAGCTTTGAGACAAACCTCGTGACCTTTCAAAGCATACAGGGCCCAACCTAACACGGTCGACCTGTGCAATCTCCCTGGGCTCACAAAGGGGCCTCTATCAATTTTACAATTTACGGCAAGTACATCGACGTTGTCTGTTAAGTAGGGGTGAAAACAGTACGGTTATTTTATGACCGAATTTGTTTACGGAGGGTTCAAATTAGTCTGTATCCGCGTCCGAATATTTAACATCCGATACCGTATCCGTATTCGAATACTCAAATAGTATATTTATGATGTCGATATCAAATCCTACCCTATCCGGCATGATTGACATTATCCGTATTCGAATTTTAATCCGGACAGAAATATGAAAATAAATGTAATATCAGTGATATTCGTCTGCATCCGATCCGTTTTCATCCCTACTATTAAGTATTAACTGGTCTCATGTAGTGCTATATAATTTTGAAACAAGGTCAAGCTTTGAAACAAGGAAAGATTCTATTTTTTTTCTCGGTTTATTCTTCCCGAACTATAAAATAAAAAATCTTCCCTCCTCCAACTTTAAAAACCATTTATTTTACCCTGTTAAGTGCTAACTGGTTTTGGAAAGTGGTTTTGCTACATGAACAATGTTTTGTTTTGTTTTCCTTTTTTTTATCTATTTCGACTAAATCTTTTCAAAAATATAATAAATCATAGAAAAAATATAAAATACAAAATCCAATTTTTTGGACTTATATAGTGAACATATTAAATATGATATGTTTTAGTACAAAGTTTTTCTAATTAATTATAGAAAAGTATCGATTTACAGCTACAACAAAATTTTATACTAAAACATACTATATTATATATTCACTATATATATCTACTCATGTGGAGTTCAACAAAATTTGAATTTTTATTTTATGATTTTCCTAAAATTTACTATGATTTTTGAAAGTTTTTAGCAAAAATAAATAAATAAATCTAAAACCATTCTTACTATAGCAAAACCATTGTCTAAAATCGATCAGAGGTAAAATGAACAGTTTCAAAATTGGAGTAGAAAAGATTTTTATTTCATAGTTTGGGTAGTAGAAACAACCGTCCAAAGTTAAGAATGAAGAAATAGACTTTACCTCGTGACCTTTCAAAGCATTCAGGGCCCAACCTGACCTGACAGGGTCGAGCTGTGCCATCGCTCTGGGCTCACAAAGGAGTCTCTCAATTTAACCATTTAGGGTAAGTATATTGAGGTTGTCTCGTAACTAGTCTTGATCTCATGTAGTGCTATAGTATAATTTAAGATGACTTAATAGATCATATATAAGGTTTGTTTGAGACTGTTCCGCTCCACGTTTTTCAGCTCTGCTCCACGTTTTTTAGCCAAACGGTTTCAGCTCCACGCACACAGTTCCAGAAAAAAAAGGTGGAGTTATGAGAGCACCTAAAGAGGTGCTCCACAAAAACCTGGAGTTCGTGGAGCTACTCTACAGTGGAGTTTGTGGAGCAGAGTTCGTGGAGCAGTCCCAAACAGGCCCATATATAAAATAGTTGTCCTTTTCATGTAGTGTCATCCTCATCTCTCAGTTTCCAATGCTCTCATATTTTGGAAACAGTACTCAAGAGTTTTATGGGGATGAAACTCTTATCCTCTCTCTCCATAAATAGGGTGTCATGTCAGCCTATTTAGGACCTGTTTGGATGGAGCCGCAAATATTTTGTCGTATCAGATCGAATTTTTCGGCACTAGTTTAGTGTATTAAAAATAGACTACTTATAAAACTAATTACATATCCCTGCGGGACTTAACAAGACGATTCTATTAAGGTAAGTTAATTTATAATTAACAAATGTTTACTGCAGCACAACATTGTCAAAACATGAACTAAATAGGCCTAAAAGATTCGTCTCGCGAAGTTGCCTCCGGCTAACAAATTATTTTTTTAATTAGTATATTTTAAATAGACGAAACTAGGGACGAGAGATTCGGTGTGACAGGGGCAAATGTTTTACCCCTAAAACCAAACAGACTCTTAATGTCCATCAAACTTTCATTGAGAATGACGTAAGCAATAAACTTATCTAATAGCCAAGCCACGGTCATTTGGAGATTATTCTGGTAGCCAATTTATACAACAACTTCACATATTCCAAAATATCATGGGACCCACCACTACACCTATCTCCTACTCACTCATTCGTTGTCTCGTACGCATTGATTCTCTGCATGCTCTGCTGAGTCTTGGAGCCTGTGACGAGCCGGTCGATGAGTGCGTCGACAAGCATGCGCTCTCTCTCTCCTATTTCCTCTCTCTTCCACTTACGATTTTACTGACTTACGATTTTATTGAGTTGTCTTGACTATTAGTCAAACTGACTTGGCTTATTGTACCTGCTTTTAGACCATCTTTAATGAGAGTTTCATCTCTCAGTTTCCAATGCTCTCATATTTTGATAACTGTGCACAAGAGTTTCATAAGGATAAAACTCTCTCTACTCCTATGAGACTCTTATCATCTCTCTTCATAAATAAGGTGTTATGTCATCCTATTTAATGTTCATGAAACTCTATGAAACTCTCATTGAGACTGAGCTTAGGCTTTGGCACGACAGTGACCAAAGAGCAACAAACAATGTCCATTTACATTTAAGTCAAGGAGTAGCCCAGGAGCCACAACCAATGAGCAACCAAGGAGAGATAAATACAGACAAGGAGCAGTCATGAACATCGAATCCGCAGCACGTATGAGAAGCTAAGCCTGTGGTCCCGATCTAATATAATGGAGACTTTTGGGAAAAAAAATTGTTAGATGATGGAGACTTATGGACGGAGAAGTATATGTCTAATAATACTTAATTAAAATAATAGAATGTTTACCATTATTATTTTATTATAATATGCATGTCCTAATGCTTTCGTTAATATATACTAAATTCGTTCTAAATTATAAAATGTTTTGACTTTCTAGATGTGTTGTTTTTACTATGTATTTAGACACGTTTATATCTATATGCATGATAAATATAACGTACCTATAAAAATCAAAACATTTTATAATTTGAATTGGTAGGAGTACAAACTTATTAAGACTTTTAAAAGATAATTTTTATAATTTTCTAAATGGCATTAGTAGGATTGTTAAGGGTATATCCTTTTCTCTTCGGCGTCTTGTGAAAATTAACGAAATGATGAGATAGCTAATTATTAGGGGCCAAGAGGCCTTTAATTAATAATAGAAAAATAATATAACTATACGGGTGGTAAAATTAAAGTAACACACCCCTTTCATTTTACTGTCGCCCTTAAGAATCAACCGGAGTTGCAAACAGCATACAATATTTTTTATAAAAAAAAACACTTGGAAAGATAATGTGCCATTCTGAAATCTTACTCATCTCTATTATTTTCAATATTGCTACCTCCCATAATTAATTTTTAGGGAACATGGGTTACGCCTATCTCCTGTGTCCTGTGTTCTGCCTTTACAGTTTTACCACAGCACTGGTTTTGGTTACTTGCTCGATCGATGGAATTATCCTTGCCATCAACCTTACCTTGTGTTGGATGACAAATGCAAACACGCGCGCTCGCTGTAAAGCTGGCAATTTCAAACGGCCGGCCGTGGCGCTGGCGCATCGCATCAGCTCCAAGCATACCTTTAATTCTCGCCGCCACACCGCCCCGGGCCCGACGATGGGACGCCGACCCACGGCTCGCCGACCCTGATCATCTTGATGGGCCGCTCGCTGGCCACCGCCTCCTCGCACCGGCCCCTCTTCCTCGCGGCGTCCTTGAGGAGTACGCCGAACAGCTTCACGCACTTCCCCTCCTCGCCTCCGCGCTCCGCCGCCAGCTGGTTGGCCACTGCTGCGCGGCTGTGTGTGTCGTCACCGGCGGCGGCGGCGGCGGCCCCCGGTTCCTCTGCTTCCTGCATGAGCAGCCGAAGGTCGAGCTGCCGGACGTCGAGGAAGCGCGAGAGGAAGCCCAGGAGCTCCTCGCAGTGCCGGCGCGCCTGCGCCAGCTCGGTGGACAGCGTGTGGTTGTCCTTCTTGAGCTGCTCGTTCTCGCTGGTCAGGTCGGCCCGTCGTGGCGGCGACGACGCCGATGAGGAGCTGCGTTCGTTGCCACCACCGCCAGACGTGGTGGCCGAAGCGGGAGGCGCGGGAGGGGGTAGCGGCGGAGGGAACGCCACGTTCACGCCGTTGCCGCTGCCGCCGGACTTGTTGGATGACTGCGGCGTCGTTGACTTGCGGCGACGGATGCCGGACAGAAGGCCTTGCTCGCCTCGCCGGAAGTTGTCGTTCGCGAATTCCCACCGGTCCGGCACCACCTTCCGGAAGCCCTGCATGGATGATGGTCGCCGTCGACGTAACATAAGTGCCCAATGCAGATCGATCGATTGCTTTTAAAAAAGAACGGCAAAATGAATAAGAGCTACTGTACGTAGTTGCATTCATCAGTGTCCCATTCCGCCGGTCCCTAAACAATTCTTGATCTCTAACACGTCAATTTCAGAGGCGGAATATAATCAATCGTGTGAAAATCTGTACGAGCTAGTAAAGATTATATGAGAAAATCTGTGTGGATGTCAAACTCCAATCACGACCAAACGTGGAAAAAGTTGCTGATGAAGGGAAAGGACAATAGCCATTTCGTTGAACATATAAAACGCTAACCGCGTCAGGCCTGTCTACTTTGACTCGTAGCAAATGTTGGCCACATAGTCAGATATATAGCGCCTTAGCTGTTCACACATTCCATAGAAGATAGCTCGATCTCCCTCTCATCATTAGAATAATAGTTCGAGTACCAGTGAGAACAAACCCGCTGCCAGTGTGAAGCTTTTGACTGTGCTATCTAGTGGCCGAACAAGGTAGTACAAGACTGAATCACAGCGATGTATATATTCAGTTGTTGACTAAAAATAAAATCTTGACTCTAATAACTTCCAAATTAATTTCTTCTTGAGCGACTTCCGTTCCCAACTAACAAATGGAAGGCAACAAAAGATTAGCATATTTAATCTGTAGGATTATTGCATGTTCAGCTAGCATACACACACAGTATTACAATATATTCCTAGCTAGTTAGCTAAACTAACCTTGTTGTACGTACGTAGGCCACGCAAGCAGAAGAGCCCAGCACAGAAAAGCTCATCCATGTATATCCGAAGCTTCTTTAAGATTCCTAACTGTTCCATAGATAGTCTATCTATCTTGTCTTGCTGGATAATAATCAATCGCAAGCTGGCCGGGGGGACGCACTAGAATACGTACCATGGTTCTGTCGCGCACTATATAATACCGTGGCGTGTGAAGCGACCTGATCAAGACAGGCGCGCGCGCCTTATTCCATGGAATGGAACGGCCACAGCTCCTACCTCGTCACAGTCGCAGCTAGCACCTTTTGCGTGTCGTTAGCAGGTGTCATGTGCAAAGCTAGCCAAAGGAAGAAGCAACCACTTCCTATATCTACCAACATGTTGTTCAAGCGTCCCGGCTAGGCCTAGGTAGCGCTAGTACATTATAGGATTGCAACACAAAAAGATTGGATAGAGATCTCATCGCAGGCCATTCCTCTCCCCAGCTAGCTAGCTAGGTAGCTCTGAATGACACTGAAACGACATGCAGAGATATTACTGTACACATATGTGTCTGTGCTTGCAAGAAAAACTTAAATCACACAGGACGTATATATTAGGTTCAATAGCTAGTTTAGAAGGAAAGTGGCCCCTTGAAAGTAACTTAATTATCACAGCACAGCAGCAGCCCGCAGCAACAACAACCGAGATTGTTCTAGATTCTTGAATAAATTAAAGGAGCTAGCTAGGGGGAATTGAGGCGAACATATATCAGCAGGAGGTTGAGCCACTCTTTTCATGCATGTTTCTCCGCCTCGATCCATCTCCTTTTCCTTTTGTTATTTCTCGTAAAGCATTCATTACACACGTGTATATATGCGTACACACGTGTACTACACACACTCGATCCACACCGGGAAATAACAGTTGCGCAACGCTACAAGGAAACCCACCCGATGGACCTTAATTATATATTGATGGATCAGTTTCTACGTTTCAACTGGACTTTCATTACACACTCCTTAATTGTTGGATTGCATTGGAAGGTTCCTGGACTCGTCAACTAACCACACGCACGCACAGGGCGCAGCTTCTTGGCCGATCGATCAGTTTGGTTGAGGTAGCACTGCACATGCTTGTGAACCGCGGCGCCTTACTGTATATTATACACAGAAGAGAAGAGAACAGTCGTGCCGCAGCGCGCGGCAGCAATTGTGGAAAGAACGTACGGGCCGGCTGCCGCTGGCCGTCGTCGAATCACAAGCAAAGCACCGGAGGACTTTTTCGCAACCCAAGCAAAGACCAGGTTTGTGTTGATGAGCTAGTCATCAAGCACACAGACGATGGAAAACAACACGCGGAACACAGAAGTCGGATGGCCTCGACAACGATATATAGCGTGCGTGCGTGGCAGCCTCGGCCGCCGTCCAGAACTAGCAATTCAATATATTCACAAAAAAAAAAAACATGTAGTAGAAAACGATCATCTAGCTAGCGCGGCAGCTGGAAATTAATTGTAACCAAAGCAAAGCAAGTACTGTACAGTACTTACTAGGTAGTAGGGTACTCACGTAGGTGTTGAGCTGGCGGACGAAGGAGGAGAAGTTGCAGTGCTTGAAGTGGAGCGGGAGGAGGTCGCGCGCCAGCTCCACGGGCTTCCACACCACGAAGGAGCGGCCCTGCTCCGCCCACGAGATCACCTCGTCCGTGCCCTGCTCCTCCACCATCTGGTGCGTCTTGGTCAGGAACGGCGCCGGCCCGCCGCTGCCGCTCTTCGACCCCGCCGCCACGGCCACGGCCACGGTCACGCCTTCTTCTTCTTCTTCTTCCATCTCGATCTCTCTCGCGCACAACTGGCCGGCCGGCCGGCTGCTAACACGAATCTCACCTAGTAGTAGTAGTAGTAGTGTATATATGTGTGTGTGTGTGCGTTACTTATGTATAGCCTACTAATTAACTACTAGTAGTAAGTAGTAACTGATCGACCACTCGTTGTTTGTGTGTACGGCTGAGCTATCTAAGGTAAGGGAATGAAACAAGCTAGCTAGTAGGAGGCTGCCGAGAAGAGCAGGAGCGCGGTGAGGAATCCCAGCCCCAGACGTAGAACCCGGTGACGACCGCCCTCCGCCCGCACCCGCCCGCCTCTACTCCCATGTAAGCGCCTGCGACTGCGCCGCCGCCGCTCGGCCGGTCTCTGCTTCCACTGCACCTTCGTCTGGGGCTCCGGTCTCTCCGCGTCGCTCGTCTGGGGAGACTCGCTCGTCGCCTCGGGCCGCAGGATTGCAGGAAGGAGGCTTAGACTAAACAGTAGTACAGCAAGACGGACAATGGAAGAGCGGGGGAGGATCGGAGGAGGGGGCTTTATTTGCGGCTCGTCACGCCGTCGCGCGCGGCGGTTGCTTTCGGCGTTGGGCTTCTTGCTTTGCTTTGCTTTGCTTTCTTGATCGAGTGTGATAGGTGCATGCCCGGTACTGGCCTGGCCGCGCGAGTAGTGTGAGAGCTGCTGCGTGTAGTATTTCTTTTCTTCGCGCCGGTGTGTGTTGTGTGGGTACGTTACGTACGTACGAACGAACAAACATATGCTCGCCCTTTCAGCCGCTCTTTCTTGCATTGCAGCTAGCAGCCGGTCCAAATAAGAAGAGCCGTGCCGTGGGCCTCCTCTCCTGTCCCCGACTAGAGTACGTGCACGCCTTCCACCGTGGACCGAGTCAAAGCGCCAGAAAACCCGTCGCGCGGGAGCGGGGGGGCCCGACGTTCCACTCGCGGTGGGACGTAGGGGTGTCCCCCGGCCGAACGCGGCCCCGCCGGCTCGACCGCTCCAGTACGAATTGAATGTCCTTTGGGTCCGCGCACCGCACGTTCCAGAACGAAACCTCATCAGGACCGGAATTCTGTGACGCTGCCTCGCCGGGACAGAAAAGTAAACCCAAAAGGCGCGTGGAAAAGAGGCGCGCGAGCGCGGACTTTGTGCTTGGCAATCGCAGACCCACCGCACCCATCGGCTTGCAGCAGTCCATCCACTACGGCACCCCGCGATTTGTCCACATCTCTCGCTTCCACAGACGTCACCCCAACCAAACCTAAAAAAATTATGTACTACTTATTAGGTCAGTCTCAATGAAGTTTCATAGATATTAAATATGCTGATGTAACAGTGTATTGATAAAGAGATAGATGATAATAAACTGATCGATGTACGTACTGCTACTTTGATTGGTCGTACTAGCTAGCTAGCTAGTTATTACTGCTTCCATCAGACGTTGATTTCTTCTCCGTGCAAAAAAGAAAAAAAAAGATTCGAGGTACGGGAGTAGGTGCGAACAAGATGTTTGGCTACCACGATCATTAAAGCTTGGACTTTTTCGGTCGTCACACGAAATGGCGCACAAGGAATGGAATGTGAGGCCGGAACCAACGATCGTTACGGCCGGGCGCATACAAACCAAAAAAAAAAATCATCGGTCGAGCTTGACACGGACACGGACATGGACACGCAGCCCGGCCGTGGCGTCGACCGTGCCGTCACACTGACGCGGATTATAGGTGGACACTGATGCGTACGTAATCTCTTCTCGGTGTGTTACCTAGCTATTCACAACTAAATTTCGCCTAACTGACTTGACTTCAGTATTGGTCTATCCAGTACACATCATCCTGTCGTCGTCTATATATATATAAGTACTACTACCAGAGGTGTGTATATTTATAGTTACTAAAAAAAAAAGAGGTGTGTATATATGTAAATCTAGGGTTCGCTACTAATCAAAATAACCTTATTTTTGACTTTTGACATTTGCTCATATTGGATGTTTTCTTTATTTATATTTGGTTGTGATTGAGTTCAGCTACTGCAGATTTTACTGTGTACTTTTCAATTCTTATTCATAATTGTTCACTTTGCACTCAGAAATTTTGTATGTTTGTTAGATATATATGTAGTAATATTTATCTCTAGTATATATGAATATCATAAACAAGCCTGTTCGTTTGATTTTTCAGCCAGCTTAAATCCAGCCAGAACCGTGTTTTTTTCTCACAAGAAATCAGTCAGCAGTGCATAATCCTGCTAGAATAGTGCATAATCCTGCCAAACGAACAAACCAAAAATGCTCATAAATACTTTCTTTTGGTCTATCTATTTGCATTCATAGTTTATATTTTTTTTTCACCGTTCGCATGGCGCTTCCTTAGGTTTTGGTGTGTATGTCAGGTGGTATTAAAAAAAAAGGGTATATTAGATCTGATACTATTACTGATAAATAATGATCAGATTATGCCAGATGCATTTATATTTTTTAAGAATTTCTAAGATTTATTTGTTCAGTGTGTCTCATACGTGAGCATTAACTAATTAATTAATTGCTCCAATTAGTAATTGTATAAAAAATCACAAATATAAGAGAAATCAGTCACTCATAAGAACCCTGAATGTAACTGCGGACTGCACGGTGCTGCTAGTGGTAGGTAATCCTAGAACAAGTACGTTTCCACTGGATCATCATCAATCTGGATCGTCTTGGTGTGTACGGAGAACACACGTACTCAAAACGAAACGCGACACGCCGGCACCAAGCATGTTTTCAGTGCAGCAGGTACTGTTACACCAACCCCCACAAACACAGTTCCTACTGTCCACCTTGGCTCCACAGTCCACTCCATCGTCGTACCTCCATCATGTTGATCCGCTCCAATACCCCGTCTCCCGGCCCGATGACCATGGCTAAGCTCGAGACTGCTCGCGAAAGGCAAAAGCACACAGATGGCGGGCAGCTTGGACGAGACCTGATGGCGTGGCGTGGCGCGCGTTTTCCTCTCCACTAGTCCAACAGAAGGGGGGTTGGTTTGGTTGCTTGTCCAACTCGGTGATCGCCTCACCAACTGAGACAAAAGCGGGGTGGCGAAAAAAGAGAAGGCTGCCGAGCAAGCTAGATGGCCTCCTCTTTTGCTGATCTCATGCGAGAACGGACGCGAATGGGATGCGGATAAATGGATAATGGCGCTGCTCCGCTGGAGAAGATTCTGCTTCTGCTAGGTGTTTCGTTTGACTGCTAAGCTGGAATGGAAATACGTATGTGTCTTCTTTTTTCTTGGTGTGGCTTGTGCTGAACGGTTCAAATTAGTGACTTTCTCCAGGCCCAGGACCGGAATTTGGCTGCAGCCTGCAGGAAGTCCAAACTTGCAATTACCCTTTTCCCTGTTCTCTTCCAACTATCTCGTATCAGTCTGTGTGTACGTACCCTAGTTACGACTTTCAAAATAAATAAATGAAAGAAATTCATATGAGGAACCAAAAGTACCGGCCCAGGGCCCAATACTACTCTACCCAAGGCCGAAACCTAAAAGTGTAAAAGGCCCAAAAAATCGATGAAGCAAGCCTTTTTAAATTAAAAACGACGTACATTCCTCTTCCGACCGAGACCTCCGGCCCAAGAAGAAACTTCGAAGAAGTCAAATTGTTTCATTAGCTGGGCGCCTGGGCCCAGCTACATATTTTAAAATCAGGCCCGATTGCTTCCGGGTTTTTTTAGGGGAACAAGTTTTGCTACCGCGCGAGCTACATTTTGTACTTCTTCCTTTTGCCATTGTTTTTTCTCGCGAGAAGATAGTTAAATTAAATTAAAGAGATTTGGGCAGTTAGCTATGAGTCTGTAATTCTGTATACTGCTTTTGAAATTCAGTCACGCCCGTGTGGAGACTTGGACACGGACGTACTCCGAGTTACGTACACCCTAGACACGTACGAAGAGAAAACGGCGAAACGCGGTCCTCCCCTGATGCACATGGTCGCACGTGCACGGCCTACCTGCTCGGGTTGACAAACTCACCCGCACGAGCCAGGAGTCGGTCGTCTCGCCGCACATGCACATGCAATGCGAGGATCCCAAACCCCGAGTCTCCTCTCTCTACCATTTCACCCGCCCTTCTTACTGCACGTAGTACGTACCAGCGAGCGTTCGGTGTGGATGGATTAACCTTTTCATTGCTGCGAGCTGCAGTAATCGCCCGTTGCGAGTTCATGTGCAATGCAGCAGCAGCAGTACACGCTTCCGGCTGCAGCGTTTTTCGCAGAAGATGGCAGCCGCCGTCAGCGATTTTTTAGTTCCGGATTTTTTTTTTGGTACACAAGTGACAAAAGCTGTGGATCCTGAAACAATCACAGTGACAATTGCCTGGGGCGTCTGAGACTCTCAGTGTGACAGTGTCAGCACAGCACTCACAGCAGGCCCGTACATTAACAGGAGCAAGGTGGGCAACTGTTTAGGGCCTCCAATTTTACAGTTTACAGTAAGCTAATCTTTTTAAGAGAAAAATGTATTGTAGGTTGCAATTTGTGGTGTGTTAATTGGATCAACTCACCAATGTGAGGCCTAATGGCTATGCCCACCAGCCGCTCCTTGGCAACTTTTATTTTTTGCCTTGCTATTTTGCTTTCTTGTGCTAGTTGCTAGATATGCTAGTTTGTTATAGAGTACCTTTTACTCTTTTAATATTATAAGATTTCATCTGTTCTTAGAAGTGTAAGACCCGTATATATTCTGAAGTTTTATGATTAAGTAAAGTATATGCTTTGATTTCCTCAATTTTTTAGGGCTAGTGCCTCATCACATATTTTGTTTAGGGGTCTTCAAATCCTAGGTACGACCCTGCTCACATAGCCACAGTAATATATAAGGGCAGTCCCAATAATAAAAACTACGCACAAATTCTATGATGGTTAAATCAGCAAGAAACTATACATAGAAACTACCATGTACAATGGAGATGTCTTCATGTAATAAATATTGTCTATTTCTCTCTCTTGGCATCATCTTCTTCCCCAACTCAACTTCTTGCGACTAGCATTTCTTCTCCCGGACAAACAGAAGCACAGCAGCTCAAAGAAGAACGGGTCAGAGGACACCGGCGGGCCAAGCAATAGCAAGCAGGAGCAAGCGAGCGGGGCGAGTGCGTGGCTAGAGGTGGGCGAGCGCACAGCAGCAGCTGCCCGCGGCGTGCCGACGAGCGCGAGCAGCAGCAGCTTGCGGCGTGCAGGCGAGTGCATAGCCAGCGAGCGCGCGCAGCAGCAGCCCGTGGCGTGCAGGCGAGTACGCGGCCAGGACGTCCGGGGAGCACAGCAAGCACGCGCAGCGGCGGCGGACGGCGAGCGCACAACTACGGCGTGGGGACGAGTGCGCAACATGGGAGCGCTCAAACGCAGCTCGTGCAGCACCCTGCTGGCGAGCACGCGGCGAGCGCAGAGCAGCGGGCGTGCAGCAACGGCGCAGTGCGGCCTGCCGACGGAGTGGGGTAGCAGTCCCATCACAGGCCCAGTAGTTAGAAACGGCTCGTTCCTTCCCAATGGTATTTTTGCGGTTTCTTGATGCATTGGTGCGCGTGAGGACGCGGTTTCCTCTATAGGAAACGGTTTTGTAGGTTTCTACAAATTTTAATCTCTTTCTTCGTTAAAGACACTGTTACATCAAATTTTTGCTTAGGTGACAAATCAATTAATAGAGATAGAAACTATCATTAATAATTTATTGGGACGGCCCTAATACTCTACTGTATGTTTCCAGCACAGCATGCATCATCAAACAACGTGCCGCAGTAATAAAACAAGAGCCTCCTTCTGCGCCAGTGGACAGTACGTGTGGGTGTTAGCATGACAATACCCTGCTAATTCTTCTCTCGCTAGTGTCTATCACTCTGCTTTGTCATGAATCCCTCCATCGTATCATGACAGCGACAAACCACGCGACAACAAGAACAAACAAAGAACAAAGAACAAATGGTAGGTCAGAAATTACCCCAAGACCAAGAGTGCCATCCAATCGCAACAAGTAATCGCCGCCATTCGGCCAGAAATGCCAGTTCCTGGCTCACTCATCACCAGTCACCACCGGTTACGCCACACTACTGTCAGCAACTACTGTGACGGTGACTCGCGGCCAGACGGCCGTCGGAAAAACCCCTAGGCGAGAGGCGACGGCCGAGATCTCGCCGGATCACGTCGACTTGACGGGCTAGAGATTAGCCTCGCACTGCCACCGCGTTGATAGATGCCAAAAAAAGTTGGATTGCTGTGACATTTGCTGCGGATACGGACAAAGAACAATCCCCGTGCCCGTCTCACGTCGATCGGAACGGCCGCGATCGATGATCGCGATGCAACTTCCCTGCAGGCGTGCGGCGAGCCGGCGAAACGGAGAGAGCTGGAGATGATGGCGCCCAGGCCGTCGCTTTGGTGGCTTGATTGATGAGGTGACCGCGGCAGGTGAGCTAGCAATAGCAGCTTGTCCACGCCAAGTCGCCAAGGCAGAAGAGTGCGGTGCGGTGCCGATGCGGTCTCGTCTCAGTATCCACGCGCACACGCGGTATCTTGTGTTTACACGATGCACAGACTAGTGGTGGATATGGATCTCTGGAGAAACCACGAGGATCGGAGCAACTAGCTTGCAGCTAGCGAAGCTTGTCAGATCAGCTGTTGACGTACGTACACATGCCCGTACACGAAAGAGGCTGGATGGTGCAGCGCGGTAGCGGACGGACCCTACTCCAAGAGGAAGGCCATGAACGGATGCACGGTTTCCAGGGGACCAAAATCATGGCCACCAGTTGGGTTTCTGTTTCTCTGACGAGCATTATTGGGTTCCATGATAAGAGATGAGCACCCAAGCCAACTAAGCAAGCATCCCCCCTCCCTCCCTTCGCTTTCCTGGGGGCTGGGGGACATCTGATCCGAGTGCTCCCAAGCAAGTTATGGCCTCCATCTCTGTCAAGGGATTCCCTATCCGCATGGAGTCCGGGGTTATGTATGAGCACAGGTGTCCTTGGCCCAGGCACCGAAAAATGTCATTTTGTAGGCTGTAGCTCATGCTACTCCATTTCGGATTTTATATTTTTGTCACTGCTAAAATGGAGTACTACGTATCACCCACTCGTTCCAATTTGTCTATTTTTAAAAAATGGAACGTTGTAGTAGTACTACTAGATGGAGAAAGTCATGCTGTGAAGCAGTAACCATGCACGATCGATCATACGAGTACAAGAATTCATTGCTCCCTCGCCCTTCCTACCTGACCTCTGCTGAGCTTGCGTTTCCACAAGCGGAGACGCCCAACGTTAACACCACCGCCGCAGCCAGCTCGCATCCGCATCACGATGTCCGCGAGACGCCGTCCCTTTCCCGCCCCACGCTCACCTCAGATCTCCGCAGGCAGGGCCCCCACGCCCACGGCCGTAGACCCCACCCTTGTCTTACCAACGGGCGACGGGCACCGCCTCCCCTATATAACCCGCCCGTCTCCTCGTTTCCTCGGCATCTCAAGGACGACTCCTCACCGCACCCGAGGCGCAAACAGGGCTCACACTCCGGTTCAAAGCGCAGCAGCAGAAGCAGCGATGGTGGACGTGGACCACCGGATGGCGGGGCTAGCCCCGTCGGTGGCGCACAGCGCGGCGCTGCGTCGCCTGTCCACGCGCGCCGCCGCGGGGCCCTCGTCGGCATCGGCGTCGCCGCGGCACGGGCTGCACTCCTTCCACGCCGTGGCGGCGGGGGTGCTCACCCACCTCCGCGACGCCGGGGTGGGCGTCCTCCCGGGGCTCTCCGACGCGGAGCTCGCCCGCGCGGAGGCCGAGTTCGGGTTCGCGTTCCCGCCGGACCTCCGCGCCGTCCTCGCCCTCGGCGTGCCCTCGGGGGCCGGGTTCCCGGACTGGCGCGGCGGCCGGGCCGGTCTCCGCGCCGCGTTCGACCTCCCCGTGGCGGCGACGTCGCTGCAGACCGCGAGGGGCGCGCTGTGGCCGCGGTGCTGGGGCCGGAGGCCATCCGACCACGACCGTGCCCTGCGGCTCGCGCGCTCCGCCATACGCCGCGCGCCGCTGCTCGTGCCGCTCTTCGACCGCTGCTACCTCCCCTGCCGCCCCTGCCTCGCCGGGAACCCCGTCTTCTTCGTCGCCGATGACCGCGTCCTCTGCTGCGGCCTCGACCTGCTCCACTTCTTCACCCGCGACTCCTCGTTCCAGCTCCAGCCGCCGGCCCCGATGGATCACGTCGTCTCCTCGTCACCGCTCGCGTCCGCTCTCTCCGCCGGCGCGAGCAGCAGCAGGTCGTCGTGCACGCGCCGGAGCCTCGACGCCGTCCAGGCCCCGCGCTGGATCGAGTTCTGGAGCGACGCCGCGTCCGACCGCCGCCGCCGCGACTCGTCGTCCTCGGAAGCCTCCACCGCCTCCTCCTCCTCCTCCTCCTCGTCCTCCGGCTGCCCGTCGCCACCCCGGCGGTCAACCCCGCGGTGGGTCGACAACTACCTCGACGAGCTCGGATCAGTGCTGAAGAAAGGCGGGTGGAGGGACCGTGAAGTGGACGAGATGGTCGAGGTCACCGCATCCGGGTTCTTCGACGGCGAGGAGGCCCCCGCACCCGATTCCGAGGCTGTCCTCGACGCGCTGGTCCTCAAGACGGACCGGTGCTCGGACTCGCTCCGGCGCGCCGGGTGGACCTCCGAGGACGTGTCGGACGCGCTGGGGCTCGACTTCCGGCGCGGTAAGGAGCGGTCCCGGTCGGCCGTGCGGATCCCGCCGGAGATCGCCGCCAAGGTCCAGCGCCTCGCGCAAGCGTTGGCGCGCCCGTGACCCCGACCCCGATCGATCTCTGCATTCCCGCCGGACGGACGCTTCGGATTCTTTGTTATCTCCGGTCCTCCGAATCAAACTACACTAGTATAGTACGAAGTAAGTGAGAAAGTAAACTGTCCATGTTCGCGCGCGAGTAAATTATGCCGTGCTCATGTGCGCGAAGCACCGTTCGTTGTACCCAGAAATTCGCCGAGAAGGCACATTTGCACAGTAGTTATAAACGCTCCATCTATATTCTGCAACGGACTGGTTAATGGATCTTTTAAACGTTTCTTTGAGTGTGTACTATTGGATACCGTTAGCACGTCGAAGCTTTAATAAACAGGCACGGACTCACGGTAGGTGAGTGCTGATGTGTTCCTACTGGCAATAGTGTATTTATTGTTCATTATATATATCCGAAAACCACAGATCATGCGAACCTTCCTTGAAGAGTTAGTTCAATCCGAGCATCCGACGATAAGTAACTAGCATGGCCTCCTCCGATCCATGCATCAGCAGACAATGCAAGGTCCATGCATGATCGAGTTGCAGCAGTCACGCTTTCACAGGCTGTATAGCATGAGCATGTTTTGCTTGGGTGCCCAGCATGAGGATGCGTGCAGCCAGTGCCTCCCGGTCGCCAGTAACATCCTCTGCTGTTCCTTGTAGCTTTTCTTCTTCCCCTGTACTGCGAACTAACATGATCATTTTTTGCGGTACAAGTTACGCCGATTAACAACTCGTAACCACAGTACAAATCGCCTTTTCGTATCTGAAAGGAAACGAACATCGATCGTGGATTGAAGCAGTTAGTTAGCCCATGCACGGACCGACGGGCGGGCGCACTCCATCTCCCTGGCCCCCCCGCTTGCTGCTTTCCGTGTGCCACGGTGTACCCGCCCAAAAAGAAAGGCTTTGTCCCTTGCTTTTCGCGGGGTCATGTGTCTCCGTCCCAGTTGCGCGCGGCACGGGCACGGGCGTACTACGTGAACAAGGGCTGACTGGCGCCCTCTCGCTTTGCTTGTGACTTGTGAGCTGTGTGAGTGTGACCCAGAGGCACCCAGCGGTGGCGCGTCCCGCGGCAGCCATTAATGCACCGGCGCCGTTGCCGCTGGGAAGGTGAAGCCCACGGCGTCGCCTTGCGGTTGGCGCCTGCCCACTCCCGTGTGTGTGTCCGCCTGACCGTCTCTGA
Source organism: Microstegium vimineum (assembly GCA_022036555.1). Classification (NCBI taxonomy): domain Eukaryota; kingdom Viridiplantae; phylum Streptophyta; class Magnoliopsida; order Poales; family Poaceae; genus Microstegium; species Microstegium vimineum. The sequence goes on from CM039120.1 coordinate 7,893,760, forward strand.
CATGCGCGTATGTAGACAAGGGTAGTGCCCCATGCCCAGTTCACAGTTCTGAAAAAACAAGGCTGGGAGGCAGCTGTCTCTACAGTCTACAGCTGAGGAACTGACATTTTTTTTTTGGTGACGTACACATGCATTTCTACTTGACTGTTTATATATGGTGTTCTTGCGTACTAGTAGTGTACACTAATTTTAATTTGCAGGAAATGGTACGGTGTTGCCATCGTCTTACATCCGCCCTTCACTTCCACGGATACGGCTATCATCATCAATCATCAGATCTTCAAGTAAGCATATGGACCGTACGTTGGGCAGAATTGCACCAGATGGGTCAATATTTGTTGGACAGGGGCCAAGAAATACCAAGATCTGCGGCAACGTATGACGGTAAGTCAAACAACCTGACCGCTTCTCAACTACTTCCAAGGATAGTTGATCACACATACGTAAGCCCTCATGGATAGTCAAACATGTTTCATGGATGATTTAGTGAAACCAATTTGATAGATGTTGATGTATAAAGTTGAACGAAGTTAGATTTTTTTTTTTTTGACTTAGCACTAGCACCTACTAAGCACAAGGCTAAGGCCTTGAATGTACATGTATGTCCATTAAACCACATATGTTGGAATGTATTTAAACTAATATACACTCCAATTCATGTGGTTTGAGATCAATACATGCACATCCAAACAAGACCTAAAGTGGCCCACAATTTAGAATAGATGGCGTAGAAAACCTCGGCAAAGTAGCAGGATAGTCCATACGATGATCTTTGAGCCCATGCGTTAAAATAAAGTTTGTGTACCTTTCTGCACACAAAGTCGAGGACCTATTACCCTGTCATACTACTGCTATATATATCATCGCCTGGAGCCTGCATCGATTTGGCTAATTAAAGTCCTATATATTCATGGACAGTTCTCACACTCAGTTTTCTAACGCTATTTTTTTTGGACAAAAAAGGGGATATGACTGAGAAACAATTTGTGATCCGAGACTGTAAAGTAAAGTAACGTTCCAGTTTGGCTCGTTTGCTTCGCGAGGGAACATGCACCCAACACTGACAGCACCACAAACTAGCAACCGCGATTATTCAGAGTGGCACGCGTACAGACGCTGCACGAGACGGGCGAATTATACACTCGTAGTCGCGACGCTAGTAGCTCTCAACTGTACCGGCCCCCTTGCTTTGAGAGGACCAATCCTGATGTGCAGATGCTCATTATCTGTAACTAACGATTACCAACTGCCAACTGGAGGTACTAGTATATATAGTATTTGCCAGCAGCATGCAACATGTATGTATGCAGGTTCGTACGTAGTACGTGCACGGGCTTATCTGTTCCCCAGGGGCACACGATCGTTGCGAGAGAAGAAAAAGGGATTGGACTGGACCGACCGCACCAGTTGTTTAGTGCGCGCAGCTAATCGCCATTGGATGGCAATGATGCCGACGCCTAATCGTCCGGTTATTGGCCGAGGAAGGAAGTGAGCGAAGCGTGCAGACGGACCGGCGGAAGCAGTAGTGACAGATCGCCCGTGCCGGCCCGAATATTCGCCCTGCCACCTTCCTAACGAACGAGAACGAGCCGCGATGTTATATGCTCTCGGTACGGAGGATATATAATGTCCAGGTCGAACCACCCGGCCACCGTGCACGTACGCACTGCCGGCCAGCCAGGCGATCGGATCCTGCGCTGCACCTGCACTACCACTCCTCGTCGCTCGCATCACGGCGGGGGTGGCGGCAGCGAAAGCTAGCAAAACGGCCGGCTGGTCTTGATTCGGTCTCAGCGATAACGATGCCTGTAAAGTGCGCTCTCCGACGGACCTACCGTACGGTACCGGTTTGTATGCTTCCGCGGGGGAACACCGGGGGCGGGCAGTCGAGCACGCACATTACCCGACGGCTCAAGACGAGACGAGACACGATCTCGCGCGCGGCGTGGCGTGCTGGTCCGGCGCCGGCTCCACGACACGGCGCCAGCCCACGGCTGCCGCTCGTACCAGAAAGGCCGACCGACCGCCTGTGCTCTCCTCTCCTGCCGCGCTGTGCACCGTGCGCCACCACGCGCGCATTGCTGCGACCACGGCACGCTCGGGCGCCGTGCTGCTGCTGCTCTCGCTTCTTTGTCCGTCGTGCACGTGCTGCAGGACATGCCAGGCGTCCTGTCCGGGGCCAGTGGCCAATACTGTAAAGTTCACGGCTGCGTCGTGCCTGCCTGCGGTCCCGATCGATGCCCTGACCAACGACAACCGAGGAGCCGAGGACGCATGGCGACGGTCGACAGGTGTGATATGATTCGGTCACAGCGTGGCCCTGTCCCAGCTTTTGGGGGCGGCTCGATCTGGTCTCTTTGTTGGGGCCTCCGTGCGACCGAGGCAGCTTTTGCTGATGACTGCTGGTTTTCTGCTTTGTTTAGTTATCCAAATTCTACCTCAAATTTCACTATCAAAAAGAAGATTCTCCATCACATTGAAATGTCGACTTATATATGAAGTACTAAATATAGATAAAATCAAAAACTATTTGTACAGTTTTATTGTACTTTACGAGACGAACATTTTAAACCTAATTAATTAATTTTTAGACAATTATTAGCACTAAAAAACAAAAAGTGCTACAGTGTTCGGGGGTGACACTGTGCCGATTCTGCCACCCCCGAATCCAGAACTAAACACGGCCGTGGTTTCATTGCCATCACAGCACATGGGACTATGGGAGCTCTGTTGTAGTCGTAGCTTTGCAGATTGCGATGATGATGAGTCATGGATCGTGTCTCTGTCTGCCCAATGAACTAGTACTGTAGTACTCTCGTTGACTATGAGTGTATATTTGGAAATTTAACAGCTTCTTAGTGGGCTTAGATCTTAAGGTCAGCTAATGGTGACATCGATGAGTGTGTTTGGATTTTATTTTTATTTTTTTTAAAAAAAAAACTTTAATCGCTACATCTCTCCCGGTAGGATCTTGAATTCTTGGTCAGCTGGAGCAATAGACAACAACGCCGACGTAGCACATTGAGTATGATTACTAAGTTGAATTCCTTGAAACCACGTACTACTAAGAGCACCCCCAACAGATAAACCATGATAGTTTCTACTGTCATTATTACAACCAATTTACTGATGTGGCAGGCTATTCATTAGAGAGAGAAGAAAAATGAGGAAACAGTTTCTTTAGAAACAATGTCGCCAAAGGGCCTCTAGTCTAGTTGGTTAGAGGAATCCAGCGGCACTCCTCAGTTCCTAAGTTCGACTCTTTGTTGGAGCGGATTTGAGGCTGGGGTGGGTGGGGCAGGAGTTCGGGGGGTTTTCTCGACCTGCGTGAGAATGTCTTTTTCTTAATGCAGTGCGCGGGGGCTGTCTAACCCCCCCCCCCCCCCCCCCCCCGCAGGTCGATCCTGCCTCCGCCCTTCCCGCAATCGCTCCCAACGAATAGGGGCAGGTGTGACCGCGTCCACCGGTGACGGGCACATGCTACCGTCATGGAGTACATATGAGCTCTTCCCCGCGCGGCGCCATCCTGCTGCCCATGGGACCCACCTCTTCTACCCTGACCCGGATCCACACGCCGCTGCGCTCGCTTTGCCTCGGCTTGCCCTGACTCACTGGGTCGTGGGCGGCAGGGGTGAAGCCTAGCTACAGGTCGTGGGAGCCCAGACTAAAGAAATTTGGCACCCCATACAGCCCATGTCATAGTATTTCATTCCAGGTTGCAGACCTGCAGTCCAAGCGTCGATCGATTCCATCGTTGAGTCTAGAAGCGTGGTGCCTTCCGCTCGAAGCCGCAACATCTCATCGGACTTCGTTTGTAGTGAATCACGATTCGCATGTTGAAGCCGCCTGTCACCCATGCAGTCATGCTGTCACGCTGCGCCGTGCGCCTGCCGAGAAATCATCTCCGCAACGTCATGCGGCTTCATCTCCTATCTCGCACCGTCCAAAATGCTTCGAGATTCGCACCCCAATCAATACGGCTTCCCACCCTTCCATTCCCTGCTCCCGTTTCCATCACTTCTCAACCTCCCATGTTTCACTGGCACGCATCTTGATGAAATTCCAGCCGTGAGATAGGATATGCGGTCGCATGCCGTTATGAAAAAACCAGGTTGCGCGCCCTGCTCAGTGCTTGGATACTCTGTTGTCACGACCGACGGTGGTCGCCCATGAGATCGGTGCTCTGGCTCCGCTTATTGACCCGGTTGCCTGTCCCTTTCCCTCCCATCACCTATCGCAGCCAAGTTCATGATCTGATGGCCTGGTACCTGTCCGGTGAGTATTTTTGTGTTTATCGTGCTCAAGTTATTTATATTTAAATGCCATTGTGTGGAAATCAACTAGACTCTATTTGGATGATCTTAGAAGAGATGGTTGGGAGAAATTATTAGATGAAGTGGATGAGTTTTGTGACTTGCATGAATTTGATAGAGTGAAAATTGAAAGTACAATTGATCCCCGATAACAAAAAAAATCAGGTTATTTATGTTTTGATCAAACTCATATTGCCATTACTGGAAATTGAATTTTGATGTTAAAAATTTGAGTTAGTCATGCAACTTGTTTGAACATGACATGTCTCACTATATCTATGATGAAGCTATGCAACCCCGTCTATTTGCTCTTACTTTGCCACTAGTGAGCGGTGGCCCTCGCTGGTCGAATGGGGGAGCAAATTGAGACATACATACACCCGCTGACCGCGGCTCAAATCGAGGCATTAAGGACTTGTTTGGATAGAAGCCTGGACTATTTGCCTGGTAAAATGTGTTGCTTGGATGTTGCCTGAAAAATCGATAGAATCTGCCTGGCCAGGCAAGTTGGAAAATGATTCGTTTGGTTGGAAGGCTGTGCCTAGAAAGGTATAAAAGATGTAATATCATAATTAAAAGCTAATAAAAAATATACTATCATGTCTAATAAAAATATAATATGTGTTGTTTAAATAATACATGATGACAAATAAATAAATAAATAAATAACATAGTATGAACAGTGATATAAATGGAAAATAGAAACAACAGTATAATGCGTTTGGATATGAAATTTTCTAGCAGTAACACAGTACGCGTTTTATTAGTAGCGGTAACGGTTTCAAGCAACATAAAAATAGTACAATACCTTTCCAAATAGTAACCGTTAAAATAGTATTCCTTCAAGTAATTAATAGTAGAACATCATTTAATTGCAGGCCAGGCAAAGCAGGTGCACCAGGCAAGCAAATTTGGTCGCCTGGACTTTGAAGCGCTGTCTGGTACAGGCAATTTTTCTGGGCTGCATCCAAACACCATCCAGGCAGCTTCCAGGAACCTTGCCTCCCAGGCAAAAGAGACCCAGAGTCTCAACCAAACACGCCCTAAGTCCAAGTTCACTTGACGAGTCAGACCTTAATGTCCGAACATTTATGGCCATGACCTTGGAGGAGCTGTGTGCCATGCATTGCCACCACACCATGATACGAACTGTGAAGTTCTCTGTTCATTCATGTAAGCATCCGATGCAGAATCTACCCTATCCCATGGTGCACGTGCACTGTTGTTCTGCGTGAATAGCTCGTTGGTTAGCTGGCTAGCGAGGCGAGGCGAGGCTGCTGGTGGATCGTCGACGGGACGATCGGTGAACCATGTTCACCGGTGTACTCCCTGTAGTGATGTCCTCTCCCCGACAAAATTTCCAGTCCGATCCCGAGTTCCCGACTGCGCGCTGCGAGGGGCGCAAGCTAGGCCGAGATTATTACAACGAGGCTGTAGAAGAGAGATTGTCAAAGTAGACCATGAACGGGTCCGTTGCTGGCCATATTTGGAGCAATGTCAGCTCGGCCCATTTCATCAGTGGCCCACGCCTATTAGTTCTTATTCCGGCCTGCATGAGTTGTTCACTCAACTAAACATTATTACAAGTTTCAGCCTCCGATTGTGAAGCAAAAACTAACAAATAGCCAAACAGGTTTCGAAGCACCAAACACTAATTTATATAGCAAAAGCTCAGACATCTTCGGCGCCGATCAGATGGCAGGAAGCCGTCCGCTGACCGGATGTTTGTGAGGGACTAATTACTTTTTTAGCAACCTTATTTATTCCAATCAGCGTCAGTTTTGTAAAAATTCTAAAACTAACATTTAACAAACAAATTGGTCTAAATTGTTGTATTAGGGTTGATTCTTGACACTTTTGGAGTGAAGTTAATAATTCCAAGATTAAGGCTAAACAAGGAAGTTTTCCATTATGAAAGTCATAAAACATTGCCATCAAATAAACATTTATGACCTCCAGAACACTTGATAAATTCTGCCAGGAAATCATCGAGTCATCATGTTTCGTCTGGAAAATGGCTTCCTTCACTTCGTTTTCAGCAAACATCTCCGCAGAAATTTCATTATCTAATAGTAGAGACTTGTGGACTATCATCTACGCAATCTTCGAACATTTAAAACCCATACTTTTATGGATGTCCAAATATATTTTGATAGTAAGTTGTTATATGTTCCTTTAACTCCCACTCCTCTTTTATAACTCTACCATCACCTTCCGAGTTTTACATTGCCAATTGTAATAGGTTGGAAGTACTTTGTATTGTTGTCCCATCTAACACTCTTCAGTTTTGGAGCGCTGAAATAATGCCATCTCTTCCCTCAACATATGATAGATCCTGTCTTGGCGAAAGAAAGGAAAATTATCCTTTCTTATCTAAAGCATCAATCGAACTTGTAAACCTATTTCTCTATCCAAATTTGCCTTTTCATTGCTTGCCCAACCTCTCAAGTACTAACACAAATGTTGTATTTTGTACTGTTATCTTTGCATTGAATTGAACCCAACCTCTCAAGTACTAACAACCTCTCTTGTCTCGTCATTCTAAACAGCTCCCACTTTTTCAAAGAACCCTTTCCATGATAACCAACATAAGTAATTCAAATGTAAACAGCTATTGCTTACCATGATGAGCAGAAGTTCCAGAATTCAAAGAAAAGGTGATAGTCTGAAATATCCCTACCTAAAGCTTGCACCATCGCTAATGTGGATTTTTGCTCCTAATATATACTCGCTAAGACTCTATCCAAACATTCAAATGTTGGTATTTAGAAGTTCTTGTGAGTATACAAATAGTGGATTCCGATTTCACCATTACACACAAGCAGCAGCGGGACAGTTTGCATACTACAGCTTTACAGCCATCAGATATTACAGTCGTCAAGCCGGGCTGCATCCTGAATGCTGCCATTCTAGGATTCCATCAATCTACTTACACCCAGTCACCGATCTTTTAAAATCATCCAATCTCTACGCGATGTGCTGGCAAGATGCAAACCTAGAAACTCTAGACAAGCTCTGGAGGATGGCTAAAGCCAACTCTTGCGGCCGGCTTCACTCCATTTGGTTCTCTACTAACATAATCTACATGTCAGTTTTCGATTACACCACTATGGTACTGCTGTACTACATAAGCGGCAGAAGGGAACTAACAGTACAATCATTCCGACTAAGTTCATTGCTAGTCTATAGGAGAGAAATTATGTACAGATCCCAAGCACCACTGCAGGTATGTAGCAAGTGCATGTCATCTGCTGTTCCAGACAATCATCACCAAGGGCCAGTCAATGTTCTTCGCAAGCACAGGCGTTTCTTCTGTCCGAACGGATCCTTCAACATTTCTGGTACCTGTCGGACAAAATTTGCAATCACCATTATCAAATCCAAAAGCAGGTGGGTCATTATGAACAATTAGAATTATATGTGCTGGTAGTAATGTTGTATATTTATAAACTGCTCCAAATATCTGACAGTAAAGTATTTTAAGAGGAAGTAAAAAGGAAAACTCTAAAAAACAAATAGTCCTTAATTACATTAGTCTGTTAGTCAAGCTAGCCCTTCATCCTTTCATCTCATGGATCCCTCATAATATTGAGATACATGTATCAGAGCCAGCTGTCTCAAAATCCTAATCCGATTTTTTTTTGTTTGGATTAGAAAAATTATAATTTGTTGAGTAACAGACAATCATAATCAATATGAACTCAGGTTGAGTAGGGTACAAGGGTAATGTAGTATATTTGAAGTTAAGTTGAATTAAATGTGCAGAATAGAAAGAAACTCTGCAAGTGTGGTTCCCTAACTGAATCCTATCACCAATTTATCGCAACGCGAAACTAATGGAGTATATTTGAGTAATACGGATTTTTCTGCATGTCATTATTTCATCTTTGGTTATTGGCAAAGTAATAGAAGCAGTATGCTTACAGGCTGAATCTCTATATTTCTCTGCCAAAGCTTTAGCAAACCAGAAAGAGAGTCAATATAATATACAAGGGTCCGGCAAACACAGGAAGTTTAGCATTAACAGTTACCTCATTCTTTTGCATTTCCATAATCTCTGCCTGCATTATGAAGAAATGAATGATCAGTACTATGAACACATCCAAAGAACAGAGTCTGAGATGCAAGAATGTGTGCCTACTCTTATACGGAGTAAGTATTTAGCATAACCTATGAATGCAGTATCACAACACTTGCATATTCGGTGCGCAGATTCATATAAACTGGAAGTGCACAATAACACATGAACACTGTACTACTATAGGTCAACTGTTACGCTCAAAAGTACAGGAGCATAGTAGACGCTGAATGATTCACGCACGGGAATTTTATTGATGCCGGGCACCCTGAAAGAACCCATTTCACAATGAGTTGCCTTGGTTGGTTGCCCAAAATAGCATACCTAAACTATGGCTGCCATTAAAAGTGTGGCGAGTAAAACTTAAGCTGCACTTTTCACAAAGTTCAGCAAAGAAAACGAGTCTATGATGTTCACAAAAAAAAAAAGAAAAAAAAAGAAAATGAGCCTATGACGCATGTGACACGCTATAATTGCGACAGTAAACTAAACAACCATCTAAAAAATTGAGGCATGACTAACATGTAGGAGTAGCATGGTAATGCTCCTCGAGAGGCAATGCACTAAAGAATTAGCAAATCTAGCACCTGCAACTGTATTGTGCAGAGAAAATTAGAAAAGACACCTGTTTCCTCTCCAGTTCCTGATTCTGATCCTTGAGTTTCTGAACTTCAGCTTCTAACTCCATTGTATAAGCCTATGCAGTAAAATAAGAAAGATTTACCGAAATAGGAAAGTCGAAGAGTTGTCTGCTTTAAATAAGCACAGTAAGTAGAAAGCTCAGGTTGCCTGTACAATGACTAAATTGCTAAAGTTCACCATGTCATGAGTCAAGAAGCACGCTGAGTTAAGTTGGGTAAAATTTTCGAACATCTTATTTTCGGCCCAACAAGACTGATGTCTTTCACTAACAAATAGCTCGATTAGTAAGTCATTCATGAATTCAGTACAAAAGGTTGGCACCTGTTTGCGCGCTCGGGACCTCGCGGCGGACTCCCTGTTCTTGATCATCCTCCTCTGCCGCCTCTCCACCACTTTCTCCACTCCGCCTCCATGCCTTCTCCCCCGAATCATCCCTTCAAACGAAAAAGGCAGCGCCTCCGTTGGCGACGACAGGTCGCTGTACCCCTTCCCGCCAGAATCAAGCTGGCTCACTGCTGTTTGCACAGTCATGGCTCTGCCTCCCATGCCGGCCGCCCTAGGCGGTATCAGGGCCAGATCCCCCATGCCGACCGGTGCAAACCGCAGCGGTCCTGCAGCTGCGGCGTCGTCGGCGCCCTGTAAGTTCCCGAAAAAGGCGGTGCTTTTAGGGGCAACAGGTACCGGCCGCGGCGGCATCATGGGTGGTGGCGGTGGCGCCAGAGGAGCTGGAGCGGGGTTCTCCCTGACCACGCCAGCTCTGACCAAGAACTCCTCCAGAGTCATCTCCCCGAGCGTCGACTGGCGGTGGTGCTGCTGGTGTCCGCCGCCGTTCGCCCCCTGTGCCTGCTGCGGCGGCTCGTCGCGCACGAGATTGCGCCACACCTCGTCGACCGTCTTGGCGCTGAGCGTGCGGGGCAGTGTGAGCGACGATCCCTGCCGCTGGAGCGGCATCCCCGCGCCCGCTCCTGCGACAGAGGCGGAGGCCATGGCCTGGGTCTCCTCCGCGGTCCAGATGCTCCGGAGCAGCTCGTCCATGTTCATGGAGCCGAAATCCTTGGGGATGCCACCGCTACCGCCACCGCCGGCGGCGGCCCCGCCAAGCGCGCTCTGGAATTCGTCGAACGTCAACGCGTAGACCGACCCCTGTCTCGCCAGCAGCGCCCCCTCGTCCACCACCACCGCCGGCCGGCGCTGCGACGACGACGCGCAGTTCTTGAACTCCATCCCCTCCCTCCTCCTCCTCCTCCTCCTCCTCCTCCTTACTCGTCTCTCAGTCTCAGCTCAGCACCAAAAAGACATGGACACCAGGAGAGGAGAGCTCAAAGCCTCAAGACTGCTACCGAGTCACATGCGCCTCTCGTGGGAAAGGCGCGAGGACTAGCTAGCTTGGTGCTGACGAGTGGGTAGAGTTCCGTGACCTGAGATTGCGAATGATGCAGCAGAGGAAGGCGGCGCAGGGGATCCAGGGTCTTGGGGGGCGCAGTCGAGGGAGCGGGGAGTGCTCCGTCGGGTGCGACGTGGCGCGCTCACAGGTCGTGGTCTCCCAGCACGCGACCGAGCAGCCAATCATATCTCGCCACGTGGAGGCCTCGCCTCCGTCAGTTGTTGAGATGGTGCCAGTGCCATACGGACAAAAATATCCTCGAGCCCGGAGGCTGGGAGCAGCTGGTGCTGGGTTGCTGCCATGTAGGGCCTCTGACGGCTTATCTGTTAGTGGGACCCGACGTCAGTTCCCCTGGTGCCTTGATGCGAACTGGGTGGTAGGCTTCCCTTCAAGTATGACAGGTACGGGTTTTGAAAAGAGATGCAGTGCATCTCTCACTATAATTTTAAATCAATTGCGGAACTATGACGTGGAAAAGGAAAGCAAATCAATTCCAGAGAGCTCGAGGATCACTCGTCTAGGATGAGTGCTCCAGATTCATCTGTAATTGTAACCATACGTCGTGGCGGGTACCACTGATAAAGAGGGATCCTGGAACTCTAATCACAATCACAATCACAATCACAATCACAGGAGATGCTGCAAACTTTCTACCAAGGGCTTCCAAAGTATACTTTTTGCTTCTAGCACCAAGGTGGTGTTTGGTTCCCACCCCTAAAATTTAGCCACTAAATTTAGGTGATTTTAGTCCCTAAAGTGTCCAACTAAACTTTAGGGGGTTGTTTGATACTTTAGGGACTAAAATCATCTAAATTTAGTGACTAAACTTTAGGGAGCTGTAACCAAACGGGCCCTAAGTGTCATGTAGGATCGGATAAAAAAATAGATGTTATGAACTTGTTATAGTGGTTTGTAGAAGCGACATAAGCTTAATGAGAGAGAAGGCGGTCCATACTAAAAAAGAAGAGAGAGAAAATAAATGTGTGACATGATAAAAAAAAAGTCACTTTAGTAACAACAACTAGTAATAGTTTGCATTGTGTAAATAATAATCTCAATATTATCAGATATATTAGATAGCATGGAATCTCGAAAGAATTTAAGATCCAAGCAACAGGCATGAATAGAAGAAAAATACAGATCAAAGGCCTATTTGAATACAATGGCTAATAAGTAGCTAGCTAAAAATTAGTCAAAATTAGCTCTAACGCATTCAAACAGTAGAGCTAATAAATAGATGGACTATTTTTTAGCCAAATCTTCGATCATTAGCCAATTAGCTAACCAATCATAGCTAATTTTTAGCCTAGAGTAATTAGCCATAAGTATCAAGGCCCTAATATATGCACACATCAAATACGGAAACTCCAGCAGTCAACACCTACATGCACATAGCACAAGCGAAAAGAAAGAGCATAAGTGCACAACAAACTAGCGTAGTGACTCAAAAGTATCTTATCCTATCCGACCAAATGGTCCACCCGAAGATAATGTAAAATATGCGAGCCAAGCAAGTGAAGAATATGTTAAAACGGCCACTAACATTACAGACGAATAACTGCCGATCCACAACAAAACATTTTTTTTATAAAAAGGATGAAATGCCTGGCATAGTGATGATCATATTTGCATCCCCATATGTACATATATATGTGAAGATATATTCCGAAGTTTCGAGGCAAAACCAACATCTCAGTTTCCTAAAAGAGGCACGCACCGACGCTGCTGAAAAGCAAACCCATGTTCGTAAAGCACTGCATCAAACAAAAGAAACAAAGGGGCGTGGTTCCCTTCCAGTACCCAGCATGGTACTCACATAGTCACACGCACAAGCAGGCCATGCTTTCTCTTCGTACCTGAAGATTTTGCTGTCTCTTGGAATGGAATTGCACATAGTATGATCGATACAGCTTTGGCAACAAGATCGCCATCCGAGCCTCACGGGCTCACAGTGCCTAGCTACAAAATGGGGTGTAGGTAATAGCACAATGATAAAGGAGGCATCAACCGGGCACATGGGGTGTAGGCACAACCGTTCCTCCTTTCTTCGAGCTCCATTTTCTTTGTCACCTTGGCAGAATCGAAACTAAAACAGAGCAGCACTGTAGATACTGCATTGTTCCAATCATAGCAGCTGAAGCCTGCAGCCAGCATCTTCGAAAGATCCCAGTCTGATTTCCAGCTGCAGGATTATCATATTATGTACTGATATGTGATGGATCTCTGAACCTCACCCAGATTTTGATGTGGAGAACAAGAAGGTGATGCAGGGAATGCGAAGGAATTTGTTGGATCCTGATTCCTGCACATAAATATCTTGATGTTAAAAGCATAAACAAGTCGACGGTTCTAGGAAAACGAAATTGGTGCTAAAATACATGGCATTTGACCACAAGTAACACTAACAGGCTTAAAAATCTGTCTTTGTATTTAAGGATAGGTCATTAACAAATGGAAGTATATTATTAAACGCAATTTTACAACCTCAAGACCTGCATTGCAAATATAATGAACAGTGTATATCCTTAAAAGAATATAAAAATCTGAAGGCGCTGATCGTGATCCAAACTGGCCCTAAATCTGAAGGAACTGACCAATGTGATGTGTCGTACAGATAGTTCCACAAATGTAAAAAAAAGGGTGGTTTATGTGAGAATATGTGAGAATAATTATAAATCATGTATACATCAATAGAGCACTTTTAGCACAATCTGAAGATGTGAAAATAACCATGATGAGTTCACATCGGCTATAACAATTTTAGAAACTAAGTTTACTAAAGTAGTAGTCATGTTATAGGCAAAAGGTTAGTTGGCAATTTCGTTGTTGTCAACATGACAGTGTATTGCCTGATGTAATAGAAAGAGTGCAGTATAGGTGCTGCTGCAAGGAAAAAAAAAGAGCAAAGTACTCAAAAATTCAATAGAAAAATACATTCAATGCACATTATCAGTCTTATTGCAACTTACTCAATTTTGGATTTACATGTATTAGAAAGCATGGCAAGTGAAGCAGCCACTCAGTGAACTGATTTGGCCATTCTTGCTAAGCTGTGCTCTCTTTTTTGCCTTCCTAGAGCCTTTTCCATCTTGGTTTGCTGTTACCGCATCACGCTCACGCATCACCTGGGCTTTTCTTTGAGCAGACTTGAGCGTGTTCAAAATCTTATCCAACGAAGATGATCTTTTCTTCTCCAGCTTAATCTGATGTCATAGAAGTGTGGGTACAGTTCAGAATCAACTAGATAAATTAGATATAAATCAAATGTCCTGCAAACAATCCTAGCATCAATTCGGTTCAAAATAGTGCAATACAGTTCAAAATAGAGCAAAGAACGTACCACTAACTTCTGAATTGCTGCCTCAGCTTTTGCTTTTTGAATATTCTCCCATGCAGTAATTTTTGTGTTCTCTCTGTCAATCCTTATAAAATTGTAGAGACTTATCAGCTTCCACAATTTGTTGGTGTAAATACATATTGAATTTTTAAAAAGAAACTTCGAGAAATAGTTAAGGCTTGGACACATTTTAAACAGATAAACATGACATAGATTTCATGACACATAAAGCAGCAAAACAATTGAATATGTAGCGCTCTGTGATCCCTTACTTAGATATGAACTTTGCTTCGGCAAAGCCCAGGACGGAGATTTTGATTCCACTGTCTTTTCCTTCCATTCTATTATGTTTGTTGAATTCTTGTTAGACAACCGTGTTACATTTTTCTTTGACCACCTAGTCAGAGTCACTCGATCATCCATCTGAACATCCCTGATATCAAGATCTGAGAAACAGCTCCCGCTCTCTTGCTCTGTTGACATGGAACGATTAAATGTTGGTCTAGTGTTGGGCGAAGAGGACCTACTCAGCTCTGGGCTGGTCTGGGTTGCAGCATCTTTCCTAGAAATTATAGAGACAATAGTAGAAGCTGAATCTTCTGTGATTTCAACCTGCTCGTCTGAACAAGATAACAACAAAGAGGCAGCAGATCAAGATTTACTCATTTTTCAGTCTACAGTATGAAAACTTTCTATGAAGATATGCTGCACAACTTAAGGTAAATAACTTTCAACTTTTTTTTTGAGAGAGAGAACAGGAGGGCTTGCACCCCTACTGAAGTTTATTAACAGAACAAAACCAGACAGTACAGGGCAGTCAAAACAAACACGAAAAAACAGAGAAAGAGAAAAACAGAAAACAAAAGAGGAACCTAATTACAGCAACTGATCTAACCATGAGCTAATCTCAGCAAAAAACTGGTTTTATAATGCAATTCAAACAGAATTTCACAATGCCTTCTATGCTTCAACAAATATAGATCATAACTCAAACAAAGTGTTTTGTGCTTTGTTAATTACTACTAAGCCAAATTTCAACACTAAATAATTGGCTAAAACTAAAAATAATGATGGATATGTACTCTGTGCACAGGAAACAATTTCTAAATACCTTGGATAGATTCTTGTGTGCTAGGCAATGAAGCAGATGATTGGACTGCAGAATCTAATCGCTGGCGAACTCTGGAAGTTCGAATAGGATGAGACCCACCATTCAGTGGACAAATCTTGACTCCTCCAATGCTGATTTCGTCACCAACTGGTCTACCTGAATAGGTTCCATTTGTAATTTTTCCTCCACAAACATGTTCCGGCATTAGTACTCCTGCCATGAAAGGTGAATTTGCTGTAATAGGCCCAGCTCTCCCACTATCAAGCAATGACACCGAAGAAACAGATGAATACTGTCCACCAAGTCTTCCTGGAGGCCCCAGGGGGCCACTTTTAGACTTCGGTCGCCAAGCATGAGCAACCGTAGTTCTTCCAAGCGTGTCACTGGAATTGGGACTGAAGATCCACCTTTCTGCATCCTCCCATTTTGAGGGCAATGTCCTCCCATTGCTGTAAGGAAATGCCATACTGCTGCTTGGGTACCTCCTACTTCCTTTAGAAGGATGCGGAACTCTCTCAGAGCTCCACCCTTTCTGGCTCCCCAACACCGATGCACGGTGCCGCGAATAGTTCGGTGTCCCAGGACTATGAAACACGTCTGACCTGATGAGTGATGCTCCAAGTCCTTTGTTCATCAACCCCACACCACCTATCACGAAACTTGGAGAAAACGTGGCTCCATGGAACCCAGGGCTACCGAGGTCAAGTGAGGCCGGCCGCTGTTTCGAACCCTTCCTACCATGCAAAAGAACAGCAGCCTCCGTCTGGTACCGCTGGTTGTGGCATTCTGTCGAACAGCATACAAGCATACAAAATTGGCAGCCCCGCACAAGTCAACCGATTGCAAGACTTAAAATTAATACAGTACCTGGGGTGGCACGGCCTGCCGGATTCTTGGCCGGTTCTTGTATCTGAGCCCACTCTTCTTCCTTCACCCCGCACAGCACCTCCTCCGCCTCGTCGTCCTGCCGCTGGGTAAAGGCTGCAGAAGCTTAACAATACCAGCTTGTTTTAAAGGGCGGTCAGGTTGCTCTCAGGCCGATTGAGACACTAGTAAGACTCCAAACTGTGAGCTGGTTACAGCATTGTGCTTACCACTGGAGGAGGAAGTGGCCAACCCATCTGTCTCCAGATCTGTATCTGGGTCACCATCTGGGCGCACGAACCCGGCCAAAGGCTGCAGGCAACCATCATCATAGCCTCAGTGATTAAAAGTAGATCTCAGAAAAAAAAAGGGGAACAAAAGGTGAAGAGAATCCAATGGCGCTCGTTTTTTCTTGTCAGAAAAAAAACACCCTCCTTTTTGTTGCTATAAGAATCTAAGATGGTGATGATGATGCCTGGCTCAAGTCAAAAAAATTCCGGGCCCTCCTACTTTGTCTACTTCGCTGACTACAAATTCGTCTTTCATGTACCATTCGTTCTCTGTGAAAGGGTTTGCGGTCACCTGAGAGGCTGAGACATGCCATAGGCAACCTAGATCGGCATGGCGCCATGATGCTAATTGCCACCAGCTAAGCTAGTGAAGAACTAAATCTTTTCCATCTGTGATCACGTCCAGGAGCTGAAGATTCAATCTTTTCACCCCAAAAGGTAAATGCCAGCGCAAAAATGTTCCATTCCCCATGGCGTTCAATGCATGGATCATTTTGATACCAAGCAAAAAGTAGATTCGTCCATGGGCATGGGCCATCAAAATGAAAGCATCAGAAAGAGAGGGCAAGAAGCTTAGCAAAGAAGGACCAGGAGTCCATGACCAACCGAGTCGCAGCCGAAGGAATTGCAGCAGCTGCTCCCGCCGCAGCCCGTGGAGCTCGGCGAGTAGCCGTCGTCCATCTCCGCTCCCCACCTCCGCCGCCGCCGCTGCTGCATTGGCCTCTCCGGCGCCGAAACCACCGCCTCTTCTTCCTCCTCCCCCACCACGCCGCGAAACGCAAGCCCAGAAGCACCACCGCCACCCCGCATTCTCCCGGAAATAAAACTGAAATCTTTTAGCCGCTGAACTCGCTCAATCGCCTTCGCCAGCGCATGATAAGTGGCGGGTGTGGCAGCGGGGGCAGCATAAGGTGTTGCCGTTTAATAGAGGTCGCTGGGGCGGACTGCGACGTGGAGGCAGGAACGGCATCTCGAGGAGGCAGATTGACACGAGGTGTGGTGAGCCGGTGAGGTGAGGTGAACTGAGCTTCAAGAATGTCGCGTGACGCTGCGCTCGATTGACAGCTTCCGGATTAAATTTGACCTGGAGCGGCGCCCACGTCCGTGCCAGTGCGGGTGTTTCGCTTCAACTTATCAGCTTAATTTATTAGTTATTATATAGCTATAGTTAATATTTTTTAATGATAAAATAGTTAAAAATATATCAGTCGGTTTATTAACAACATAAATGACTAGCCAAACAAGTCGTAGGGTGATTGGACCTGTTTTGTTACCTAGGGATTAGGTTTTTCTTATTATTTCTAAACCTACAATGGTACGTGTTCATGACGAAAAAAGAATGCGGTTAGGAACATTCCTCCTAGAGAAGGTTACATATCATTAAAATAGTGGTAAACAATATGGTACACACTAGAGCAACAAGCAAAGACCACATAAATACCTATACAAGTGAACCTATAGATCAAAATAGACTTTGGCGCAATGGTTTCTTATAGAAAAGTTATACCAATGATGGTAAATGACTAAGTTGTTTATTGACTAGAACAAGTTGTCTACAAGTTAGATTAAACGGAAAGCTTGTTGCTGTGAATTTTACCTACACATCATACTCACAGTGTGATATGCGGTTAACCTGTTATCTTTCTCCCGGTCTCCCCCTCGTAGCTCTTTCTCAAATCTAATGACCCTAAGAGATGTAGCAACGTGAGGTGGGATTAGGATTTTAGGGTGGGATTTGGTGCTCTTCGCTCACAATAGGAGGTTTGGGGGGGGGGGGGGGCTAGTGGATCGATGGTGGTAGCGGTGCGGGGCGGTAGGGGCACCACCACCAGGCAGTGAAAGTGGTCAATTGGACGATGCTAGTGGTAGAGAAAACGATTTAAAAGGAAGATGATAGCTTGGCGGTGGTGGACGAGGGCAGGGGCGGAGCGGGTCACTAGAGCTGGTGGTAGGTGGTGAAGGTGAGAGCGGTCGGTCAAAGCAGGAGAAACTGCCTTTGATTTAGCGACAATGACGATGAAGATGGTGTTGGCATCGTCTGAGCGAGGTGATGGGAGCACGGGGAGAAGAGGTGTAGGAAGAAGATAAAGTGTATAAGTATGACTTACTTTGTGTACATACATACACCTCACTGAATATCCTCTTTGATTAGGCTCGCGGTGCTAGGTAATAGAATAACAGATACCCAAAATTATTAAGCTAGTATAGCAATTAGCCAAATAACTTCAGTCTTGCATTTTAATGTGGCAGTGTCCTCACCCTCTATCTCGACCGAGTACCTAGGTGATTTTTACTTCACTTTATATAGTTTGTACCTTACTTATTTGGTTACCATGGTGTCCACGTAGGATCGCAACCATATGATTTGTGTAAATTAAATATTGGCCAAGTTTATAGTATCATTTTTTTAATTAGGTTTGCTATGAAAATACATTTCGTGATTAACTAATTTCACTCTACTTATCTTGTGTTATAAATGTATTATTTTTCTATATAACTTTGATCAAACGTTAAATTGTTTGATTCTTTATCTGTATCATTAAAAGGTGAGAACACATTTGTGAAGGGAGGGAGTAGTTAACAGTTCTTTACCGCGATTTTTTGTGTGTCAAAGACAGCGGTATAGCAGTTTTGGTAAAACAAAATTTGATGCGTCAGCTCATGACATTTCGGTCTCTATAAACGCTAAGCAAAGTCGAAACCATCGGTACATCACGATCAAGCGTTTGCTCGCCACGATTAAAGATGACGCATTCGGCGCTTATCCCAAACGGTTGGGAAGGGTAGTTGCCACAAGCGATGGTCAGATTCAGACGACAACGCCGCAAGACGACGACGGCCGAGCGGTGGAGTCGGTGGCTGGCAGAGGCCGACGCGGGCGCGGCCCCCCTCTGCCCGGCTGCCCCCCCCCCCCCCCCCCCTGGCCCCGCCCCCGCGCGCCTGCGCCACCGTGCGTCCGTGCCCCAGGAGAGGACCGCTAGCTAGCACATGGAAACGACGTGAGGTCGTGAACGCTGAACCCCCCCTGCGCCGAGCCGCTGACCACCTCTCGCCGCCCAGTTACCCTTACCCAGCGTCGGCTGTTGAGCGTCAGGCGATTCCGAACAGATGGAATCCTGTTTTCTGGAGTGGGCAAGAAAAGGTCACCCATTTCTACAGTCAGGTTCACCGATCAGCGATCATGGTGATTGGACAATGCCATTTCTTTTTAGCATCGTCATCGTGGGCAACCTGCCGACAGATGCCGTATTTTTCGAACTGGTACGGCTCGTCGAACATGTCAAGCTCGGGATATATCGTCGTACGTTGGCGTCGCCATCCCGTTGGTTGCGCGCATCAAATACGAAGGTTCCTAAGATTTATATAGCACCTCTCTTAGTCATATATGATGACTAAGCGGTCGTTCTGCGTTATCAATCATTGCTTCCTGCCTTCCTCCATACTCTAAAAAAAATATACTCTTACAAACTAGAAAAATACGTGCACAATGTTCTTTTTAGATATTTTGAGCAAGTTATAATTTAGTATCCTTAATCAAATTTTGAACAGCTAGTCATATGTAGAAAGACTGAAAGAGTAAAATCAAGAGAAAAAAAGGGGGAAAACACATGTTGCCTGTGGTGCGACAGGGCGACGACTGGCCCTTGGGCCCTGGCGTGGCAGTTGGCTCCTGCTGTGCAGGTGTAATAGTCATGCGATCGTGTCACGGGTTGCCGCTAGCCTGGTTTGGGCGTTTTTTTGTCTTTTTTTTTTATAAGTAACTTTGATTTTATTGATTAACAACATCAAGTTGTTAGAAACCTTACAGCACGAATGTTTATAAGTTGAGTGCGAATAGACATAGACACTGAGTTACATGAGCACCATGAGTGCAAGCAGCCTGAGGAGGCTGGTTGTCCTGCCACGGTCCGGCGCTTGCAACCATTTGGCACTTACACCGCCAATCTATCTGTGTCCAGTCATGTCCTGTTTGCATCCTGCTAGGGACATTCACTAGTTAAATGTCCCAATGTAGCTAAAGATAGATCAATACTCAAATAAAAACTCTATAAATATATTAAGACAAAGTGATTAGTAAAACAAAACTCTATAGATAAATTTAGCACTAGCACTATCAAAAAGGATACAAACCACCTATCCAATAGTTCTACTTCCTAACAATTCTATAACAAATGAACAAAAGTATCTTAGCTCTAAGGGATGTAAAAAGTGAAGCAAATGAACAAAAGTTGTGTCTCCTAGAAGGCCACCACGCTTAAATAGTGACCCAACACTCAAAGAGTCGTTGGCCCCTTCACTCTGCAAAATTCGGGTTGACTGAAAACGGCTGTCCAGTGCACCGGACGCATTCGGTGCATGTATGAACCTTCGCAATTCAACTGTGCTCGTTAGATCACAATAGCTAGCATGTACAAAACAACCCATTACGTTGCACTGGACGCATCGGCGCAACTGACCGAACACGCTGACACCTAGCGTCCGGTTGTTTTTAGAGAGGTTCCAAAAACAATTTTCAACGACCGGACATGTCCGATCCCTAGTGAAAGGTAGTAAATGGCTAGAGGGAAGGTGAATATATAGCCTATAAAAATTCTACAACAACACTAAGACAAAGTGATTAGTAAACTAAATGACGATCAAACAATTTTGCACTATCTCTACAAGGGTGATGCAAGTCATCTATTCACAAGTCTAGTTGATTTTTAATCTCTATGTCACACAAGAGCTAGATTGCTACTACAACTACACTATTTGGCTAACAAGAGATGAGACAAACTCTAAAAACAACTAGCAAGAGAAAACTAGTCTACATAAGTATATAGGAAAGTGATTACAAGAATTATAGAGTGTGATACCTAGACGGGAAAGTGATCAACTAATGAATACCAATAAAAAATTCTTGGGAGACAATTGAGAAATGATTTTTCTCCCAAGGTTTACTTGTTTGCTGGCAAGCTAGTTCCCGTTATGACAAACAATCAACTTAGAGGTTCACGCTCTAATAGGCATACACAAGCCTAATTCACAAAGGGTACCGCATAACCAACACAAGAGAGGGATACTCAATGTCACGAGAAATGTATTAGAGACCTTTTGTGAGCTCCCGTGGGAATAGGTGCAAGAACCCCTCGCAATCACCAATGGATGTGGACAAGAATAATCACCCATCTTACCCTCCACTACACCAATCCATCTAGGTGGCGATAATCACCAAGAATAACCAGAATACTACAACGATGAAGAACATCAAGTGCCACTAGATGCAATCTTACAAGAAACTCGTGCGTTAACAAATTTGATTCATGAAGATAGAACATTGTTTTCAGAACCTAGAACATCATCTCTACTCTATAAAAAATGGTGTATCTTTAAGAGATAAATGCTTGCTAACAAATTTTTATCTATTATGTCCATGTTGGGTCTCATTTCAAAAGATTTACGGTAAGAAAACATAATAGTGTGATTAGAATTTTAATTGGTTGCTTAGTTTGTAAAGTTCAACTTTTCAAAGATTGAAAAACATTCTCCAAATGTTGACTTCAACAAATTTGGATTCTAATGTAAGTGTTTGAACTGGATGTTGAGAGCTCATGCATGCTTGGGATGTATACATAGAAAAATTCAAGTCCAAAAATGCAAATTAATTAATTAGTAAAATAATTTTATTTTATTATGTTCTATGAGTTACATGGATGATGTCTATGTTGTATATATGCGATGGTTTATGATGTATTTTGTTATGTACATATGGCGTTCTATAATGTATATTGTGATGTTCATTTAGTTTACAAATAATATATATATGTGATGTTTTGTGATATATTTTGTGATGTTCGTGTAGTATACATATGATGTTCACTTAGCATATATGTGATACTATATGAGGTATTTTGTGATATTTACGTATTATACTTGTAAAGTTTTATGATTTATATTGATATATCCACATAGTATAAATGAAATGCTCCACATTTAACTTTAAATGCATATAGTGCATGTGAGATGTTCTATGATATTAGATTGTTCAAATAGTATTCATATAATGTTCTTTTAATGTTTTGTTCACTATGTGGATTTTTTTGTTTTTTCTTCTGTTTTGTTCTATAATTTTAAAGTCTATTATATTATGATATATTTTAGATTATTCATAGTAGTACCATGTGATTAATATTTATGTTTTTTCTTATGTTTGTTCTATGTTTTAGTAATTTTATCATCCTTTTTAACCTTTATTATTTTATTTTAACCAACATATTTCATAGAATTTATAATTTTTTTTATTTTCATTGATATTATATTGTCATTCACATGAGTATAGTATTTTGTTATTCTAGATCTATAATGTTATTCTTATGAATGGAGAACATAATTTTAGTAAAGGTAGAACATTGCTTTATGAACCTTGGTCACCTTTTCTGTGCAATAAACATTATTTATTTATTATGATATAAATATTCATTAATAAGATTTTATGAAATAGAATTTATATGGGGGCATGTTTTGAAGGATTTCTTGCAAGAAACTCGGTGGTGCAATCAAGATTTAATTTAGATGTTCAGTTAGTAGCTACGACTTTTTAAAACCTTTGTATAAATTTCGGCACACTTCTTGAGATATGAGGCATGATGATAGAGAAAAGGCTATCCACTAACAAAGCAGCGCACGTAAGGTTGGAAAAAAAATAACCGAGAACCAAACCGAAAGAATCGGAACTGAAATCGAAATAACTGGAACCGAAAATTTTGGTTAGTTATTTGGTTCTCAGTTCTTAGGAATCGAATTAACTGATCAAATTTTGGTTTCGAGGCTCGTGAACCAAAATAACTGAAATTCACAAACAATCCTAATAAACCTCATGATTTAGGTCCAATACCACCTTGACCCTAGATATATAAGGTGGATGATATCCCCTCACAGCCTCACACCATCATAATTTTTGTAATCTTGGCAACATGCTTGTTTAAACTATTTTTTCTAATTATTTTTTGTTGTTTGTGTAAATTTTGGTTAGTTCAGTCGAAAACGGAACCGGACGAATGAACCAAAACCGAATTTGTTCGATTCTAAATTTTGTGAAGAACCAATCGATTCCTATTTTTAGAGAACTGGATTTGTGTTAAAAATGGAAGGACTGAACTGATCGGTTTCGAACGCCGCACCCAGGCTGAAGCGCACGCGAGAGTTGCAGAGCATGCCAGCCCATACACAGGAGAGGAGCGAAATAATTGGTTGGCCCATACGCGGGAGCAAAGCTGCAGACTAAAAGATGACTATATTTTGAAGCTACTACCACGACTTGACTAAAATTAGTAGTCAAAGTCTATTGTTTAGTTATTTTATAAATAGAAAATTACTTAAAACAGGAGAGGTCCACAACAGCTTTGCAACTTTACAAAGTCAATAGAAGGGCATGTGGTTGACAATATAGGGCCACCCAAGATTAAGGAATAGCCAAGTTCATATTTTGCAAAATAAGATAGCACATCTGTTGGAGTCTCCTTTTTACTATACAAATTCGAAAATAGCCTTCATAGCAAAAATAGCTAAACTTTTAGAGTTGCTCTAAAAAGGTTGTTGGAAGATATTTTTTTAATTAAAATCTCTATTCCTAGTAAGTCAGAAGGATATAGACACTCTCTAGGAGTTCCCCTGATAAACCACATGGGGTAGAACAAAGACATGAAAGTAATTATCGATTAGAACGAAGTATAATAATTGTCTTATAGCCAAGGTAGTCAACATTTTTGTTGATATGGAAGAGAGAATAGTGGACACAGAGGAGAGTTAGGTAAGAAAGCCTATACAATGATGTGTCCACATAAAAAAAGTGAATGCCATGTTAAATAGGAAAGAAAATATACATGGTAAAAAAAGCCTTTCGAAAAGCCAAAATGGTTACACTGCAACTGCACAAAGTAACTTATGTGAGTACATCTAGAGTAGTTGTTGCTTAGTAGAAGCTAATGGGCCAAATATCACATAATAATTATAAAGTTTTTTAGATAAACAAAAGATAACTATTATATAGCTCTTACAACCTAACTTACTAGGAGTAGCAGCGTTGATGTATCTATAGAGATCTTTAATCTTGGTGGTTGCCACTGTTGATCAATTGTTGATCAATAGTACTCAGCCGATTCCTACGCTCAGTTCACTATTCATTCCACAGTACTCCGTCTTACCCGTCCGATCCAACGTGCGCACGCCGGCCTATTCAAAAATCCAAAATAGTTACACTGCAACTGCACAAAGTAACTTATGTGAGTACATCTACAGTAGTTGGAACGCAATTTTTTTACCCCTAGAGGCACATGTCCTCATGTTGTGTACCCTCAAATTTGCTCTGAGATTCGTACACAACAGGGGAGAGAAAAAATTTTATTGTCTCTCTCTCCTATTGTGCACGAATCTCAGAGCAAATCTGAGGGTGTACAGTAGGAGGGCATGTGCCCTTATGGGCAAAATAAACTTTACCACAGTAGTTGTTGCTTAGTAGAAGCTAATGGGCCCAATATCACATAATAATTAAAAAGTTTTTTTAGATAAATAGAAGATAACTATTATATAGCTCTTACAACCTAACTTACTAGTAGTAGCAGCGTTGAGGCATCTATGGAGATCTTTAATCTTGGTGATTGCCACGGTTGATCAACAGTGCTCCGCCGATTCCTACACTCACTTCACTATTCATTCCACAGTACTACGTCTTACCTGTCCGATTCGACATGCGCACGCCGGATGCTCTCCACGCATGTGACCAGAGGCTTCCGCCCTCCTGCCTCCTCCGGTCCTCCTCGACCATATCCTTTTCCAGCCTCCCCACGCAAAGAAAAAAAGCCAGAACATCAGCCACTCCACTCTGTACCGGCGGCCACCGCAGGTGACACCGCCGCTCGCCGCCACTGCTCCACGACGCCCATATCCCCACCAAGCCTCCCCTCCCCCCTCTCTCTCCCCCGATGTCACGGTGCAACAGGAGGCCCAAACCGAAGCCACCTCCACGCCCTGTGCACGACCGACCTGGTAGTGCCCACCTGTGTGCGAGCGAGCCCTGCCCGTGTCCATGGCCACGGCCCAACAGCTGCAGTACCACTTCCCCGCCACGCAGCCAAACCCTAGCGCCGCAGCACGGCGCTGTGACGCCCGCGCCTCAAGATGGGAATGGGTCGGGTCGACCCATTGGGTATTCGACCCGACCCATAAAAATAGAGCCAATGGGTCATAGGGGCCGGCTCTAAATTTTAAAATGGGTCAATAGGTCTGGACCTCATTGACCCAATGGGTACCATGAGTCGACCCATTTGTTATATTAATATTTTTTTCTTTAATTTTTTGGTAATCTTTATTTTAAAAAAAATAAATATGATCGGTTAAAGATTGTCTATGCTTGAAAGTAAGTGAAGAATATCATATTTTAGAAGTGAAAATGATATAAAATTAAAATTCTTAGTTCACCCACCGTTGCAACTCTGATCCATCTCTCGATCGATCACCTGCACCAGCATGCGTGCGTGTGAAGCGATGGAGAACGCGATGAAATTTTAAGTACGCACGCACGCGATAGTCCATCTCTTGAAATTAAGTACGCACACACGCGCTAGTCCATCTCGATCGATCGATCCTACTCACACGAGAACGCAATGTGAAGCGAGAGAGATGGGGCCTTTCTTTTTAGGAGGTGCTGCTCACGGGTGTTTTAGTTTTAGAGATCGGAGATACTCTCAAGAAATTAATAAGAAAAGAAAAGATGCAATGACCGTGCATGCAGCAATGCAGGGAAAGACGCTAGGCACGAATCATGGACGGTGATAAAAAAGATACCAAACGGGCTTAGGATCGCACGAAGCCTCACCGAGCCGCACCAGAGTTTTATTCCTTTCTAAATTTGTCAAGATCTTATGATTTATGATTGTGAAAAAAATTTAGGTCGATTCATACTACCAAATGAACCATCAAAGCCACAACATCTAGTGAAATGGGTTGACCCATGGCCCTTAAAATTAACCTTGAGATCATGAGGCCGAATCCATGGCCAGGACCGGGTCGGCCCATTCCCATCCTGACCCGTGCCGTTCTCTCCTTGTACCTACTACTTTTACCCATCCAACGGTGGCTTCGTTTTCGCTGGGCCACCGTGCCGTCGTCGGCTTCACAACCGTCTCTGACGCCCGCACCGGACATGATAGGATTGATAGGGTAAGACGTCCTTGATTTCGGCCTGCTCTGTCCCTACTCGCATCAATTCTACTTCTCATTTCTCCTGCAGATTAATCGTCCTGATGGGGTCTTCTCGCTGCTGCACAAGATACACGCATAAGCGATGCTGCTCCTGAGTATGAGCTATCCTTTTTGGGTGCTATTTTGGTACATTTGGATACCTGTGTTAGATGGATTTATAGTCTGCAGCAGTTCCCCGCATATCCTCATATCCACTCATCAAACAAAATATCAGTGTTGGGTGGGAGCTCTCACTTTTTTCCTTGATCTACTATGTAGTACCTTTTCGACTCTAATGCAGGCAAAGCATGTTCCGATAAATATGTTATCTCTTCAGAGATGCAATAGATGTCATAGAATCATTTTAGTTGTGTACTCTTCCTCTGTATTCCACGGTGTCCCTTGGAGTTCTGGACACCATTAATATTTTTTTTCTGCTAATAAAGCTACTCTCAATGCTTTGTGTTCCCCAATTTAACAGGTGCATCATTCTACTGCTCGCAGTTGCTTCTATTTGACATACATTTATATGTGCTCTGATTATATTTGGAATCCAGATATGCTTAAAACAAGCTACATGCTTTACCTCATCTATGAATGCTTAATGCAACCCAGGTGCATTGGCTTAACATCGGACCATATTATAGAGACTAATAATGCGGTTTCTGTAGCGTTATCGGCACCTGAACCATCTGTTACTTCTAGGGTGAGTCGCAAACACAGGGCACACATGATTCTCTCCAATGATGGTGAAATAATTTTAATGTGTGTTACATGCCACATCCAATTGTTTGGTTCATTACTGCATAGATTGAGAAAACAAATTTAACCATATGATCTTTATTATACCAGTGGTTCTACCATATCGTGTTGATTTTTATGCAGGTTCTCACTTCCTTCCTGCTACACATACAACACCAATGCTTCCTATATTTTAGGTTTAATCTAAGGGTTGCCTAGGCTATATGGCCTATTCAGATAGTTGTTCCAGGCTCCATGGCTACGAGGGTAGTCCTTTCTTACAAGGTAATACTTTGTTCACCCATGATTTCTTCATAACATCTTCCGCACCATTTATCAATACAAGTTCGCGTCAAAATTCCAAAACTTTACAAGATCCTCCATCACATCGAATTTTTAAACACATGCATATAGTATTAAATATAGATAAAAAAATATAACTAATTACACAGTTTATTTGTAATTTGCAAAACGAATCTTTTAAGTCTAGTTACTCTGTGATTGAACAATAATTACCACATACAAACGAAAGTGCTACAATGCCAGTTTTCCAAATGTTTACAGATCTAAACAAGGCCAAGTAACTACAACTTTTTTTGTGTGGTTTTCTACAGCTTTTGCATACCTACACAATCAATAACCAATTGCTCTAGGTGCAATGTGGAAAGTACAGAGAATTGATTCCTTGACTTCTTGGTCAATACGTGTGCAATATTAATTTTCCCCTGCCATTCTTTTTTGTCTTGGATAGCACTACTAACATTCTTTGTTCCTTATTGCAGCTTTTGTTATTTGAGGTCTAATTTGTAGTACAAATCATCGTCAACATTAAGGGCTACATATGTTTTGTGCCATATATATACAATTTTGTTAGCTCTGGAACTTTGTTTCTTAACCTCCTTCACTTTTACCATCATGTTTGGATATGGGGTCTCCCTAGCGCAACGCTTAGAACGGCTAGCGCTACAGGGCCCGGCCCGTCTCCCCTCTCGCAGGGCACACACCGCGCGGGACGCGCACATACACACGCGGGGCACTCGCAGGCGCTCCCCCCCCCTCGCCACGACACCCACAACATACACGGGACACCCCGCCGCCGCACACAACCACGGCCTGCTCCTCCATGGCCTCCAGCGCTGCGTTCTCTGAAACAAAATGGAAAATCGAAATGAAACAAAAAACAAGAAAAATTGAAACACAGGGGGACATCGGAATCGATACGAAAAAAAACATGTAGAAACATGGTCGAACCGTGGGTTGAAACATGAGTAAGATGTGTTTGCGAAGCAGAAACACAAAGTGTTGCACAAAAAGAAAAACAGAGAGGGCAACGTTTTTGAAACAAATCTGAGAAGAGAAAAGAAACAACATGAACAACCACCTTGAAACAAAAATATAAAATGAAACAAAAACAGGGGGAAAACGCAACCCAAAACAAATCTGAGAAGATAAAAAGAAACAACGTGAAAAAACATTTTGAAAAAAAAAAGAAAAACGAGTTGAAACACCCTTGATGTCATAAGAGGAGAAGAAAAAAAAAAGAAACATCACCTGAACAATAACCGAAACACCCGAAAAGTGATAATTGAAACAAAAAATCAAACCTGAATGCTGCAACATCACGAAAAAAAAACTATTGTACCAACAGACAACGCCCTGATGTAGCAACAGGGGGCAACGTGTTGTAACAAATCCAGAAGAACAAATAAATGTTGTCATTGAAGCAAAAAGACGAAGCTACGGCAACAATGCTCACCAGAACCCCTAGCCATGGTTGTGTTCCTCAGATCGAGATCCAGATCCAAAGGGAGGAGTGGGAAGAGAAGAGGATAACGAGGAGGAGAGTTCAAATCTAGATGAGAAGGATGGAGAAGGAGGGGATGCTCAGGTTTGAAAGGATCCACTTACCTCGCCGGAAATCCATCACCATCTCCCTCAGCGCGACAAGGAGGAGAGCGTGCAAGAGCAGCGGATGGCGAGCGCCACCACCACCGGCCCCCCTCGCGGCGCGACGGGAAGGAGAGCGCGCAGGAGCAGCGACAGGAGAGCGGTGGCGGGAAGACAACCATGGCGTGCTCAACAGCGGCAACTGGTCGTGGGAGAAGAGTCGGGGTGGGAGACAAAGAGTAGGCATGGGGAGGAGGAGGGCTGCGGCTGGTGCATGAGGCCGGCGCCGGCGCGCGCGGAGGCAGCCATGGCGCTCGAGATCCAGCGGCGCCGCCGGTCATGGATGCTGCCCATGGCCGCTCGCGTGAAGCATGCGGGGGCACGGGGAGGGGATAAGACCGACGAAGGAAGCAAGTGGAGGGGATAAATCGTGATTTTTTTAATGATGAAGTCGTCGGGCGGAGAGGACGAGGAAATGCATTAGCGTGTGCGGTCCAGCGGTGCTGGTTGCAGGGATAAGGTGGACCTCGTGCCGCACGGTCCACGAAGCCCGTTCGACGCGTGGAAGTCCAATGGGCCGGGGACACCTGTTCTACACGCGTCGAACGTTCTCGTACAAGCATTACCGTTGGATATGCACACACGGATCAAGTGCTTCAAGCCCAAACTAAACCAGATTCCTACCCTTTTTTGTTTACCACGTATGCAAGATTAGTATGTTCCTACCATCAGGAATTATCCATTGTACCACAAATACTTATTACTTTTGGTCCATTGTAGCACAGCTACTTATTAGTTATTACATATCTAGTCATATTACAATATACGCTGTTATTTGTAATCTCTATTTGTAATTTCTTTATACACGGTTACACGACTTGGACATAAAAAATATATAAAAGAGACGTAGGTCGTAAGTAAATCAACTATTATATAGATAATAAGTTGTACAGTTAGCAGAGGACATATTATTACTTCTTTCTTAAAGCTTTGTTCTAAAGTAGTCGCAATATTGAGGCATCAGCATCGATGACTCGTGACCAGAGTGGCATGTCATATCAAGGTTTGATTCTCAACGCTGCAGCTATATACTTTCTCCTTTCCAAAACTGTCGCTCGCACGTCTTAAAGAGTAAAACACTTTTAAATTGACAATATATATATATTAATATGAATAGTACATATTATTAATATTAGGTAAATCAATAAATTTAATTTTATAATAATGTATTTGAAAATAAATGTTAGTAATATTTTTTATCTTAAAAAAGTTTGATTGACATAAATATTATAAATTTATTTATTTTTTAATGGAGGGTGTAGGAGCATCGATTATTGACCCACTATATCCTTCCTCTATATTAAAAGTAAAGTCGTTTTAGAGAACCAAAGTATAAAGGAGGCCAATTTGTTTGCTCATTTGTATGCATTATGTAATTTGGGACTACTAGTTTAGGGCAAATCAAATAGGTAAGCATCTAAAGTTCTCTAATAAAAAGTAACAGAAGATCTCAATCGAGTCTGGAAGCAAGAAAAAAGAATAAGAAATCAAATGGCTGTAGCCTGTACGTAGACCAACAGAGGAAGAAGGCTGATGCAGAGGACATAAGAGGACTAATCATTGAGGGCCGGCCGTCCAGTCCAAGCGCAGCCACACCGCTCGCAGCTCGCAGACACAAGGCAGCCGGATGTAGTTGTAATCATAGAGAGCCTCGCAGCCTGCTGATCTGCTGTGCGATTTGGACTGAATAGAAGCTGGGCTGGTTCACAAATATCAAACACACTCATCCTCCAGATTGGAGAATCTAGTGTTTCACACAAATATTCAACAACGGTGCAGCTCATCGACAATCAGTGGTCTTCAAGATCAGCATGACTCTCAACACCACAGCTGGCATCCTTGCTAGATAGGTTTTTTCTGCTTCTATTTCACATTTTGAGCTTGTGTGCTCGTAGGTGAACCACTATCTCCAGTGCCCACTAGTGGACGCCCTGACCTCTGTACGTTTGCAAGTTGTAACAATTCTTTTAGCTTCATGCTGCTAATACAATATCGTTTGTTGTAAAAAAACTGCCAAAGGTACAGTTGAATATGTTTTAAATTCAGTTGCACATTATATTGGTCGACTTCTGGCGGAGTGAAGCGGAGGCCTTGATTAGGGTTTCGCCTTGGTCATTATCTTGGAAGCCCCCATACAACGTTGCAACCCGACTCTTGATAATAGTGAGGAGTGTTTGCTAGCTGGTGTCCATGGTTTTTTCTCGTCGCATTGGAGGAGTTTTCCACGTTAAAACTTGTGTCTCCGCTGTGATTGATCTCTTATTCTTTGTCGTTTATCCATCGTTATTCATAACAGGAACGGAAGCTGCTTTTTTTGCATGAACACCAAGTCTATAGTTGCATCGATGTTGAGATTTGGCTCGAGGATCGGTTGTGGTGGTGGTATATACCATGGCCAGGTGCAGCTCGGGTGGAGCTCGATGAAAGCCTTGGTAGGGCGGAGTTGGGCTCCTCGATGGTGTCCATGGCGGGGTGACATTGGCACCCTCGACAGTGGTCATGGCGGGGCGGGGCCAGCAGATGGACGACTGGAGGTGGAGCTCGGTTTGCTAGCATCGGAGACGAGGAAGAAGGATGTAGGGAGCTCGACGAAGGCATCGTCTTTGGCAAGGGGCTCTGGCAACGGTTTGACAATGTTGGGGCTGTTCTTAGATGCTTGTAAAGTCATTTCGGCATCACATCGGTGTCGTCGGCTTCAGTAGTTGACGTGAACTTGATCAGATATGGGTCCGTTTGGATGTTGGTATTGGAGGTGGTGAAATTGAATTGGTGACAATACAAAATTAGCCTAGCTTTGACACTGGGTTACAATATCAAATATGTTATTTGGATGTCATGGAATTACTAGTTGGAATCTAATGATATTGCAAATATCATTTTTTGTTTGGATGTGTATAAACCGGAATTGGAACTAGACACATCTTCTCTTTTCTCCCCACCACGCCCATGACAACTCTTATCCTCATCACGCAAGAGGGCACAGAGGGGGGCGAGTGAGGCGGTGGAGAGACTCAACCCGACGAGGAGGATGTAGGGGAGCGCAAGGGGGTGTAGGAGTTCCATCCGGTGGGGAGGATGGAGTGGTGCCTAGCACAAGGGGGCGGAGAGGATAGCGATGCGCTATAGTTGGCGGCATGACGACAAAGCTGGAAGCCTAGAATCCATGGCAGGTCAGAGCTAAGCTCCTTGGCGGCGGCCATGGCTAGGTGCAGCTCGGGCGGAGCTCAACGAAAGCCATGGTAGGGCAGAGCTGGGCTCCTCGATGGTGGCCATGGTGGGGCGACGCCGTGAGAGATCTCGAGTGTTTTGGATAATTGATGAAACCTAAGGTACTAACCTAGCTCTAATTGTTTGAGTAGATCTAGTACACTCATTGAAGATGATGACAAGTGATGGAGCAAGCAAAGGTGGTGGAGACCTAAAAGCTCACACTTGGA
Source organism: Microstegium vimineum (assembly GCA_022036555.1). Classification (NCBI taxonomy): domain Eukaryota; kingdom Viridiplantae; phylum Streptophyta; class Magnoliopsida; order Poales; family Poaceae; genus Microstegium; species Microstegium vimineum. The sequence continues at coordinate 7,926,122 of CM039120.1, forward strand.
GAAGAAGAGAAGTGAAAAGATCCTAAGCAATTCAAGACAAAGGTATATGCTAGGGCTTTTCTTTTGGTGGTCAAGACACCAAGTGGGTGTGTTCACTTTTAGGATAGATAACCGTACTATTAAGAGGGGAAATTGTCAAGTAAAACATGCCAAGAAGTGTTCACTAAAGAGGTATCTTAGTGCTTGGCAACTTAGAGCAAAGGTGGAAGAATCAGAGAAGAGAAAAGGGCGTCGGACGCTGTCCGACGCGTCGGACGATGGCGTCGGACACTGAGGACTTTGACACAGTGCGTCCGTCGGCCTCGGATAAGCAGCAGAAGAATTCCAGAAGGCGTCGGACGCTGAGGCGCAGCGTCCGTCGCAAAACGAGTGGAGCGTCCATCGGGCTTCCAGTGGGCTCTGCAAGCGAGTGAAGCGAAGACTTGCGCCGGACACTGGAAGATCAGTGCGTCGGACGTTGGCACGGAGCGTCCGTCGCCCACACAGCAGCCCAACGGCTGGTTCTGACAGTGCATCGGACGATGGCGACGGAGCGTCCGTCGCCCCCGTTTCGAGCGTTCGTCGCCAACTTAACAGGGCAACGGTTTGAAGACTTTGAGGGAGTCTATAAATATTTGGTGGCCGGCTCTAGGGTTTCTCTCTCGCACATTTGAACATCTTAAGACTCCTTTGAGCTAAGCAAACTCCCTCCCTCGTCTCCATGCTTGGTTAGTGAATTTCTAAAAGAGATTGAGTGATCCAAGTGCATTTCGCATATAGCTTGCATCTAGTGGCACTTGGGAGACGTTCTCGCTGTGGATTTCTTGTTACTCTTGGTGATTGCCATCACCTAGACGGTTTGGAGCAGTGGAGGTAGATCGAGAAGCTTGGTGATTGTGCTTCGTCGACTACAAGGTGATTGTGAGGGGTTCTTGTACCTTCCCCGCGGGAGATCACAATTGGCAACTCTAGTGGATTGCTCGTGGCGTTTCAATAGCCTCATCTTGTGTTGGTTGTGCGGCACCCGGTGACGGGTTTGGCGTGTGAGGCCAATTAGTACGTGAACCTCCAAGTGAGTGTCTTGCAACAACGGGACTAGCTAGTTGGCAAACTAGTGAACCTCGGAAGAAAATCAAGTGCCAACCTTGTTGTCTCTATTGTGATTGATTGGTTTTCTTGGTGATCACTTGATTGGTTCATCCACTCCTCTCCACGGTGGTATAATCACTTTTCCCATTTTTGCATTACCTTACTCATACTTGTCTTAGTATATTAGGTTGTGCCTAGAGGGCTACTAGAATTGAGTAGGCATTGTGTGATTCTAGACTTATTAGGATAGAAATTGTGGTTAGGTGGCTTTACATCCCCTAGTAGGCTAGTGCAAGTCAAGCTTCGCCTGATTAGTATCTAACTTATTGGTGAGTTTGTTTTTAGTTTTCAAATTAGGCTATTCACCCCCCCCCCTCTCTAGCCATCACTTAGGACCTTTCAAGTGGTATCGGAGCTAGTACACCATTGATTTGAGGTTTAACAACCTACAGTGTGAAAGATGGCTCATATCAACAACATGAAGAAACCACCCAAGTTTGATGGCTCAAACTATGGCTATTGGAAAGTGAAGATGACCGCTCATATCAAGTCAATTAGCCGAAAAGTTTGGTTTGTGGTGGACAAGAAGTTTGAGGTAGTAAATGAGGTGGCTCCCACTCCTCAAGAGGAAGAAAAGTTGCAACACAATGATATTGCTCTAAGTATTATTCATGAGGCACTTGATGAAAAAGTGTTTGAGAAAATCAAGAACCTTGAGAGTGCTCATGAGGCTTGGAAGAAGCTAGAAGAATCATTTGAAGGCACCCAAGCCATCAAGAGTGCAAAGGCATACATCCTCAAAGAAAAGTTTGCAAGCTTCAAGATGGAGGATGATGAGAATGTGCCGAAGATATTTCATAGGCTACAAGTGCTAGTCAATGATCTCACGGCCCTTGGAGAGAAGGTTGAGGACAAGGACTTCTCTCACAAGTTCTTGAGAAGTCCCCCATCTCGGTTTGAGACTCTTGTGACCTTGATTGTGAGAGGTGGATTGGACACAGTGACTCCTAACCAAGTCTTGGGAGATGTGATGACACAAGATGCTTACCGGGACAACAAAGAAAAAGATGTCAAGAAAGAAGAAAAGAAAGATGAGAAGAAGAAGAGCATAGCTTTCAAAGCTACTTCATCATACAAGAGCAAGGGCAAAGCCAAGGATGAAGAATCTAGTAAATATGAAGGCTCAAGTGCTAGTGAGGTTGATGAAGAAGAAATGGCTCTCTTTGTGAGAAAGTTTTGAAGATTCATGAAGAAGAAGGGATATCATGCAAGAAGGAAGATACCATCTTTCAAGAACTTTGATGAGCAAAGGAAGTGCTTCAAGTGTGGAAGCTTTGATCATCTCATTGCTCATTGTCCATACAATAGTGACAAGGATGATGATGATCACAAGAAGAGAGACAAGAAAGAGAAGAAGCCCACCTTTGACAAGAAGAAGAAGGGGTATTCTCACATAGTGACATGGGATAGTGAATCTTCATGTGATGATGATGATCAAGAGAATAAGACCACTACCAAGAAGAAGGCTTTGGCAAGCATTGCAATGAGGGATAAGATCTCTCTATTTGACACTCCATCATCATGCTTCATGGCTAAGTCCACTAAGGTACTTTCTCATGATGAGAGTGAGAGTGACAACGATAGTGATAGTGAGGAGCCCTCAAAGGAGGAACTCATGGACATGCTTGAGCAAGCTAAGGATTACATTGACAAGAAGAGAAAGGAGTGCAAGGAATTGCGCAAGGCCAATGTGGCTCTTGAGCAAAACCTTGATGAGACCGTAGCATCTCATGAGAGGCTAATGGAAGCCCATGAGAAGCTAGTGAGGTCTCACTCTAAGCTTGAAAGAGCTCATTCCTCTCTCCTTGACCAAAGTAAGAAGGAGATTGCTCAAACATGTGACATGGGAGTTACTTGTGATATTCTTGATGAATCTTTCTATACTCCTATCATAGTTGCTCCACTAACCCCTCTTGTAGCACTATAATTTCTACTTCATCTACTAGTGATGGTGTCACTTGTGATGCTTCACTAAAGGTGGAAAATGAAACCCTCAAGAAGGAGGTTACAAAGCTCAATCACTCCTTAGCTAAGGCTTATGGAGGTGAGGACCATTTGCTTATGTGCTTGGGTAGCCAAAGGGCATCTCTCTACAAAGAGGGATTGGGCTATACCCCCAAGAAAGGCAAAGTCGCCTTTGTTTCTCACAAAACTTGTTTTGTGAAGAACACCGGTAGATATTGCAAAAGTTGCAAGCAAGTTGGTCACAATGAGCAAGCATGCAAGAACAAGAAGGACGAGCAAGACATATCCTCTATTAGAGTTGATTCATTATATGTTCTTTCCAAGGGTACTAATGGTGTTCATGCCAAGTTTGTTGGTGCACCATGGATGGCTTCCAAGAAGTCCATTTGGGTACCAAAATCCTTGGTAACGAACCTTGGAGGACCCAAGCAAGTTTGGGTACCTAAAAAGAATTGACCTCTCTTGTAGGTCAATTACAAAGACGGAGGGAGGCATTGGGTGCTTGATAGTGGGTGCACTCAACACATGACCGGATATGGAAGAATGTTCAACTCAATCAACCAAGATAGTGATCATGGCTTAGATAGTATAACTTTTGGTGACAATGGCAAAGGCAAGGTGAAAGGGCTTGGAAAGATTGTTATCTCTAATGATCTAAGCATTAGCAATGTGCTTCTAGTTGAAAGGCTTGAGTTCAACTTATTGTCGGTGGCACAATTGTGTGATCTCGGTTTCAAGTGCATATTTGGAGTGGAGGATGTGGAAATCATAAGTGTGGATGAGTCAAACATGATCTTCAAGGGATTTCAGTATGAGAACCTTTATCTTGTGGATTTCAATGCTAGTGAGACTCAACTCTCAACATGTCTCATCACCAAATCAAGCATGGGTTGGCTATGGCATAGAAGGCTTGGACATGTTGGCATGAAGCAATTGAACAAACTAGTCAAGCATGATCTTGTGAGAGGCTTGAAAGATGTCTCATTTGAGAAGGACAAGCTATGTAGTGCATGTCAAGCTGGAAAGCAAGTTGGCAACACTCATCCAAAGAAGAGCATCATGAGTACAAGCAAAACATTTGAGTTATTGCACATGGATCTCTTTGGACCAACTACATATGCAAGCATTGGTGGAAACAAGTATGGATTTGTGATAGTTGATGACTTCACAAGATACACATGGGTATTATTCTTGAGTGACAAGAGTGACACATTTGATATCTTCAAGTCATTTGTCAAGAGGTGCCAAAATGAATTTGAAACAACTATCAAGAGAGTTAGAAGTGACAATGGGAGTGAGTTCAAGAACACAAGAGTGGATGAACTGTTGGGAATATGCCCTAGAGGTAATCATAGAGATGATGTATTCCTTGTATCCATGACATGTTATGAATATCCATTAAAGAAAACTTGTATCGATTAGCAATTATGTGAATTGCTTGTGAAACTCTTTTACTTGTATGGTTATTATAAAAGTTGTCCCTGATCGGAGTTCGTGCAAGAATGCACATGAATATTAGATCAGCACATTATTAGTTGATGACTATGTTTCACAAGTCATGGACATGAGATGTCAAACTAATAATGTGGGCACATGTAGGACATGGTGCTGGACAGACCTGACATGAGATTGTCTCTATACACATCGTGTACGTTATGTCCTTAGACCTGAGATTGTTGTATGTACTCAAGATGTGAAACGACCTACCTAGGACTACCAAACGCTACTCCGTGACTGGGTAGTTATAAAGGTAGCTTTCGGGTTTGTCAGGAAACATGCTGTGAGACATAGTCAATCAAGATGGAATTTGCCACTCTCCATATGAGAGAGATATCACTGGATCACTCAAATGATTAGATCATGAAATGCATGGCCGTGCTTGGGTTAAGTGTTAACCCACGAGTTGAACCAAATATCATGAGGCAAAGGAATAACATGTATATTGAATTGTGGTGGTTCGTCTGATATGATCATAGTGTATGCATAGGAGTTGACACGCCTTGCTAGAGGCCGCTATCAACTATTGGTCGAGTAAGAGTACTTGGGCCATGTCTATGTGTGCGTGAGCCCACAGGGTCGCACGCTTAAGGGGCTGGAAGCCTAATTCGGGTTGGACCCGAATTAGACTAGGTTTAGGGTTGCTAATGGGCCTCCAACGTGGGAGCTCATTAGGATGCCTATATAAGCAAGGGGTGGGCATGGGGCGAGATACTCACGTCCTTTGGCAGCCGCCGTCGCCCTCCCCACGCTCACGCCTAGTACTCCTCGCGGACCTAGCAGTCCAGAGACGTGACGCTTCTTCCCTGCATGTGTGGGATTCCTCGGAGGTGCTGCATTTGGAGCACAAGGACGAACCGCGAGTAAGAGACATTGAGACAGACGACCTCGCAACTGCACGGCACTGCTGCGACGCGCACGACTACATCAAGTCGTTTTCACTGCACCTGCGCGTCTAGTGGTAACCCCGTGATCTATAACTAGCACTAGTTCCTGGTTTATGGGGCAGAAATTTTTTTTTCCGGCTAGCGTAGCAACCTCATAACCCTACATGAACTTAGTGATGACTTTGGAATCAACCATCAATTCTCTCCAACGTACACTCCACAATCAAATGGGATAGTTGAAAGAAAGAATAGAACCTTGATTGACATGGCAAGATCAATGTTGAGTGAATACAATGTGAGTCATTCCTTTTGGGCCGAAGCTATCAACACGGTTTGCTACTCTAGCAACCATCTCTATTATCATGGGATGCTTGAGAAGACTCCATATGAGCTATTGAATGGAAGAAAGCCAAACATTGCTTACTTTCGGGTATTTGGGTGCAAATGTTATATATTGAAGAAAGGCACAAGGCTAAGAAAGTTTGAGAAGAAATGTGATGAAGGCTTTCTACTTGGCTACTCTACATCTAGCAAGGCTTATAGAGTGTGGAACTTGTCTAGTGGAATTCTTGAGGAAGTTCATGATGTGGAATTTGATGAAACACAAGGCTCTCAAGATGAACAAGAAAACTTGGATGATGTGAGAGGTGACAAATTGGTCAATGCAATGAAGGATATGGATATTGGTGACATAAGACCAAGACAAGTGCAAGATGAAGATGAAGATCAAGTGACCATTCCCTTACAAAAAGAAGCTAGTTGCTCTCCAACTCAAGATCAAGCAAATGCTAGTGAAGCTCAAGTTCAAGATCAACAAGAGGCTAGTCCATCATCATCTCAACCGAATACTCAAGATTCCCACATGCAAGTGCTCCAACCTACAAATATTGCAAGAGACCATCCTCTAGATGAAGTTATTGGAGGCATTCAAAGTGGTGTTCAAACAAGATCAAGATTGGCTTCATTTTGTGAGCATTACTCTTTTGTCTCATCATTTGAGCCAACCAAGATTGATGATGCTTTGAAGGATGTGGATTGGATAAATGCTATGCATAAAGAACTTAACAACTTCACAAGAAATCAAGTTTGGGAACTAGTGGATAGACCAAGAGATCACAATGTCATTGGAACCAAATGGGTATTCAAGAACAAGTAAGATCAAGATGGAATAGTGGTGAGAAACAAAGCAAGACTAGTTTCACAAGGGTACACTCAAGTAGATGGTCTTGACTTTGGGGAAACATATGCTTCGGTGGCAAGATTAGAGGCAATAAGGATTCTATTAGCCTATGCTTGTTCACATAACATCAAGTTATACCAAATGGATGTCAAGAGTGCATTCTTGAATGGGTATATCAATGAGGAGGTATATGTTGAGCAACCACCCGGATTTGAAGATACAAAGAAGCCCGACCATGTATTCAAGCTCAAGAAGGCTCTTTATGGATTGAAGCAAGCACCTATAGCATGGTATGAGAGGTTGAGAAGTTTTCTCCTCTCTAAGGGATTCAAGATTGGATTAGTTGAAACCACCCTATTCACAAAGAATATTGGAAGTGATTTGTTTGTCTTGCAAATCTATGTGGATGACATTATCTTTGGATCTACAAATCAAGAATTTTGTGAAGAGTTTGATGAAATGATGGCAAATGAATTTGAGATGTCCATGATTGGTGAACTTAGTTATTTCCTTAGACTTCAAATCAAGCAAATGAAGAATGGCACATTTGTGAGTCAAGGCAAGTACATCAAGGACATGATGAAGAAGTTTGGATTAGAAGAGGCTAAAGGCATTAGTAATCCCATGGGGACTAATGGACACTTGGATAATAATACAAGTGGCATGATGGTAGATCAAACACTCTATCGGTCAATGATTGGAAGTTTACTCTATGTGACCGCATCAAGACCGGATGTCATGTTTAGTGTATGCATGTGTGCAAGATTTCAAGCATCTCCTAGAGAGAGTCATGTGAAGACCACAAAGAGAATATTGAGATATATAAAGCATACACAAGATGTTGGACTATGGTTTCCCAAGGGGTCAAGGTTTGAACTAGTTGGATATTCGGACTCCGATTATGCGGGATGCAAGGTTGATAGGAAGAGCACTAGTGGAACATGTCAACTATTAGGAAGATCACTAGTCTCATGGTCATCCAAGAAGCAAAATAGTGTGACACTCTCTACCGCCGAAGCTGAATATATTAGTGCGGGGAGTTGTTGTGCACAACTATTATGGATGAAGGCCACCTTGAATGATTATGGAATCAAGTTCAAGAAGGTTCCCTTGCTATGTGACAATGAAAGTGCGGTGAAGCTTACAAGCAATCTCATCCAACACTCTAGAACCAAGCACATAGATGTGAGACACCATTTCATAAGAGATCATCAACAAAAGGGTGACATTTTCATTAACAATGTGGGCACCGATGATCAATTAGCCGACATTTTCACCAAGCCACTTGATGAGAAGAGGTTTTGCAAGTTAAGGAATGAGTTGAATATCTTGGATTTCTCCAACATGAGTTGATGCACCCCACTTATGACATGCCTCTACTCCAAAATAGCAAGGTACAATTGATTGACATATGCATTCATCCTTTGCTAGACTTGTGTAGAGCATATAAGCATCTTCTCTCATTAAATTAGGCTCATTCATGAAAATCAAATGATTTCTATGGATATATGGTACCACTATAGCTTTTATGAGTTCTTTGATCTAGTGTTGGCATATGACATGTTGATAAGCTTGTAACCTCACATGTTTAGACTAGAATGCTTATTCTTGTGCTTAACCAACATGGTCAAGATAACCATTGCAAGATGTGTGAAGAAGCTTGTCCATGGTTTAAAACTGTGTTAAGTATATAGGACAAGTGATCTAGGTTAAACTATAAAAGTTTATTCACCCCACTCTCTTTCTAAATTTACTTGATAAATAAATCCTCCTAAGTATCCTCAAGTGATACATGTTACTACAAGGTTTCCTTTGTGGTAATGTGTGACAAAGGGGAGAAATATGATAAAAATGATAGTGCCTTGGTAAAGGGGGAGAAAATAGAAATAGGGGAAGAAATAGGATTTTGAACATTGAAAAATTACAAATTGAGCACACAAGTAGGGGGGCAAGCCTATGAACAAGTTGTTGCATTTGGATGTGCATTCACACATATGTTTGCTTGCATTGTACTTCAATTAAATATGACTTGATTGCGTGGTACATGTCTAGTATAATCTTGATTGATGAATTGATCACTAGCATGTATAGAAGTTAGCTAGATCCTTAGAATATCTTGTGTATATCCAATTGGTATCGAGCTAACCATGTTGCTAAGGAAGGTATAATTGGCGCACTTCGATTGGTATCACGCTTCAAAGGTCCATTTATTATACCTTAGCATCATGTCATAGTTTGCAAGTAGTTTACCCCTCCCAAAAGATCTATCTAAGCATATGTGCAAAGGTTTGACTCATAATCATAAGAAGTGCACATATGTAGGGGGAGTAAAACACTTTCAAACCTTGTGAGAATTCAAAATCATATTTCCTATCATTTATATCGGGTTGTCATCAATTACCAAAAAGGGGGAGATTGAGAGATCTCGAGTGTTTTGGATAATTGATGAAACCTAAGGTACTAACCTAGCTCTAAGTGTTTAAGTAGTTCTAGTACACTCATTGAAGATGATGACAAGTGATGGAGCAAGCAAAGGTGGTGGAGACCTAAAAGCTCACACTTGGAGAAGAAGAGAAGTGAAAAGATCCTAAGCAATTCAAGGCAAAGGTATATGCTAGGGCTTTTCTTTTGGTGGTCAAGACACCAAGTGGGTGTGTTCACTTTTAGGATAGACAACCGTACTATTAAGAGGGGAAATTCAATAGTGATTGCGGTTTGTCAAGTCCCACTAGGTGTTATCTATAGTGCATGTGCATTTAGGACCTAGTGACATACACCATGCTAATTGTCAAGTAAAACATGCCAAGAAGTGTTCACTAAAGAGGTATCTTAGTGCTTGGCAACTTAGAGCAAAGGTGGAAGAATCGGAGAAGAGAAAAGGGCGTCGGACGTTGTCCGACGCGTCGGACGCTGAGGACTTTGACTCAGTGCGTCCGTCGGCCTCAGATAAGCAGCAGAAGAATTCCAGAAGGTGTCAGACGCTGAGGCGCAGCGTCCGTCGCAAAACGAGTGGAGCGTCCGTCGGGCTTCCAGTGGGCTCTGCAAGCGAGTGAAGCGAAGACTTGCGTCGGACGCTGGAAGATCAGTGCATCGGACGCTGGCACGGAGCGTCCGTCGCCCACACAACAGCCCAACGGCTAGTTCTGACAGTGCGTCGGACGATGGCGACGGAGCGTCCGTCGCCCCCGTTTCGAGCGTCCCTCGCCAACTTAACAGGGCAACGGTTTGAAGACTTTGAGGGAGTCTATAAATATTTGGTGGCCGGCTCTAGGGTTTCTCTCTCGCACATTTGAACATCTTGAGACTCTTTTGAGCTGAGCAAACTCCCTCCCACTCGTCTCCATGCTTGGTTAGTGAATTTCCAAAACAGATTGAGTGATCCAAGTGCATTTCGCATATAGCTTGCATCTAGTGGCACTTGGGAGACGTTCTCGCTGCGGATTTCTTGTTACTCTTGGTGATTGCCATCACCTAGATGGTTTGGAGCAGCGGAGGTAGATCGAGAAGCTTGGTGATTGTGCTTCGTCGACTACAAGGTGATTGTGAGGGGTTCTTGTGCCTTCCCCGCGGGAGATCGTAATTGGCAACTCTAGTGGATTGCTCGTGGCGTTTCAATATCCTCATCTTGTGTTGGTTGTGCGGCACCCGGTGACGGGTTTGGCGTGTGAGGCCAATTAGCGTGTGAACCTCCAAGTGAGTGTCTTGCCACAACGAGGACTAGCTAGTTGGCAAACTAGTGAACCTCGGAAGAAAATCAAGTGTCAACCTTGTTGTCCCTATTGTGATTGATTGGTTTTCTTGGTGATCACTTGATTGGTTCATCCACTCCTCTCCACGGTGGTATAATCACTTTTTCCATTTTTGCATTACCTTACTCATACTTGTCTTAGTATATTAGGTTGTGCCTAGAGGGCTACTAGAATTGAGTAGGCATTGTGTGATTCTAGACTTATTAGGATAGAAATTGTGGTTAGGTGGTTTTGCATCTCCTAGTAGGCTAGTGCAAGTCAAGCTTCGCCTCATTAGTATCTAACTTGTTGTTGAGTTTGTTTTTAGTTTTCAAATTAGGCTATTCAACCCCCCCCCCCCTCTAGACATCACTTAGGACCTTTCACGCTGGCACCCTCGACAGCGGCCATGGTGGGTTCGGGTCAGCAAATGGACGGATGGAGGTGGAGCTTGGTTTGTTGGCTTCGAAGAAGACGAAGAACAATGCAGGGAGCTCGATGAAGGCAACATCTATGGCGAGGGGCTCCGACAAGAACAGACTGCGCCTCCGCGGCGACTTGTTTTTTCGCAAGCACGATCGTAGCGCTAAGCATGTGGAAGAAAGGGCTGATTCAGGGGAATACAGTGGGGGAGTGCTTGATATTATGGGCGGTGTTGAGCAGGCGGGCCAAATGTCAGGTGGTATTGAGTTTGTTTCCACTTTCCAATACCAAGACCATCCAAACAATAAACTTATGGGTATCCAATACGAATGTCAAATCCTGGACCTGAATACAAACACCCAAACGAGACCTGAATACCAACACCCAAACTAGTTGTTAATAAATTCATTTGTCTTCACCAAACACTTTTATAATTGGTAGCTAGAGTTCAAAAGTCATGTGGGCTCATGGTATACTCGCTTTCATCTACTCCACGCTAGCGCCAAACAAATCACTAGTGTTTTTTTCTCGTTCTCTCTACTTCACAGTTGTATGAACCTAATCAGTGGCACTAGAAAACCTAATTATTATACTTGTTCTAATCGGTCATTACTTTCATGCCTTTGTTCAACCCCATGTATTTATCAGGGGAACTCCTAGATACAAGAGACTGTCTATCCTTCTAACTTACTAGGAATAGAGATTTTAATAAAAAAAACTTCCAACAACCTTTTTAAAGCAACTCCAATAGTTTAGCTATTTTTTTGCTTTGAAGGCCATTTTAGAATTTGTATAGTAAAAAGTAGACTCCAACATATGTGTTATCTTACTTTGCAAAATATGAACTTGGCTATTCCTTAATTTTCAGTGGCCTATTATCAACCACATGCCCTCGCTATTGACTTTGTAAATGTGCAAAGTTGTTGTCTACCTCTCCTTTGTAAGTAGTTTTCTATTATAAAATAGCTAAACAATAAAATTTGACTACTAATTTTAGCTAAGTTGTTGTAGTCGTTTTAAAATATAGTCATCTTTTATTCTAAATTTTTTGATAGTTAAAAATAGAGAACGAGAATGACGGTTTAGAGTACAAACAATATATAAAAGGGTTGTTGAAGAATAAAAAAATATAGAAACAAATTTTAATATAAGTAATTCTATAAGTGATGCTTTAGATTTAGAAAGTAAGCTTTAAAAAACTCTTGGAGATCTCTCGAGTGGCAGAGCATATTTTTCTTGTTAGGTTTACTTCGGTTTTTTTTTAGAAGAGGGTTTGCTTCGTAACTGATCCCTGAGACGTGGGCTGAACACATGGGGGTATGCACTGGGCGTATCAGTCGTGTCGTGTGCTAATTATGCAATTGCCGTTGCCGGCTCCAGAGCGGGTCAGGGGTTAGTGCTAGCCAGTAGCCACCGATCCAAGTGCCACAGTGCGCCTCGCCGACCATCTCAGATTTTTTTAGCCTGCAACTTTGCTCCCGCGTATGGGCCAACGAATTATTTCGCTCATCACCTGCTCTGCAGCTAATGTTAGAAATAAATAAATACGATCATGTATTTTAGGGACTGCCAACACATGTTTTTTCTCTATAAATACGGTTCATCTTTCTCTTCTCTTTTTTTTTCTTGGCACAAATCACAAACAAACTACAGATTACAAATTACAAGTAACAAACCACAACTCACAAGAAAAAAATTCTCCTAGGCACAAATTCTAAACCACAAATTATAAATCACAAGTTACAACAAGTAACATCTTTTTATAAAAAATAAAGACATAATTTATATGTTGCCCACCCTAAAATACATGGTTGTTTTATAGCCTTTCTCTTCCCCTTTCTAATACGAAGACCATCCAAACAATAAAATTACTGCCAAATCCTCGACGTAAATACCAACATCCAAACAAGCTATTAATAAATTCATTTGTCTTCACCAAACACTTTTATAATATGTAGCTAGAGTTCAAAAGTCACGTGGGCTCATGGTATACTCGCTATCATCTACTCCACGCTAGCGCCAAACAAATCACATTTGTATATGAACCTAATCAGTGGTGGAGCTCGATGCAAAAAGTAGAGAGGCGAATATTGACTAGAAAACATTTTTTCCCCTGTGGCCAATACTGTAAATCTGCGTTGGCCCCGGTGGTTCTAGTCCACTGCACACCGCCGCCGTGCAGTTTGGTACGTCCACTCTCGACTGAGTACTTGCTGCTGCAATGGATTCCAGCAGCACGGAGGTGATTTTCGAGAGCCTTTTCTTCCGATTATTCAGTGACGGCCACGTCGAGCGTACCGGCGGCATGGACACCGTGCCCGCCGGCTTCGACGCCGACACCGGCGTCACATCCAAAGATGTCGTTATCGACGCCGCCGCCACTGGCCTCGCTGGGACCGCGAGGCTGTACCTTCCAGCCATCGAGACAGCCAGGACGCCACCATCGGGGTCCGAGAACAACAGCGGCACGATGAAGAAGAAGCTTCCCATCCTCGTCTTCTTCCACGGCGGCTATTTCGTCGTCGGCTCATCCCGTGGCCCCAACTTCCACCGCTACGTGAACTCGCTCGTCGCAAACGCCCGCGTCGTCGCCGTCTCCGTCGGCTACCGCCTCGCGCCTGAGCACCCGCTCCCTGCCGCCTACGACGACTCCTGGGCCGCGCTCAACTGGGCGGTGTCCGGCGCGGATCCTTGGTTGTCCGACCACGGCGATCTCGGCCGGGTATTCGTGGGCGGTGCCAGCGCCGGCGCCAACATCGCCCACAACATGGCCATCGCCGCGGGCATGAACAGCGGCTTGCAACAAGCTTCTGCGGCGCGCATCGAAGGCGTGATCCTACTCCACCCTTCGTTCTGCGGCGAACAGAAGATGGAAGGCGAAGAGAAAGAGTTCTGGGAAGCTAACAAGAAGAGGTGGGCGGTCATCTTCCCCAGCGCGAGCAACGGATCGGACGACCCCAGGATTAACCCGATGGCTGCTGCCGGTGGTGGTGCTGGTGCGCCGGGCCTGGCGAAACTGGCAGGCAAGAAGCTGTTTGTCTCCACGGCGTCGGAGGATCCCAGGGCGCCAAGGGGCCGAGCGTACTGCGAGGCCGTCAGGACCGGCGGCTGGACCGGGATGGTGCAGTGGTTCGAGTCCAAAGGTAAGGGACACTGCTTCTTCGTCAATGATTACGGCAGCCACGAGGCGGTCGCGCTGATGGATCGAGTGGCGGCTTTCATTGCTGGACAGTGGCCATCATCGGTAGACCTCTAGGCGATTTTGATCATGCAAATTGCAAATAAAACAAGTGGTGAAAGATGTTCTTCTGGTGTGTGTTTTGGGAAAGTCTCCTTAATCGATGATATTGCGGTTCCGGTTGCTATATATCCCAACTGGAGGTATGTGTGATGCATCCAACCATTAGAACATCTCCAATAGTTTTTTCTTCTTCTAAAATTCAGTCTCAATCATCGTTTGGAAAGTCATTTAGTGCCCGAAAACTTAATTTTAAATTTTAAAATCTATAAGCATACACTAATGCATACACTAATTTTAAAATTTTGAATGATATGTCACCATAAAGGAGCTATTGTTTTACTCTGCACACTCGTTGATCCACTTGATTAAGATAAGAAACTCACTCGCTGCTCCCTTTGAATCTAATTTTAAATGTTTTGAAAGTAAAATCCCAATAAGACACTTCACAAGTACAGATGTAAACATAAATCCAGAAAAATACGAGCATCAGTGTAAAATCGAGAACTTAAACTCGGATAGGCACGCTCCACCACAAGTTGTACTCTGTGTCCGTGCACTGGAGCCACTCCTTTGCTCGGCACGCGTTGAGCCCGTGACGTTTCCGTGTATTGCCAACTCCCGCTAGTCTCTCCACCTGAACGCCGGCTTCAACCGTACCGTCGTCTTGGCCATGTGCATGATGATGGCACTATCGATGGGATGGGAACAAGGTTCCGGTGTGTGAACTGTGACGATGGAGGTGTCAAATGTGTCTCAAATTTATAAGTACAAATTACAATTTGAAACTAATAATTTCCTGAATTTATTGAAAAATATTATATTATCGATATGGGATATCCTAATCATCCTGGCTGTCCTTTTTAATTTTCTTTCATTTGTTTTCTATTTATCTTGGAATATAAAGTACAGCTTCAATTAGGGATATAATGGGACACTTGCACGAAAATAACCCACTTCTAGAGCTGGAGCTAGAGTGTCTGCCAAACAGTACCATCTACTCCATGAATTCCACGGTAGAACAGCTCCATGGTGGAGTTAGTGGAGCAGAGCTACAAAAACGAGAGCAGAGCAGTCTCAAACACGCCCTTAATACTCTAAATTAGTGTCTAAATATACGATGTGACTGCTGGTGTAGGAGAACTGAACTATCACTGCGCAAGACGAGTCTGGTCACACATCTCATGGATCACGCGGGTTAGCATTTGTGACAATCCAGAACTAAAAAACTGTTTTAGGTACCGTGGCGGGTAAGCCAATCGTGACCCACCTGCGTCGCTGAGCAACCGCATGACTGAGCACTGAACATGACAGCCAATTGTTTGGTGACAGCTCAGTTGTGCGTCATACTACAGTCTGGTGCTGTGTGTGCTGACCAATTTCCAGCCGTGACGGAGAATTGATTCCAACGACAAAACTAGGCCCATCACGAGAATGACGTTGCTCTAAGCTGAGAGCGGAGAGGAGAGGGTCCTGATGATCAAATACTCTACCGCTGCAGCTGCAGATCCAAAGAAGGATAGCCTTTCTTCCACTCCAGTCCAGTGCACGCCGCCGCACGATTTATTTGCTATAGGTGCCGGTGGTGCAATCTGCAGTGGATTCCAGCAGCAGCAGAGTGATCGCCTTCGATTGCAGCTCCTTCCGGCTATACATGGACGGCCAAGTCGAGCGTGCTGCCGAACGCATGGAGACCGTGCCCGCCGGCATCGACGCGGACACGGGCGTGGCCTCCAAAGACGTCGTCATCGACGTCGCCACCGTGCGGCTCTACCTACCACCTGTCCAGGGAGCCACGACAAAGCTCCCGATCGTCGTCTTCTTCCACGGGGGCTACTTCATCGTCGGCTCAGCCGGCGAACCTATGTACCACCGCTACGTCAACTCGCTGGTCGCCAGAGCACGCGTCGTCGCCGTCTCCGTCGACTACCGCCTCGCGCCAGAGCATACTGTGAGGCGGTGCGGGCCAGCGGGTGGCGCGGGAAGGTGGAGTGGTTCGAGACAGAGGGTGAGGGCCACGGTTTCTTCGTCCTCGACCCCGGCAACCACAGGGCGATTGAGGTTATGGATCGAGTGGTTGCTTTCCTTGCGGACCGGCCAGTGACCCCCAACCTCAGCACAGCAAGATAATTCGGACGGCTTATCTCCGGCGCAGTCGTTAACTATTTTGTAACCGATCCTGGTGTACTGCAAGTGTGACCTCAAGTGATTGTTACTGTCTGCACTCCCAAGAGCTTCCTACCATTCAGAGGTGTGGGATTTGGACATTTGGTTATGTTGTGGTGCAATTATATACATCAAGTAATCAACTGTGTTTACACCAATGACAACTTACTGAACTGTAAGATTTGTTAATTGGGCGCCGAGAATGAGCTTAGCTGCCAAGCTATGATGACAATAAACATGGTATAAACTTCTTGTTTGGACCGCGATAGGATCTCCAAAACAACTTCTGCTGTTTGTATCACAGTCTAAACAAGAACTATGGAACTGAAAAGAGTATCAGGTTGAAAAAAGATGAAAGGTAGCAGGGAATAAAATCACTTGTTGCTTCTCAAGCACAACTTTGAGTCACACTGCCCGTAATTGTTTGAATGACCAATCAAGATGTATTTCAAAACAAACTTAACTGCCAAATAATAACAATAACATCTCTCGCTGGAATAGGCACAAGAAAATGTGGGCTATGAGCCGATAAGTCTGCTTATGAAGTTTCTTCACGAGTTCCATAACCATAAGCAGCGTAGAAAAGAGTTTGAAACCAACCTTGCATATGTGAAACCAAAATTATAAACTTGTGCTAACCGAATATCAGAATGTCTAGGGCCTTTTTAGATTGCTGTTAGTTCAAATAAAAAATTAGTCGCCTAAAGTTTAGACAACTAAAGTTTAGTTGGGTGGCGTTTGCATCCCCCAACTGAAAGTTTATGGACACCTATTAGTCTCATTAAATGGATTGCACAACTAATGGACTAGTTGTTAGTTGAGGACTCGACTAAAGTATAATCCACTCATTAGTCTAAATAGGACTATTCTCTAGCTACTAGTTAGTACAAGCGATCCATGGATCCCGTAGTTCAAGCAGACATGTATTATAAAAATAGAGCAGTACAGCTATCAGATCACAACACAGGAAAACACATGCAGTTTTCATCTATCTGATGCACAGGAAAACAGATCATGGGAATACACTTCCAACATTCTGCACCTGAAATTGAATTAAGACGAAGAACGGTATTGTTGGTTTGCATTGTTTGTTTCTAAATCTAAATAAGATACTAAAATCCATCAATGCAAGTGGGCATGTTGCAGAAAAGGGATAAAAGGTACTAGCTAAGTTCATTTTATTCGGCCAGCTCGGCTGCCTTTTTTGTGGCGCTGCTGCTGCAGCTGTTGCTGTAAAATTCTGTACAACAAACTAAGAAAAGGTCATGCACAAGAATAGCTGCAGCCGCAGCCATAGGAAGAAATTACATATGGTAGAAAGATAATACGAGGTACTATGTCATGGCCTTGTGCTAACTCCACCCCTTCACCCCCAAAAGGAGAAAGGAAAAAAATCCTAAGATTCAATGGTAAAACCAAGCAGCTTGGAACCATAACAGAAAATGTAAGCACAATGAACCATCATAACAAAAAATAATGTCAATACAAGCTAACAATATGCTCTTTTTTACTATGGTTCTCATGCAATATCTCATAAGAAATTGACAGCATAACTAGGCAAGTTCAATATCACTAATTACAACAGAGGGAAGGAAACACAAACAGGTAAAGTGCACATGATATAGGTGATTAGTTGATCCAGAAATCATTACTTAACCATCCGTAGTAGCAAATGGATCATGCGAAGGTCCCACATCCTGGCCAATGGTTCTCTGCACCAAGCGCTGCAAGTCAGCCATAACCTTGTGCTCCGTATCGACTTCTCCTCGTAGTTAAACATGGCCAACGCCCTCTTATCCTCAGCACTGTAAACCTGGTTTTCCTTCCTGATACGGATAGCATTCATCCTTTGGTGCCTACTGCCACTCATCACATACCCCAAATCCTCGAACTTCTGAATCTCATCTGCAGACAGACCAACTTCACCACGTCGTGGGATACGCTTCCCTTGCTGAACATACTGTGCAATAGCATCACCTTCTCCAGGCCTCAATGCACCACCATAACTAATATGCCCTTCTGCACGTGGAAGTGGCATTGGACCAACAGGCATATCATTCTCTAAGGCAGCCTTCTTCTGGGCTTCAAGCATTTCCTTGAACTTGATTGCTTCTGGATCAACTTCTGGAACTTCTGTTTCTTCAATTTCTTTTACATCATCATGGGTGGCAATGACATCAAAAGGGACTGATTCTTCGGAATCAGATAGCTTGCCCTGCTTCCTCTTTGAGCTCTTGCTCTTTTTCTTACTACCCCCCTCCACTTCCTCCTCAGAGCTTTGCTCGGAGGCTGTATCCTGGCTCCTCTTCTTCTTCCTCCTGGAGCTCCTGCCCCTCTTAGATCTATTATGCCTCCGCGACCTCTTTTTGCTCCTATCCCTAGAATCCTCTGAATCATAAGAGCCCACAGAATCATCGTCACTCTCGCTTTCATCCTCAATCTCAGAATTGTACGAGCGGTGGCGTCGGCGACTGCGCTTGCTACTACGGCGACGGTTCTTCCTCCCTTTCTTCTTCCTCTTAGAAGCTTCAGATTCGCTGGACTCGGACAGGCTATCAGAGTGACCAGATTCGGACTCCGACACATCCTTGCTCTCCTCCTCGCTAGCCTCCGGCGAGCCCTTCGGAGATACCTTATTCTCCTCTTCCACGTCGCTGTAACCATAGTTCTCCTCGTCGCCCTCAACACGAGGCGGGCTGGGCGTGATGTTCCAGATGCACCGTTTCTTGCTCTTGCGGAGCTTCTGGCGCTTCAGGCGGCGGTAGTCGAAGTAGCTGAGGCCCTGGAGTTCCTTGTCGTCGTCGTCGTCGTCAGACCAGGCGCCCCCGCCGCTACGGACGGGAAGGACCCGGTCACGGTCCCGGCCACGGTCGTTGTGGTAGGGCGACCACTGGCGGCGGCGGTCGCGGTAAGGGCTCGGGGAGCGGCCGCGACGGCCGTGGTTAGGGTTCGGGGAGTGGTCGAGGCGGCGGTTTCGATAAGGGCTTGGGGAGCGATCGCGGTAAGGGATCGGGGAGCGGTCGCGGCGGCGGCGGTCACGGCGCGGGGATGGGGACTGGGAGCGGCGGCGCGGGGATGGCGAGGCGGAGACCATGGAGCGGCCGGGGAGACGCACCACGGTGGAGGCGAGGCGGCGCTCCGAGCGGTGGGACATGGCGGCGGCGGATCGGCGGATTTGGGTGGGGGGATTTGGGTGGTGCGACTACGCAAGGGTTGCGTTGGGGTCTTGGGGATTCGGATTGGAGGCCTGAAGGGGAAGAGAGGCCAGTTTTTTTTTCGGAGGACAGGAGGAGTCGGTTCGATTTGGTAGTTATTAGTGGGCTTTATGGGCCTTATGAAGGCCTTTTGGGGTGGGCTCTTTTTTCTTTACAAGAGTTTTACTGTGCTTTATTAAGAAAGCAAATGTTGCTCAAAAAAATTAGAAAGCAGATATTGAGGCTTACACTTCCAAGCTGGGATACCAACAAACAGGAAATCAATCCATCTAGTGATAAAAACACCTACGAGCTGCCATTTTTGAGGAAACAGCCAGAGCGAGATAAATTCATATCACATCAGACATCATGTTATTGCCCAGGTGATACTTTCTTCTGTGCTAAAATATAAGGTCTAGTTTTGTCTCAAGTTAAACTATAATAAATTTGACTAAATTATATAAAATAAAAAATACATAGGACTTTAAATTATCTTAATTGGTTATATTTTGAAATAAGATTTTAAAATAGGGAACGTATGCTATGGAAACCAGGTTCTCATAGAAACTATGGAAACTCACACGTGGATCGCTGGATCTAAATCCGATGGATATGGCTAATGGTGGGAGAGACTAGCAATTAACCCCTCCCATTGCATCCACATCTAATCACTCGGCGTGGTGGGAGAGATTAGCAATTAACCCCTCCCACCATATCCATCGGATTTAGATCCAGCGATCCACGTGCGAGTTTCCATAGTTTCTACGGGAACCTGGTTTCCATAGCATACGTTCCCTTTAAAATATACCTTTTTAATGTGGGATGTGTTAACATTTTTTCTACATGGTTAGTTTAATTTAGCATAATTTGGCTTAATACAAATTTAGATCCCTTATACTTCAAGATGTAGGGAGTAGTTCCGAAGCCACTAGTGATGCATTTCCATATTGCACAAGTAGCACTCTCCATTATTGCACAAGTGACAAGTTTGATAGCAATATTTCTACCTTCCGAACACAAAGTTGAAATGTACCCTTGTGGTTTGAGTTTGTGATGAGTGATTGTCAACGAGTTGGCGCTTCGGGTTAAGTTTATGAACTAACCATAGCGTGAGTGTGTTGTGCAACATGTTTATTGGCTTCCAGAGACAATTTGAAACTATGTAATAGCCTCGATAAATAAGCGAGGGTTGCCCTAAACAACACTCACCTCTTGGCATTTCATTTCTTCTCTCTAAGTCTTTCCCTTCCGACCTAGCCACTTCAGTTGTGTCATTAAACCTGAGATTTGAATGGGAATGGAGGCCTTAAACTTCGCGTGCTCTCCAGGATAGCGGGGAACGAGAATGAGAATGACAGCTCCATTGAAGACGAGGAACAACTACATCGTCATCAACTTCACTAGTATAACGACATGGAGACTTCTATTTTTTGTTAAGATGGAGACGATGACACCGGCATAAAACAGCCTCCGCACACAAGATGGCGAGCATGCCCCGCTCTCTGTATCTGCTGAGCGAGGAGACACAAGGGAGATTATTGGAGAATACGGTACTTGATATATATTTTTTTTCCAAAATATGTGTTCCCGGTTGCAATGTAGCAAACACATGTTGGTTCGTTCCTGAAAAATTGAAAACTGTTATTCATGGGCCTTGTGAAAGAGCGGATGCAATTAGAGATCCTGGAATTTAGAGCCCACGACCCACGTCCTAGAATTTATAGCACATGAGCCCATGTACACCCAAGTTTTATTTCATAAGAGAAACTGTGAAGTTTGTCTTGTAGTCTTTATTTTTCTTCTCTCCTACAAAAAAAAACAAGTTGATCAATGCCCGATGATGCCATGGGTTTCTTCTATTAGACAGGCTATAGTATTACTGCGTTCTTTTTTGATAATAGTGAAATAATTTTCGTAGCCTTTGTTTGCTCCCTCTGTTCTTCAAACATACGAATGTTTAGGAAGGAGTACATGCAAAAAATGTAGGTACTCCCTCAGTCTAAAAAAACTTGCCATTCTAAAATTTTCAGAGAGATTAGTAATGAAACTCAAATGACAATGATACCCTTATTTAGTAGACATCTCTCGTAGAAAGATGGTTGTTGAATGAGCAATTGGCTGATACATTGCGTGATCGTGCTATCCAGAGTACTGATTGTTATCGATCATGCTGCTCATTCCGTGATTGTGCAATTTCAACTCTGAACTTGAATCAGAATTCAGAAAGCTTGACAATGAAACCCGACGGAGGGATTTTCGGTGCTTCATTGCATCCGTAATCCGTGCAAGCATCTGACTACTTTTTTTTTAAGTGGAAGAATGAAGAATCTGACTACTTGAGCAGCGAAAGTCTGCAGGGTCTGGTGGTGGCCTAGCTTGGCTTTTCCTCCCCGTGGGATCTACCAGACCCACTGGCCCAGGAATGCAGGGCCAAACCGCCGCCCAGCCAGCGGACCACCCCTGGATCGCAGCCGCGCTTTCAACTGTTCAAGTACCCTCCCAACCGTCGTCGGTCGGTCCGTCCGTCCGTCCGTCAGGGCGGCCACCCAGCCAGTAGCTAGCCCTCGTCGCTCATCGACGGGCGGGGCACCACCGGCCGCCACGCTCCCAGCAGACGCAAACGTCGCCATTCAATGCGGCGCACCTACAACTTCCAACGACCGGGTACGCGATCCCGCGTCCTGCCGGCCCGGCCCAGCAGTGGTGCCGCGCGCTCTGCAGCCCTCGTTGGCTGTCTGCCCTGTCGCCGTCGTCGTGAGCGCTGCAGAGCCCATGTGGGCCAACCGGAACCGGCGGAGTAGCCGCCCAGTCTAGGTCGACCAGAGCCGGCCCATGTGGCCCTTCGCTTGGTCGGGCAGCAACAACGCTTGGTTTGGTTTGGTTTACTACCGAGCAGCAGAGACGGGAAAGCTGACACGGAACAATCGATCGATCGGCCGGGCACATTAAAACACCATCGCAAAATTAAAAACTTGCAAATTGCATCACGACAGTCAGCGGTTGGGCACGTGAACGCAGCGCACGGTTCAACCGGGTGGTCATGGCGATCACGTGACTGCCGCGAAAAATGGCTGTGTCTCGTGTTTGGGTTTTCCAACTCGATTTGAAACTGATGTGAATGATTGCGCTAACTGTAACCCGTATTTAACTTGTAAGTAGCTCGCGGCCGGAATGATGGGCTACTGTTACAGGTGTCGGGCCAAAATCTTATGGCCCGTCGCTGGTAAAACAGGGACTGCTCACTGACTTGGCAAGAGAATGTTTGGTGTGATCCTGAAGCCAGCAAATATCCAAAGAGTGTAATGAATTTTGGTCAAAAAATCAACGTTGTTATAAAGAAACAGGCATCATGGCGAAAGAAAAATATTGGTGTAATGTTAATGGCAGGTAAACAGGATCGATACACAAGATCATGCATCTTGTGAAAATATCTTTTATACATACTATTATTTCACTGCCATAGAGCTATGTACTATGTACTATCGCTATATTCGCTTGGCTTATCAGCCGCCAAAACAGTGTTTTTGTCTCACAGAAAAACAACCAAAGACAGAATTAGCCGGCTTATCAACCAAAAAACGGTCAAGCGAACATGTCATACAATGGATGATCAAACATGTGAGGACTCTGTAACTTCGTTGGCTCGTTGCTGCTTCTCAATCATGAAATTCAGGTCTCAGATAAAAATGAAATAATGGAGTGCATGTCTCTTAGCCTCCGAGGGAATAAAGACTACTATTAATTCCTCTAAAGAGTTGTAGAGCCATATACGTATAATCTGCAAAGTTGTATCTTGCTGTGGCCTACATTGCGTCATTATCTCCTTTGGTCTTCCCTCAAGTATTATCCAACGAGATGTATACTAATATGGAGTATACCTTTCAGGCTAGCTGGTCCCTTGATCTCTGGTTCATCAGGTGCATGCATCCTGCCGAGGCACGCCCTTTCCCGAGGGCAGCAAGCAGCATCCACCAGCCTTCGCCCCAAGCAATTCCAACGAGGGTTGGTGCCCGGACCCAAATCAGGACCGGCCCCCACACAATGATCTTGATAGATAGATAGGGGAGCAGGGCGGGGGCACTCAGAGCAAGGATTATTTGGATGATGAGAAAGCTACAGGTGCTTAGGCCTGCCTGCAACTGCAAATGCCCACATGTCATCCCTCTCAGTATCCAAACTAAATGTTCCAAAATCAGGCAACCATCACCAAAACGTCAGTAGCGCCCCGACGTGACATGTCTGTTCCTCCTCATCCATTTTGTATCTGGGACGCCGATCATCAGCTGCAATTATATATTGTGTATATAATTGCAGCAGCCGATTGCATCAGCTCTGGATCACCGCCGGATAAATATTGGTGCCTCTGATAACCAAGGCATAAACTTCTTTTAGTTTGCCATCCATCTCAAAGACAAACTCAATGTGAACAAGACCGATACTATTGTATCATATATACTACCGCATGATAAACAAGTGTAAAAGAATACTTTACACATGATTAAAAAAAGAGAGAGAGAGAATACGACTTTACACATGGCGCAGCCTCATTGGTTTTCGGTAGGAAAAAAAAGCGTATTTCAAGTTCTACAAACCTAAAACAAAACAAAAGGAAGCGTCGAGCAACGACTGAAGAAGATCGAAGATCGGAGCTACATACGAAAAGGGGACCGAGATCGATCAGGTTGGTCGCGGGGGGGAGATACGGCGCCGTCCGTCCTGGGTTGGGTGCCTGCTGGTGCGCTGCTGATGGTGCGATTCCTAGTCCGTGTTCCAAATCTGCCGGTCACCTGCTCGATCGGCGACGGCGAGGAGAGGGGATGCACCTGCGCCGCTGCGAGATCTGGCGCGGATCCTGTTCCGAGCCCGATCTCCCCGCGCGCGGGGCCGCGCCCACTCCCGGCCTGACGCGTGTCCGCGGCCGACCGCGACCGAGCGCCAAAGCCGACCGGCCGTTCTCGCGGCGACCGCTACGTGCCGCGCATCCGACGGTGGATCCGACAGGTGGCAGCGATCCGGCAGTCGCGGTGTTGACTTGGGCAGCTCCGCCGGTCGTCGTCTCTGTTCCTCTCCATCAGCTCAGACCGTCAGCTGCTGCTGCTGATTCGCCGTTCTTGTTGCCGACAGGCGACATGGATGGGATGATGACGAACTGAACTGCTAGTGTACTGTATACTACTCTAAGCAAGTAGAGTAGCTTGGGAATATTCCTGCTGCATGCATGTATATATTTAGGTCCGTTTGATGAATAGGGTTAACGATTATAGTCAACTAATTTTTAGCTCTAACTTATCTATACACAGAAGCTATAGCCAATAGGAATGTTAATTTCTTAGCTGAGTTTTTGTCTTAGCTAATTTATTAAATTATTTTTTATCTCAATTAATAACTATTCATATGTGATCTAAACAAGCCCCGCAATGCATCGAGGAAAAAAAGGACAAGACTAGTTTTTGAGAGGTCGGTCCTAGACTTGTAGACAAGTTTTTTTTTTCACACCGTGAATTAGTCTGTTTGGATTCCGAGAGATTGCAGAAGCTAGCTTTTAGAATCTTGCTGGGGCTCTAAACCACCATAGCCTTTAGCCACGTTATGTATAGAACTAAAATCTGATAAGTTGAGGAAAGCTAACTTCTTCTACCTTGTATACATTAAAAGACAATTTTGTCCTTCCTCGTTACTTAGGAGACTACACTTGCGCCTCTTAAACCACCGAGAAGCTCAACCTCTTTTTAAAGTATACTCTCTCCATACTCAAAGAACTTGTCGTTTTAAAAAATGACACAGTCTTTAAAATATAACTTTGACCGTTTATTTTTTGAAAAATATTTATTGAAATATAATATATGTATATTTTTATAAAAGTATTTTTTTTAAAACAAATCTATTGATATGATTTTCATATTTTCAAACTAAACAATTTAAAAGTTATTTATGATTTATATTTTAATGTTTGACTAAAATATTGTCGTAAACGACAAGTTTTTTGAGTATAGAGGGAGTAGGAGCTAGAAGTAAAACTTTTAGTTTCGATCGTTTCTTTTTTGAAAAAAAAATATATGAGCAATTTCTTTACAAAATGTTTTGCTTTCCTAAAGAAGTTGTTCCACCAAAGATATATGAGCAATTTTATGAGGAGACAGAGCCTGCTAAACATGATTTTAATTCACACATGTGACGATCGATCCAAAATTCGAAAAAAAAGGGCATGGATATATATGTTATAGATCTGTAGCATCTTTGAGATGATGCTGATCGGTGAGTACGTATTCAGTGATGCAGTAGTGCTTCGTTCATCGTATGTGTCATGTGTGGCATCCGCTTTCTTCTTTTCCACCCGGGCAACGGGCATAATCAGCAGTCCTATGCTACAACGGCGACATGGGCTGTGTGTAATTTATCATCTATTCATCTGCACAGTCTTGCCTTGCTCGATTCACCGTCACCCTTACCTGGCCATTAATAAACCACAGTACGTGCATCTGTTCGGGTTTGCTTTCGTTCCCCGTGCAAATTTCAGCATCGTCAGTCGGCTAGTCTCTCCAGTCTCCACTGCGTTTTGCCTGCCCATAACTCGTAACTGGGTCGATGCGCACGGTCCACAGTGCCATGCCGCCAACCGTCATTCTCGTTATTTCTCAAGTGGGTGAAACTACAGTATGTGTCGTGAAAATGATATATATATATATATGTACCATCGAACGGTGGCGACCGGACGGGGGAAATTCACGGCGGAGATGGCGCGCGCGCGGCACACATAGTATGTATGTATCGTGGTCCAGGAGCAGGATGATCGATCCAGCATATGGCTGCTGCTTGCCGCTGTTGACCTAATGGTCAGTAATGGACCGGTGGTGAGGAAAATCAAGACGGGAGTTATTAGGTTTTCTACAGTGTGCGTTTTGAGCCATACGTGTGGTCATCCATGTATATACTAGAGCTACTATCATCTGATGGCACGAGGCTCATCTCAAATTCAATGCGTACAGTGTGACCTTTCAGACAGCAGCGAACCCTGCTCTCTGTTTCGTTCTGCAGTAGAGATTAAATGCTAGCTCCTCTTCTTAATTTTTCTCTGATGATGAGATGAAGGTCCTAAATTATTTCGTTAATTAGTAGTGCCCGGCCGTACTAGGGATAAAGATGAACAATGATTGAGCATCATGACCCCCCACCACCACTGTACGTACGTATAGCTGCTAAGATCAGCGGCAGATCTCTGGAGCGTCTTGTTTATTCCGTGCTGCAACCATGTGATGCTTAATATTTATTTTTTGTTTCCATGGTCGATGATGAACTGACGATACACACACATGCATGCTGCGAGCTGCAGTGAGGTGCGAGCCAACATTACCGAACACTATCCACTGTGGGGCCCTGCCTAGCTAGTAGTAGTAGCAGCTCATAATTCCGCAACGGTTTCGAAACAACGGCAAGCAGGCACCAAACTGTTGGCGCGCGTATTCAAGGCCGGCCCGGCCGGCGGACACCGCCACATGCGGCGACGAAACTGCGCCCGACAGAAACGGTTGAGCACCTGCGTCTACTGCTGCTGCTGCGACCACAAGCAAAGCATGCATGCCAGGGTCGGCTGCGGCCGGGCCGGGTGTTGCGTGAGATCGATTGCAAACAGATCCAATCCTGGGCCGTGGGCAATTGGGCAAAGACGAGCGACATGCACGGATCGCGACGCGAGATAAGGCCTGAATCGGCCGCCAGCGAAGACACCGGCCGGCCGTCTCCATTGATGGACGGTCAACTTAGCTTGTCTTGTCGCCCGATTTGCCCGTCGCTTGCGCCAATGAAGGAGAGAAAGGACATGCGTGCTTCTTGCCCTGGGGCGCATGCGAACGAAATTTAAGGATCACACACTGTATATGGTTGTAGTACGTACTGCTGCGAATCCTGCGATCGCGCTAGGGTGTGTGCGAAGACGAATCACTCCATGGATACGAGTAGTACAAGAAAACAAGGGGGGAGTACAATGTAAATGTACAGCCTACGTACGTAGTAGGGTAGACTAGTAGCAACGTACGTACTCACGCGCGCATGCACGGGCTGCGACTCCAACAAAAAATTGGAGCAGCCACGTCGTATGCGGCTACTGACAGCAATAAATGTATCAAGTCTAGCTCCTACATCTTTACACAAGCATGTGATCATGCGCTAGCTAGGCTAGCTGATGCCCACACAACGCGCGCTACAAAGAGCATCAGCAGAGAGGTGGCCGTACGTCGTGTCGTCGCCCCGTCGATCGATCGAGACGCCAACGTGCCGACACGTACGCTAGCTCGATGGTGTAATAACACGATCGATCGATCGAGACTATGGATGGATGGATCACATGTCGTACTGCCACGGCGCGTGGAACGCCGGGTAGGCGGCGGCGGCGCGGTGGGTGGCGTTGGCGGCGCGCTCCAGGGACTGCACCTGCGACTTGAGGAACTTGACGTAGTGGATGGCCTCGTCCAGCATGGAGGCCGTGTCCATCTTGGTGCCTCCCGGGACGAGGCGCTGCAGGGTGCGGATGCGCTCGCTGATGCGCTCCCGCCGCAGCCGCGCCGCCACGCTCTGCGGGTCCTTGGAGATGCGCACGTTGCGCCGCTTCGGGGGACGCACCGCCTCCGGGTCGATCTCCACCGGCTGCAGCGCCGCGATGTGGAAGATGGCCTCCCGCATCGCGTCCGCCGACGTCGGCGACGACGACCCGCCGCCGCCCTGCAGCGCCGCCGAGCCGTTGTCGGAGCCCGGGGACGACAGCACGTAGCAGTCCTGCTGGAGGTGATCGAGCCCGAGGCCGCCGGTAGCGGTGGTGTACACGGCGGTCGTTGCCGATGCCGGCGGTGTGTACTGCTCTGCTGATGCGTACCCCGTGGTGGTCGACATGTGTGGAGGTGGCGGAGGCGAGAAGCTGTGACCTGCATGGGTTTGCATAGGGGATATCGGCGGCGACATAGGTGCCATCGGCGACTGATGGCCGCCGTCCAGCCCAGTGAGCTGCTCCAGCTGGAGCATCGTCTTCATCAGCTCAAGCTGCGCTTCCGGGCTGTAATTCAGCAGGTCAAACTCCATCAGTCACGGTGCTGATCGAGCTGGTAGCTAGCTACAAATCCTATCCGTGACCGTGAGGGGGAGGCTGAGAGTGTATGATCAGGCCGGAAGCAACAAGGAGCTCGATCGATGGGTCCTCGGGGAGCAGCTAGCTCAAGCTAGTGGCTACTATTTCAGGAAGGTTTGCGAGCGCTTGCTGCTGATGGAGTGCTGTCTGTAAGTGAAGAGGCCTATTTATAAGCAAGACCGCGCTACGGGTTCTGGGGTCGTTGCATTCTTGGCAAGGGCAGTGGACTGGGCGACGCACTGAACTGCTGTTTCCTCTTAGCATCAGCGAGCACAGACAATTTTATTTTATTTTTCTCTTTTATTATTACTATTATTAAAACAAAACTCCCCTCTGTTCTTTTGCCCTTTCTGCTCCTTCCTGGAATTACACCACGCACAAGACATCCAGAAAAACTTTCGCTTTCTTTATTTCTCGCGAAAATGACATCTCGAAAGATGCCTGCAAAGGAACACAGACCAGCCGATCTTGCAACATACTATATCGCAATATCTGAAACTGAAAGCATGCCGACTACACTAGGCTACCCTTAATTTGATGAGCCAAAGAAGAAAAAAAAAACGTCCTAAACAGCCCGTTTTTTTTTTTTGGTTGAGGCGTCACGGTCAGCCTGATACTCAGGACCTCTGTATCCTCCTCCTTTCTGTAGCAGGGGCTCCTCGCAGCAGCGGCGACGGGCGAACGTTCGCCGGTGCAGGAGGAGTTGACACGTGGAAGCTGGTTTTGGCAATTGCTTTTTCACACGTTGCGGTCCACGTATCGGGTGGGGGGCTTAGCTGGCGTCGGAAAGGAGAGCGGTGGGGCAGAGGCTGCTCGTCCGACTCGGACTGATGGGGCTCTCGTTACGCTATATGCACTGAATCCTCTGTGTTTTCTCCCCCTGTTCTGTTTGTATACTACCATACCAACACGCGTGTTGTTGCTACATCGCTGTGTGGATAGGTTTGCTGGTGCTACGCTTTGTTGTTCTACGCTGGTACTGGTTGAAACTTGAAAGGAATCAGACTCAGAGAACTTGGTAATGTTAATTCAATATGTACCATGGTATGGTAAGCTTCAGATCAGAGAACTTGGTAATCAATTAATCCCTTTTTTTAATACAATATATTTAAAAAGTTATTGATCGCAGGACCTATTTGGTACTCATTGCCGTTGGAGTATTGCTCTGTTTTTTTTTGCATTACTACTGCAATATTTATTTTAGTTAAGACATATTATTTTGTTCTGAAAAGAGCTTCTATGTTCTGTGTAGACTGCAGAGGATGGCATTCTTCTAGAGTTATCTACTTGTTGAGGTATCTGTCGTCAGTGTTTTAGTTGAATGTGTTATCTAGATGCTTTTATGTTCTCAAAGTTGTTGTTTATTACCTGATGAGTATCTGAATCCTTGTAGTTATCTACTCGAAAAGTATTCTAATCAAGCACATACGGCAACACTATGGGAAAAAAAGAAAATTAGACACAAATATGTTACAACTATATATAACATTTATGGGGTTTTTAAAATATTATAATCATGTTGCTCTTATTTATTATTTATCCTTGATATATTTTCTATCAAATAGTCACATAGTGGTATAAAAAAATTATTTATAGTAGATCCTAAATGTAAAGCATTATTAAATAGCTTAAAGATGGACTTTCATTCGTGAGTTATATGACTTGTCTTTATACCTATGCATACAGTAGATTTGAGACCTAACACACAGACCATGTCCGTCGATTCTACATGTCCTTAGATGTTGATCAAACCATCCACAATGCAGCATCTTGACAGCCTTCGTCTTCGGCTCGAGAAAAAGCTACTGCCTCCATCCACTCCTCGCACCGCGCCGCCGCCGCTTCCACCTACCACAGCTAGCGATTGTGAAGTTGGAGGAAGGATAGCACTAGCTACTCTTACCTCGTCGCCCTCCTACGCCTGTCCAACGGTCTACGCCGGGGGACAAGAGGTCAAGGGTTGACAGAGTCATGCGGTCGCTAGCTTGCTGCCCGGTCTGCCCCACCCAACGATTGGTATCCATCACAAGACGCCTCCCATGGCGCTGCTGAAAGATCTCTATTGTTTTGGGTAATTGATGAAACCTAAGTACTAACCTTGCTCTAAGTGGATGAGTAGGTTAAGTACACAAGGTGATGAGAAAAGGTGACAAGTGATGGAGCAAAGGAGGTTAAGAAGACAGCTAGCAAAGGTTCCACACTTGGAGAAGAGGAGTCCCTAAAGCTTTTCAAGGCAAAGGTATAATAGGGTTTTTTCTATTTTGGTGATCAAGACACCTAGTGGGTGTGATCACATTTAGGATAGGTAACCATACTATGAAGAGGGGAAAATAGTTATTGGTTACACCTATCAAGTGCCATTAGGAGTTCATTACTTGCATTGCATCTAGTCCTAATGAGCAACCCTTGTAAAACTTGATAAAATATGCCACACACGTGCACAAGTCAGTGAAACACTTGGTGGTGGCACATGAGGAGCAAGGGAAGCAAAGAGAAGGGAGAACAGCACAAGACAGAGCATCGGACCAGTTGAGCTTAGGAGCGTCGGACCAAGGCGAGTGGTCCGGTGGTTGTTCCTAGCACTGGCCTGGCAACAGAGGAAGCGTCGGACCAGGGCTCAGATGAGGCACCGGACCATAGACGAGTGGTCCAGTGGCTCGACTCAGACTCAACAGAAGACCGAGACAGGCGTCGGACCAGTCTGCATGGTCCGACGGCCTAGTCCGATGATGAGGTCCGGAGCTCGGGTGCTCCCTGCATGATTTGTCCAAGACTCGAAGGAGGCTCCGGACCACTCGGTATGGTCCGGTGGACTAGTCCGGATGTGAGGTCCGGAGCTCGGGTGCTTACTGGATTATGACTTTGGCCAAGACCAAAGCGTCGGACGAAGCACCGGACCAAGGACCGTACCAAGGCGAGTGGTCCGACAGTGACTAATCAACGCGCCAACGGTCGATTTTCAAAGCGTCGGACCACCTGCTCTGGTCCGACGGTGGTGACTTAAAGTGGTCCGGTGGTCACGTTTCAACAGCTCCAAAAGCTTGGTGATTGTGCTTCGTCGACCACAAGCGAAGATTGTGAGGGGTTCTTGTGCCTTCCCCGCTGGAGATCGCAAAGGTAACTCTAGTGGATTTCGTGTGTCATTGAGTGCCCCTCTTGTGTTGGTTGTGCGGCACCCAGTGACTGGTTTGGCGTGTGATGCCAATCAGCTCGTGAACCTCTAAGTGAGTGAGCCGACACAACGAGGATGTAGCTAGTTGGAAAACTAGTGAACCTCGGTAGAAAAATCAAGTGTCAACTCTCTTGTCTCCCTTGTGATTGTTTGATGATCTTAGAGCTCTATTGATTGACTCATTACCTCGACACGGCGGTATAATCACCCAACCTTTCTCTTTCATACTTGCAAGTAGCATATTAGGTTGTGCCTAAAGGGCTACTAGACTTGAGTAGGAATTGAGTGATCCTTAGAGCTATTAGGTTAGCATTTGCGGTTAGAAGGCTTCACATCCCTTAGTTTGATAGTGCAAGTCAAGCTTCGCCATATTGTAGTCTAACTTGTTGTTGAGAATTGTTTTAGATTTCAGTTTAGGCTATTCACCCCCTAGCCTTGGATTAGGACCTTACATGTGGTATCGAAGCTAGTACACCGTTGATTTGAGGCTTAACAACCTACGGTGTGATCATGGCTCATATCAACAACATGAAGAAACCACCAAGATTTGATGGTTCCAACTATGGCTATTGGAAGGTCAAGATGACCGCACACATCAAGTCAATTAGCTGGAAGGTGTGGCTTGTGGTGGACAAGAAGTTTGAGGTTGCCAATGTGGAAGCTCCAACTCCACAAGAAGAATAGAAGCTTCAATACAATGACATTGCTCTTAGTTCCATCCATGAGGCTCTTGATGAGAAGGTATTTGAGCAAATCAAGAATCTTGAGAGTGCTCATGAGGCTTGGAAAAAGCTTGAAGAATCATTTGAGGGCACACAAGCCGTCAAGGGGGCCAAGGCATATATTCTCAAGGTGAAGTTTGCTAGCTTCAAGATGAAGGATGATGAAAATGTGTCGGAGATGTTCCATCGGCTTCAAGTGCTAGTCAATGATCTCACGACTCTTGGTGAGAAGGTTGAGGACAAGGACTTCTCTCACAAGTTCTTGAGGTGTCTTCCATCCCGGTTTGACACGCTTCTGACCTTGATTGTGAGATGTGGGCTAGACACCATGACTCCAAATTAAGTCTTGGGAGATGTCATGACTCAAGATGCATATCGGGAGAACAAAGAAGAAGATGTCAAGAAGGAAGACAAGAAAGATGAGAAGAAGAAGAAGAGCATAGCCTTCAAGGCTACTTCATCACACAAGAGCAAAGGCAAGAGCAAGATTAAAGAATCTAGTGAAAGTGAAGACCAAAGTGCTAGTGATCTTGATGAGGAGGAGATGACTCTCTTTGTGAGGAAATTTGGAAGATTCATGAAGAAGAAGGGCTATGGTGCAAGGAGGAAGAAGACTTCTTTCAAGAATCATGATGAACCAAGGAAGTGCTTCAAGTGTGGAAGCTTTGATCATCTCATCGCTCATTGTCCTTACAATAGTGACAAGGATGATGATGATCACAAGAAGAGAGGCAAGAAAGAGAAGAAGCCCCTATTTGACAACAACAATAAGAAGAAGGGCTACTCTCATATTGTCACTTGGGATAGTGATTCTTCTTGTGGTGATGATAGTGATCAAGAAAAGAAGTCCACTACCAAGAAGAAGGCTTTTGCAAGCATTGCAATGAGGGACAAGATCTCTCTATTTGACACTCCATCATCATGCTTCATGGCTAAGTCCACTAAGGTACTTTCTCATGATGAGAGTGAGAGTGAGAGCGATAGTGATAGTGAGGAGCCCTCAAGAGAGGAACTCATGAACATGCTTAAGAAAGCTAAGGATTACATTGACAAGAAGAGAAAGGAATGCAAGGAATTGCGCAAGACCAATGTGGCTCTTGAGCAAAACCTTGATGAGACCGTAGCATCTCATGAGAGGCTAATGGAAGCCCATGAGAAGCTAGTGAGGTCTCACTCTAAGCTTGAAAGAGTTCATTCCTATCTCCTTGACCAAAGTAAGAAGGAGATTGCTCAAACGTGTGACATGGGAGTTACTTGTGATATTCTTGATGAATCTTTCTATACTCCTATCATTGTTGCTCCCACTAACCCCTCTTGTAGCACTACCACTTCTACTTCATCTACTAGTGATGGTGTCACTTGTCATGCTTCACTAATGGTGGAAAATGAAACCCTCAAGAAGGAGGTTACAAAGCTCAATCACTCCTTAGCTAAGGCTTATGGAGGTGAAGACCACTTGCTTATGTTCTTGGGTAGCCAAAGAGCTTCTCTCTACAAAGAGGGATTGGGCTATACCCCCAAGAAAGGCAAGGCCGCTTTTATTTCTCACAAAACTCGTTTTGTGAAGAACACCGATAGCTATTGCAAGAGTTGCAAGCATTTTGGTCACATTAAGCAAGCATGCAAGAACAAGAAGTCCAAGCAAGATGTATCCTCCATGAGAGTTGATTCATTCTATGTACTTTCCAAGGGTACTAATGGTGTTCATGCCAAGTTTGTTGGTGCACCATGGATGGCTTCCAAGAAGTCCATTTGGGTACCAAAATATTTGGTAACTAACCTTGGAGGACCCAAGCAAGTTTGGGTACCTAAAAAGAATTGATCTCTCTTGTAGGTCAATTACAAAGCCGGAGGGATGCATTGGGTGCTTGATAGTGGGTGCACTCAACAGATGACCGGTGATGGAAGGATGTTCAACTCAATCAACCAAGATAATACACAAGTCTTTGATAGTATCACATTTGGTGACAATGGAAAAGGCAAGGTGAAAGGGCTTGGGAAGATTGCTATCTCCAATGATCTAAGCATTAGCAATGTGCTTCTAGTGGAAAGGCTTGAGTTCAATCTATTGTCGGTTTCCCAATTGTGTGATCTCGGTTTCAAGTGCATCTTTGGAGTGGAGGATGTGGAAATCATAAGTGTAGATGGTTCAAACATGATCTTCAAGGGTTTTCGGTATGAGAACCTCTACTTAGTGGATTTCAATGCTAGTGATACCCAACTCTCTACATGTCTCATCTCAAGATCTAGCATGGGTTGGTTATGGCATAGAAGGCTTGGACATGTTGGCATGAAGCAATTGAACAAGCTAATCAAGCATGATCTAGTGAAGGGCTTGAAGGATGTCACATTTGAGAAGGACAAGCTGTGTAGTGCATGTCAAGCCGGAAAGCAAGTTGGCAATACTCATCTAAAGAAGAGCATCATGAGTACAAGCAAAGCTTTTGAGTTATTACACATGGATCTCTTTAGACTAACAACATACATGAGCATTGGTGGCAATAAGTATGGATTTGTGATAGTGGATGACTTCACAAGATACACATGTGTATTATTCTTGAGTGACAAGAGTGACACATTTGATATCTTCAAGTAATTTGTCAAGAGGTGCCAAAATGAGTTTGAAACAACTATCAAAAGAGTTAGAAGTGACAATGGGAGTGAGTTAAAGAACACAAGAGTTGAAGAACTTTGTGATGACTTTGGGATAGTTGAAAGGAAGAATAGAACTTTGATTGACATGGCAAGATCAATGTTAAGTGAATACAATGTTAGTGATTCTTTTTGGGCCGAAGCTATCAATACGGCTTGCTACTCTAGCAACCGTCTCTATTATCATGGAATGCTTGAGAATACTCCCTATGAGCTATTGAATGGAAAAAAGTCAAACATTGCCTACTTTAGGGTGTTTGGATGCAAGTGCTATATCTTGAAGAAGGGAACTAGGTTGAGGAAATTTGAGAAGAAATTTGATGAAGGATTTCTCTTGGGTTACTCAACAACTAGCAAGGCTTATAGAGTATGGAACTTGACTAGTGGCATTCTTGAGGAAGTGCATGATGTTGAATTTGATGAAACTCAAGGCTCTCAAGATGGAGAATAAAACTTGGATGATGTGAGAGGTGACAAGTTGGTCAATGCTATGAAAGATATGGATATTGGTGACATTAGACCAAGTCAAGTCCAAGATGAATATGAATATCAAATAAACATTCCAAGTGATCAAGCTAGTGGTTCTCCAACACAAGATCAAGCAAATGCAAGTGAAGATCAAGTTCAAGCTAGTTCATAATCTCAACCAAATAACATCAACATACAAGTGCTCCAACCTACCAACATTGCAAGAGATCATCCTCTAGATCAAGTTATTGGAGGCATTCAAAGTGGTGTTCAAACAAGATCAAGATTGGCTTCATTTTGTGAGCATTATTCTTTTGTCTCATCATTTGAGCCAACCAAGATTTATGAAGCTTTGAAGGATGTTGATTGGATCAATGTTATGCATGAAGAGCTTAACAACTTCATAAGAAATCAAGTTTGAGAATTGGTAGAAAGACCAAAAAAGCACAATGTCATTGGAACGAAATGGGTTTTCAATAACAAGCAAGATCAAGATGGAATAGTGGTGAGGAACAAAGCAAGACTAGTAGCTCAAGGTTACTCACAAGTTGAAGGTCTTGACTTTTGGGAAACATATGCTCCGGTGGCAAGATTAGAGGCAATTAGTACTATTGGCCTATGCTTGTGCACACAATATCAAGCTATATCAAATGGATATCAAGAGTGCATTCCTAAATGGGTATATCAATGAGGAGGTGTATGTTGAGCAACCACCTGGTTTTGAAGATGCTAAGAAGCCCGACCAAGAAGGCTCTCTATGGGTTGAAGCAAGCACCTAGAGCATGGTATGAGAGGTTAAGAAGCTTTCTTTCTCCAAAAGGGTTCAAGATGGGTTTGGTTGACACTACTCCATTCACCAAGAAGATTGGAAATGACTTGTTCATCTTGCAAATCTATGTGGATGACATTATCTTTGGATCTTCAAATCAAAACATTTGTGAAGAGTTTGGGGAAATGATGGCTAATGAATTTGAAATGTCAATGATTGGTGAACTTAGCTACTTCCTTAGACTTCAAATCAAGCAATTGAAGAATGGTACATTTGTAAGTCAAGGCAAGTACATCAAAGATATGATAAAGAAGTTTGGGCTAGAAGAAGCTAAAGGCATTAGTACTCCCATGGGGACTAATGGACATTTGGATAGTGATTCAAGTGGCATGATGGTATATCAAACACTCTATCGGTCTATGATTGGAAGCTTACTATATGTGACCGCTTCAAGACCAAATGTCATGTTTAGTGTATGCATGTGTGCAAGGTTTCAAGCATCTCCTAGAGAGAGTCATTTGAAAGCCACAAAGAGAATATTGAGATATCTCAAACATACACAAGAGGTTGGATTATGGTTTCCAAAGGGGTCAAGGTTTGAATTGATTGGATATTCGGACTCCGACTATGCGAGTTGCAAAGTGGATATAAAGAGCACTAGTGGTACATGTAAAATGTTGGGAAGGTCACTAGTCTCATGGTCATCCAAGAAGCAAAATAGTGTGACACTCTCTACCGCTGAAGCCGAATACATTAGAGCGGGGAGTTGTTGTGCACAACTATTATGGATGAAAGCCACTTTGGAAGACTATGGAATTCAATTCAAGAAAGTTCCATTGCTTTGTGACAATGAAAGTGCGGTGAAGCTCACCAACAACCCTGTCCAACACTCAAGAACAAAGCATATAGATGTGAGACATCACTTCATAAGAGATCATCAACAAAAGGGTGACATCTTCATTGACAATGTGGGCACCGATGATCAATTAGTCGACATATTCACCAAGACACTTGATGAAAAGAGGTTTTGCAAGTTGAGGAATGAGTTGAACATCTTAGATTTCTCCAACATGAGTTGATGCACCCCACCTATGACATGCCTCTACTCCAACATAGCAAGGTACAATTGATTGACATATGCATTCATCCTTTGCTAGTCTTGTGTAGAAGCATATAGACATCACTCATGATATTCTCATTCATGAAAATCAAATGTTTTCTATGGACATATGACACCACTATAGTTTCTATGAGTTGATTGATCTAGTGATGGCATATGACATGTTGATAAGCTTACAACCTCACATGTTTAGTCTAGAATGCTTATTCTTGTACTTAACCAACATGGCTAAGATAAACATTGCAAGATGTGTGAATAAGCTTGTCCATGGTTTAAACCGTGTTAAGTATCTAGGACAAGTAATCTAGGTTGAATATAATTTGATAATTCACCCCACTTATTTCTATATTGACTTGATAAACAAATCTTTCTAAATATCCTCAAGTGATACATGTTACTACAAGTGGTTTCCTTTGTGGTAATGTGTGACAAAGGGGGAGAAATTGTGTTAAAATGATAGTAGTAAGGGGAGAAAGTAGTAAGTGGAGAAATGTTTAAAGGGGGAGAAATGTTAAAATGAGAAACATGATAAGAGAAAAGAAACAAGTGGAATCTAGAAATAGGGGGAGAAACAAGATTTTGGAAAAATGAAAAATTAAAATTTGAGCACACAAGTAGGGGGAGCAAGCCTATGAATAATTTGTTGCATTTGAATGTGCATTCACTCATATGCTTGCTTGCATTGAAGTTATAGTACTTTTTCAAGTGGTTCTTGCTTGTGTGGTGCATGACTAGTTGTAATCTTGATTGATGATTTAATCACTAGCATGCATAGGAAGTTAGCTAGATATCCTCTTGTGTTTAAATTGTGTATTCCATGTGGTATCGAGCTAACCATGTTGCTAAGGGTGAAATGAAAGGCGCACTTCGATTGGTATCACACTTCAAAGGTCTATTCTTAAAACCTTAGCATCATGTCATAGTTTGTTAGTTGTTCACCCCTCCAAGAGTTCTATCTAAGCATTTGTGCAAAGCTTGATTCTTACTCTTAGTAGTGCACACATGTAGGGGGGGTTAACACTATCAAACCAACTTAGAAATGATTGACCACCTTCTTTATTCCTTGATATTGTCTTCAAGTGGTATCAATCATTTCAGGTTGAAATCAAAATCATATTTCATATCATTTTATATGGGTTGTCATCAATTAACAAAAAGGGGGAGATTGAAAGATCTCTATTGTTTTGGGTAATTGATGAAACCTAAGTACTAACCTAGCTCTAAGTGGATGAGTAGGTTAAGTACACAAGGTGATCAGAAAAGGTGACAAGTGATGGAGCAAAGGAGGCTAAGGAGACAGCTAGCAAAGGTTCCACACTTGGAGAAGAGGAGAAGAGGAGGAGTCCCTAAAGCTTTTCAAGGCAAAGGTATAATAGGGCTTTTATATTTTGGTGATCAAGACACCTAGTGGGTGTGATCACATTTAGGATAGGTAACCGTACTATGAAGAGGAGAAAATAGTTAGTGGTTACACCTATCAAGTGCCATTAGGAGTTCATTACTTGCATTGCATCTAATCCTAATGAGCAACCCTTGTAAAACTTGATAAAATATGCCACACACATGCACAAGTCAGTGAAACACTTGGTGGTGGCACATGAGGAGCAAGGGAAGCAAAGAGAAGTGAGAATAGCACAAGACAGAGCGTCGGACCAGTTGAGCTTAGGAGCGTCGGACCAAGGCGAGTGGTTCAGTGGCTGCTCCTAGCACTGGCCTGGCAATAGAGGAAGCGTCGGACCAGGGCTCAGATGAGGCACCAGACCATAAATGAGTGGTCCGGTGGCTCGACTCAGACTCAGCAGAAGACCGAGACAGGCGTCGGACCAGTCTGCATGGTCCGACGGCCTAGTCCGATGATGAGGTCCGGAGCTCGAGTGCTCCCTGCATGATTTGTCCAAGACTCGGAGGAGGCTCTGGACCACTCGGTATGGTCCGGTGGACTAGTCCGGAGGTGAGGTCCGGAGCTCGAGTGCTTACTGGATTATGACTTTGGTCAAGACCAAAGCGTCGGACCAAGCACCGGACCAAGGACCGTACCAAGGCGAGTGGTCCGACAGTGACTGATCAGCGCGCCAACGGTCGATTTTCAAAGCGTCGGACCACCTGCTATGGTCCGAGGGTGGTGACTTAAAGTGGTCCGGTGGTCACGTTTCAGCAGCTCTAAAAGTGAAAAACGGCTAGTTTCTTTGAGGAGGCTATTTAAGGGTGTGTGACTAGTTCAAGGAGTATCTCTTGCACATTTGGCTATTGCATACTCTTGTGAGCAAACCACACACACTCCCACTCATCTCATAGTTGATTTTTCATCCATTTGAGTGAGATTTGAGTGTTCAAGTGCATTGCATGAGTGATTCATCTTAGTGGCACTTGGGAGTTGATACCGCTGCTAGTTTCTTGTTACTCTTGGTGATTGCCATCACCTAGACGGTTTGGATCAAGCGGTGTGGATTAAAGAAGCTTGGTGATTGTGCTTCGTCGACCACAAGTGAGGATTGTGAGGGGTTCTTGTGCCTTCCCTGCGGGAGATCGCAAAGGTAACTCTAGTGGATTGCGCGTGTCGTTGAGTGCCCTCTCTTGTGTTGGTTGTGCGGCACCCAATGACGGGTTTGGCGTGTGATGCCAATCAGCTTGTGAACCTCCAAGTGAGTGAGCCGACACAACGAGGACGTAGCTAGTTGGCAAACTAGTGAACCCCGGGAGAAAAATCAAGGGTCAACTCTCTTGTCTCCCTTGTGATTGTTTGGTGATCTTGGAGCTCTATTGATTGTCTCATTACCTCGACACAACGGTATAATCACCCAACCTATCTCTTTCATACTTGCAAGTAGCATATTAGGTTGTGCCTAGAGGGCTACTAGACTTGAGTAGGAATTGAGTGATCCTTAGAGCTATTAGGTTAGCATTTGCGGTTAGAAGGCTTCACATCTGTGACGAAACCGCCCAAATTATAAGAGATCAAGTGCTAAAGTAGCTGACTTAGCTGCCACTTAAAACACTTGAGCCATATAATCCCGGTAGTCCGGAAATCTCGAAGGATTTCTTACATCAACTCAGGATCGCGTATATTCAGGGATACACATTCGAACGAGCCACAAATCAAACGGAAATACTTAAAGTACGAAATAAAGTTATTACAACACTTTGTTCGAAATAAAAAGTAGTACTTACGCCACAACACTTGCGGCCAAATAAAACATCGTTTGAAACCGAACTTTGAAGTTTTCAAAAGACAGGGGTGCCCACAATGTCAGGTCCGACAACAGCAAAAGGTGAGCTTGTAGAAGACCTTGCCCAAGGCCTACTCATCTTCTCCGTAGAAAGGATAGAGACAGTGCTTACAATAGCCGATGTATACTTGGCCATCTGCAACAAACGGGATAAACCCTGAGTACGGGAATGTACTCAGCTAGACTTACCCATCCAACTGAAAATAAAGACTCCAAGGATATGCATGGCTGTATCTGGAGTTAGGTAAGCTTTACTTTGCGGAAATGCTTAAAATTAAAGGAGTTTACTTTAATGATGCGATGAGCAGTCATCTTTTATCCTACTAATTATCTCTAGGTTATTGCATCTATACTAGAGCACACACTTGATTCTACTCAAACAATATAGTAACATATATCCAGTTCCTTCATCAACATTTTAGTAGAACCATTAAGATGTCACATGGAGTTGTACCGTGGTGAAGCTCAGCATAATGCCCCATATCCAGTGGGGGGCGGCAATTCGAATCGATATACACCAGCTGGTAAGATTACCTTTAACACACGCCCATGCTTTACCCCGTCGGGTCAGCATTAGGTTACCGCTCAACAAAGTCCAGGTGGTAAACGACGCGGGCTTGCATTGGTCCACCCCAATTGTAGAAAATAGATGGCCACCACGGGGCAGATCATGCCTACAGTCTAGAGGGGTGCTCACAGCAGAGCGAGCTCCGGCCCGGACAGTGTTTACTCGGCTTCGGGGTCGACACTCCCGACGGCCCCTATGTGAAAGGGCGCATTCAAAGATGTAAGAGGGCCACCATCGTGTACAAACCTACACGATCCAACGGACGGACTGCCCCAAAGTCTTGACCACTTGGTGCACTTGCCTTCCAGTTGACCGTATTTCATTACTACCATAGGTTCTTTCCACGATAGCGAATATAGCCAACCGTGATAGTATTACCCACAAGGGATAATACGAAACATAAAAGAAAGGTAACCATTATTTCTAAGCATGCTAAGCGGTTGCTTTTACTTCTTATTAACAGGGTAACAAGGTAGGTAAAACAAGTATCAAGGAAGGTAATGCATCAATTTAGGATTTCAAAACAACTCCTATCACATGATG
Source organism: Microstegium vimineum (assembly GCA_022036555.1). Taxonomy (NCBI): domain Eukaryota; kingdom Viridiplantae; phylum Streptophyta; class Magnoliopsida; order Poales; family Poaceae; genus Microstegium; species Microstegium vimineum. The sequence continues at coordinate 7,967,884 of CM039120.1, forward strand.
CATCACAGTATAAAATACTCAAGTAGATTAATTGTAAAAACTGGGAGGCTTAAGAATGCTCCGGGGCTTGCCTTGAGAGAAGGTGGAGGGTTGGTGGTCAGGGCACTCAGGAAGGTTAGTGTCGAGCTCTTGGTACTCCTCGTGCAGCTCCTGTACTTCCTGGACTTCTATCTCTGGGGGCTCCTGATGTTCCTCCCCGGATCCTAAATGATTGCAATGCATAAATAAATAACTGAAAGGTGCAGGGATGATGCTTGAACAGGATTTATCACACAACAGAGATTCTAAGCATACACCCAAAAGAACTACCACAAGCTATTAAGAACTAGAGCTACTAGCAAGCAGGACAAAACAGGCTATAACTTATCCTGACAGAAACTAGCAACAAGACTTTACCAACTCTAGACATAAACAAACAAGCAAGGCATACCACTGAAAATAGAATAGGAAATCATTTTTGGAACGGGCTCGAGGCACGCAGAGGCACTCGAGGCAACTGACGGGCGTGACCCTCGATTACTCGAGGATGACCCTCGATTACTCGAGGTCCATCTACCGTCGAGCGGAACAGAGAACGGTGCAGATCGGTGTGTTTTCTCGCCGATGGTGAAGTCTTCGGCGGTAGGATTGGCTGTGCTAGGCTCGGGATGACTTACGCGCATCCACTGGTGGTGTTGGTTGAACTGTTGCGACCGTGAAGAGGGGTCGACGGTGTGTAGTGGTGGTGCAACACGGCGGTGTGACACGGCAAAGCGATCATCGGCAAAGTGATGCTCGGCGTTGTGGTGCGTGAGCATCGCGGTGATGTGGCGAGTGCGGCTCGAGGGCTAGCTGAGCCAGAGAGGCTCTGTGGAAACCTGGCCACGTGCAAGCTCCGCGGCGGCGGCAATGGCGCACGGCCAACGGTGTTGTGATGACACGGGTCGAACTGAAGCTAGGGGAACGGTGTTCTCACCTCGGTTAACTCCGGCGATGCTTCCACGAAGATGGAGGCGTCGGAGACGAGACGGTGAACGGCGAACGCGGGTTGATCGGTGCGGTGGCGACTCGGAGTCGAAGAACGGCGAAAGGCGTTCTGGTGACTGGAGTCCACGGCTGGGGAAGAAGAGGTGAGCAGCGTGTGTGCGGGGCAAAGGCGAAAGCTAGCACGAGAGGAATTGAGCAAAGGAGCTTGGGTGGTGGTGGATTGAAGAAGAAGGCGATTGCGGTGCCTGGAGCTCTCGGCGCAACGAAGAACAGAGAACTGCGAGCGATTGTGCGAGTGCGGATGAGTGTGGATGAGTGCGGGAGGTGGTGGAGGTATAGGCGCTCCTCCTTGCCTGGTCACGGCCGACCGGCGCTGCTAGAGGGGACGTGACGCGATGTGCGGCGGTGGCAGCGACGCTGGCGTGCTTGTGGCGACAAAACAGAGCGGGACTTGGTCGACGCGCCGTTAGCGCGGATTCGTGCTTGAATGCGAAAGAGACAAGGCGGGGCGCTGATCGGACGCGGCACTGCGGCGGCGAAGCAGGACGTCAGCGGCAGAAAAGCGGAGCCGACTTGGTCCTAGCGCCGTTAACTCGGATTTGAGCGAGACAGCGCGATCGGTGATAGCGATGTCGGCGCAGAGCCGAAGCGGCGGCGATGGCGTGTTCCACTTCCGTGGTCTGGCATCAGCGGCCACGCGGCGGATGACTCCGACGTACGGCTCAGCCGCGGTCGGGTGAGTGCACGCGGGCGTGCGCGACACGTGCGTGCGGTCGAGCGTGCGGGAGAGGGTCGATATCGAGGGTAGGGTCGATCAGCTGATCGAGCCTCCGACTCGGTCGAGCCTTCCGTGCGGGGTCGTTCGTTCAAACCTCAGTCCGTCATCGAGGGTAGACGTCGAGGGTTAGAACTCGAGGGGTAGGCGTCGATGGCGAGGGGCGTCGACGAGTAGAAGTCGAGGGTAGGGCGTCGACTGGCCGATCGAGCCTCGGGTTCGGTCGAGCCTCTGGCCCGGGGTCGATCGCTCGGACCCGGTCCGTCATCGAGCCCATCGAGCGGTGGGGTCGAGGTCGAGGGGTGGTGCTCGGCCTGTCTCGATTCTGATTTCCTTTTCCATTTTCTTTTATTTGATAAAACTAAGCAGGGTAACTTAAACACAAACAAACCACACTTTTTACTCTAAGCAAAACAAGGCTTAACTAAACAGGTTAAGCACAAGATTAAGCACAAAACACCTATTCAATTCTAGTTTCAAAACTTAAAGACACACACACAAGAGATGAAAGCACATGCAAACATGAATGCAAAGAGATGATGTGCTTAGTGGCTAATGATGATCCTAATGCAAGCTTGACATAGGGTGTCACAACATCCCTTAGTTTGCTAGTGCAAGTCAAGCTTCGCCATATTGTAGTCTAACTTGTTGTTGAGAATTGTTTTAGATTTCAATTTAGGCTATTCACCCCCCCCCCTCTAGCCTTGGATTAGGACCTTACAGCTGCTGCCGACATAGTAGAGGATGTCGCTGCCAAAACTTGCCAGTCAGGTGGCTGCTAACAACAAGAATAGGGAAATAGGGCCATCCTCCATTGCCTCAATGCATTAGTGGACCTAATGCACAAGGATTTCCGTGTTTCGTGGTGAAGGCAACACTCTGGAGCTGTGCCATGCCAATGTACGGTATGTGCGTGGTGCCTGATCCGATCGACTAGAGGAAGAGTGGGGTCGCTACCAAGGTCAAGAACCAAAGGCAGCGTGAGTGTTCGTGCTTCTATGTGTATACTATGCTTGCATTGTAATTTGTAAAACACATCTTTTTGCCACATCAGATTCAGTGTTTTGATTGGTTGTTAGGTAGTGGGACAACAACTCTATGGTTATCACATCTAAATGAAGTACATACTAAAACAACAAGTTAATATCCATTTGGTGGTTCGAAACGTGTATTTGATTCGATTACTGAAAATTTGAGCAAAACGGTAAAAGGGGGCAGAGGCTAAGGAACCCAAACCTATTATGGATGTGACGGAACCGCCCAAATTACAAGAGATCAAGTGCTAATGTAGCTGATTAGCTACCACTTTCAACACTTGAGCCCATATAATCCCGGTAGTCCGGAAATCTCGAAGGATTTCTTACATCAACTTAGGATCGCGTACATTCAGGGATACACATTCGAACGAGCCACAAATCAAACGGAAATACTTAAAGTATGAAATAAGGTTATTACAACACTTTGTTTCAAATAGAAGTAGCACTTACGCCACAACACTTGCGGCCAAATAAGACATTGTTTGAAACTGAACTTGAAGTTTTCAAAAGACAGGGGTGCCCACGACGTCAGGTCCGACAACAGCAAAGGTGAGCTTGTAGAAGACCTTGCCCAAGGCCTACTCATCTTCTCCGTAGAAAGGATAGAGACAGTGCTTACAATAGCCGATGTATACTTGGCCATCTGCAACAAACGGGATAAACCCTGAGTACAAGAATGTACTCAGCTAGACTTACCCGTCTAACTGAAAATAAAGACTCCAAGGGTATGCATGGCTGTATCTGGAGTTGGGTAAGCTTTACTTTGCGGAAATGCTTAACTTAAGGAATTCACTTTAAAAGATACGATGAGCAGTCATCTTTTATCCTACTAAGTATTTCTAGGTTATTGCATCTACACTAGAGCACACACTTGATTCTACTCAAACAATATAATAACATATATCCAGTTCCTTCATCAACATTTTAGTAAAACCATTAAGATGTCACATGGAGTTGTACCGTGGTGAAGCTCAGCATAATCCCCCATATCCAGTGGGGGGCGGCAATTCGAATCGATATACACCAGCTCGTAAGATTACCTTTAACACACGCCCATACTTTACCCCGTCGGGTTAGCATTAGGTTACCGCTCAACAAAGTCCAGGTGGTAACCGACACGGGCTCGCATTGGTCCACCCCAATTGTAGAAAATAGATGGCCACCACGGGGCAGATCATGCCTACAGTCTAGAGGGGTGCTCACAGCAGATTGAGCTCCGGCCCGGACAATGTTTACTCGGCTTCGGGGTCGATACTCACAACGGCCCCTATGTGAAAGGGCGCATTCAAAGATGTAAGAGGGCCACCATCGTGTACAAACCTACACGATCCAACGGACGGACTGCCCCCAAGTCTAAACCACTTGGTGCACATGCCTTCTAGTTGACCGTATTTCATTACTACCATAGGTTCTTTCCACGATAGCGAATATAGCCAACCGTGATAGTATTACCCACGAGGGATAATACGAAACATAAAAAGAAAGGTAACCATTATTTCTAAGAATGCTAAGCGATTGCTTTTACTTTATTATTAACAGGGTAACAAGGTAGGTAAAACAAATATCAAGGAAGGTAATGCATCAATTTGGGATTCAAACAACTCCTATCCCTAATGCATCACAGTATAAAATACTCAAGTAGATTAATTGCAAAAACTGGGAGGCTTAAGAATGCTCCGGGGCTTGCCTTGAGAGAAGGTGGAGGGTTGGTGGTCAGGGCACTCAGGAAGGTTAGTGTCGAGCTCTTGGTACTCCTCGCATAGCTCCTATACTTCCTGGACTTCTGTCTCTGTGGGCTCCTGATGTTCCTCCACGGATCCTAAATGATTGCAATACATAAATAAATAACTGAAAGGTGCAGGGATGATGCTTGAACAGGATTTAACACACTAACAGAGATTCTAATCATACACCCAAGAGAACTACCACAAAGCTACTAGGCTCGAGCTACTAGCTAGCAGGATAAAACAGGCTATAACTTAAACTGAACAGAAACTAGCAACAAGATTCTACCAACTCTAGATAAAACAAACAAGCATGGCATACAACTAAAAATAGAATAGGAAATCATTTCGGGACGGGCTCGAGGCCTGCAGAGGCACTCGAGGCAACTGACGGGCATGACCCTCGATTGCTCGAGGTCCAGCGACCATCGATCGAAAACAGAGAACGGTGTTGATCGACGTTTTCTCGCCGATGGTGAAGTCTTTAGCGGTAGGATTGGCTGTGCTAGGCTCGGGATGAATTACGCGCATCCACTGGTGGTGTTGGTTGAACTGGCGGAAAAGCGGTGCCAACTTGGTCCTAGCGCCGTTAACGCGGATTTGAGTGAGACAGCGCGAGCGGCGACAGCGATGTCGGCGCAGAGCGAAGCGGCGGCGATGGCGTGTTCCACTTCCATGGTCAGGCATCGGCGGCCACGCGGCGGATGACTCCGACGTACGGCTCAGCCACGGTCGGGTGAGTGCGCGCGGGCGTGCGCGACACGTGCGTGCGGTCGAGCGTGCGGGAGAGGGTCGATATCGAGGGTAGGGTCGATCGGCTGATCGAGCCTCCGACTCGGTCGAGCCTTCCGTGCGGGGTCGTTCGTTCCAAGCCTCGGTCCATAACTTCGAGGGGTCGAAGTCGAGGGTAGAAGTCGAGGGTAGGGCGTCGATAGACTGACTGGTCGATCGAGCCTCGGGGTCGGTCGAGCCTCTGGCCCGGAGTCGTTCGCTCAGACCCTCAGTCCGTCATCGAGCCTATCGAGCGGTGGGGTCGAGATCGAGGGGTGGTTCTCGGCCTGTCTCGATTCTGATTTCCTTTTTCATTTTCTTTTATTTGATAAAACTAAGCAGGGTAACTAAACATAAACAAACCACACTTTTTACTCTAAGCAAAGCAAGGCTTAACTTAACAGGTTAAACACAAGATTAAGCACAAAACGCCTATTCAATTCTAGTTTCAAAACATATAAACACACACATGAGATGATAGCATATGCAAACATGAATGTAATGAGATGATGTGCTTAGTGGTTAATGATGATCCTAATGCAAGCTTGACACAGGGTGTCACAATGGACTTTCCCAATTCATTAGTTGCAGCCAAACATGAAGGATTGATCAATCGACAAAACTAGTTCGTTTGATTTTCTATGTTTCTCGTCATGTCCAATTGTGCTTGTGCAATGTGCATTCAAGATCTTGCAAAATCTATAGAAAATTCTAACTCGAAATGACTTGACATTATTTCTTTATATCCTTGCATTGGAATCCTCCTGAATCATTTAATTATGTATATCATGTTTATATTATACAAATAATTGATCGAGGCTCTAAAATGGTGAATCCAATTTTGTTTGTCAACATTAGTGATTCTCTATCTACAAAAACTTTACTGTTATTTAACAAATAACTGCAACCTCCAACAGTTGCATGTCTTTTTTGTTTTGAAGAAAAATGACAGGAGTTCTTCGATGAACAAATGCATCTATGGTCCTACCTGATTTTCTATATTATCAATTTCTGACTTGGATTAACACTTAAAGCTCATCTTTTGAACCTCAGTGTAAATACATGGTCAGGTTACTGCTATGATCAACTAGATGACCACAATTGTGTGTGTGCAGAGATACAAAGTAATTCTAGAAAATACTTTGAGTCGTGCCTTTAATGTGTAACAATTTATATAGATTTCGTAAGTGACGAACATAAGTAAGGACGAGCAATTCAAAACCACACATTTGTAAGTATCAAAAGTTTTTTTTCTTAAAAAATCAATAACTAGTAAAAGTGATGTGTTAGGCAATGATAAAACAACGGACAAAGAGTTATCCATCATTTTTCTGGAAAACAATGCTTCACTTTATTTTTCAGCTGTTTATTTAGTCATGCTATGTGATGTTATTGAACACGGTGATTTTGAAGAAATTTGGTGGACTCTACAAGATGGTTGAAAAGTAATATGCTAAGATCATTTTCTAAGCCTTCTCTGCATCTAACACAGTTATCTTAGAATAAGATTTATTTTTTTCTTAGAAATTTAGTTTTAGATATTGGCATATGTACATGGATTAGTCTGGTATTATGCCAATAGCAACTTTCTTGGATATCTCAAACTTCAAATCATAAATAACTCTTTATATTTCCAATGAACTGGTTTTATGTGTCAGCTAATTACCCTATGTAGTGTTGTTGCAGGACGTATGGTTTTATACTTATAGTGAAGGACCTATCACCAAATAGCGTTATTTTAGCGTTGAGAAATTTCGTCAAGAAAGAATACGTGTCACTGACACTCAAAGCATATTCCCAATATCTTATCTATATGAGAATGAATGCAAGTGCTTTGTTGAATCACTATTCTTCTTTAGAAGTTTCTTTCTTGTAGCCTTCAATATAACCGCTATTTTGAACAACAATTATTATTGACAAAAATGTACTAGTACCATCTACATTGGTCTTATCGGTTTCACATTGTGAAGAGGCCAATTTAGCTTTATTAGTTGCTGCATAAAGACCTGGATTATCATAATAATTGTGAGACATACCATATTGAGGTTGCTTAGAAGCATATTCATCTACCGATAGGTCAATATAATCGGCCGACTTACCTTATAATCTATCAAAGCGCGCCATAAGCATATAGACAATAATCATAAGATTATTATCAACAACCGTTTTCTGATCATGCAACATCTTAGGATAATCATCATTGGGTAAGGATCAATTACCTCTTCATGAATCGTTACCTTAGCTACATCAGATGTTGAAACGATAGAGTTGACGAAGTTAGGAACACGGAATTGAGTGACTTTGTCATGTCGATCTTTAGTGCGACTTTCCAAGAAAGCCATTAGATGTACATCAAATTTGGCCTGAATCTTTTGACAAAGCTCACCGGGAAGCTCCTTAAGCAGTGTCGGATGGTTGATGTTTTTTTGAGTTGAAGGGATTAGTATGATAATAATCACGTGATCTTGTCGTTGCACGACATGTATCATCGGCGACTAGATTTTGTTCTTCTTATTCCTCCTCAGTGGTGTGTTAACGCGGAATAGAATCTAGATCACACATTAGCAAGGGCTAGTATGCCCACGGTCGACACATGACCTTGAACGTAGCGAGGAACATGGCAAACCGACAACGTCGATCTAGAGTCTGATTAAGTCGATGTATAGCTTGTTCTTCGCCTCGTAGACTCTTGAACACCTTACGGGAAAACATGTCAAAGAGGAGCACGTGGAAGGTGTCCTACGATTAGCAAGGCCACTTAGAACGCCCATAAATCTCACCAGAAGATGTGACAAACAACAAAGTAGAGAGATGATATGGTAAAAGGGTGTACGTTTTCACAAGAAGAATACAATTCTAGTTTTAGGGTAAAAATATCCAAATTTGCTTTATCGTGTTTGATCGCAGTTTGCCCTGGCCCTGTTTACTTTTCCCTTGAGAATTCCAAAATTTTACAAGATTTTCTATCACATCGAATCTTTGAACATATGCATGGAGCATTAAATATAGGTAAAAAAATAACTAATTACACAATTTATCTGTAGTTTACGAGACAAATCTTTTGAGTCTAGATATTTCATGGTTGGACAATAATTATCAAATACAAACTAAACGCTACATTTCCTTGTTTAGATGCAAAAACTTTAAAAAAAAAATGACAGTATAGTACTTTCGTTTGTATTTGATAATTATTGTCTAACCATAAAGTAACTATGCTAAAAAGATTTGTCTCGTAATTTACAAATAAATTATATAATTAATTATTTTTTTAATCTATATTTAATGGTCTATGTATGCGTTCAAAGATTCGATGTGACAAAAGATCTTGTAAAATTTTGAAATTTGGAAGTCATCTAAAGGAGTGTTGTTGAATCGAAAGGGCCGAACAAAAATATAAAAAAAGGACAAAAAGTAAGCCAGCAGTTGCATTCAGCTCCAGACACGGTCAACTCCCAAACGTACTGTGGTCAGGTGGTCGGTTTGCGTTCGGTACGACGGTACCCGCATAAATGACCCTGACCTGCCTTTGGCTCGCAACATCCGACCGCGCGCGGCAGCCCACGTGGCGACGATCCTGCGGAGTTCGTACAGAGTAGAGAGTACAGTCCGTTCGCTTGCCATATAGCCTTCGAACAACTTTCACTTCAGCCGTTATGTACTCGGTACCTAAATAATTGTCCGCGTTAATATTATACCATAAATACTTGATTTATAGAAAATATATACAATATTTATATTTCTAAATAAATTTATTAAAAGAACTAGATTTAATTTTTTTAATAATACTTTATCTTAAATTATAAGACGTTTAATTTTGTATCTCAAATTTGACTACTTATCTTATTCAAATAATTTGTATAAATATAGTCTAATTAATTTATTTTTAAAAAACAATTATTAATAAAACTAACCATAAGAGGAAAAGTAATATTTTGTATAATTTTTGAACAAGATAAATGATCAAACTTATGGTATGAAAAAAATTAAATGTCTTATAATTTAAGATAAATTGAGTACTATAGTAAATATTAATATTTTTAATATATATTTAATTAAAATTATTTTCTGGGAAGCAAAAATAATATTTAGAGATTGAGGGAGCACTTCAATTGTGTACAATGGAAGCTGGCGTTGAATTTAGGGGGTGTTTGGTTGCCTGACTTATTTTTAGTTCCTTATCACATCGGATATTTGGTACCAATTAAATAAATTAAATATAATTTATATTATAAAACCGATTACAGCGTCATGTAGTACTTCACGAGACGAATCTATTAAGCTTAATTAATTCATCATTAACAAATGTTTACTGTAGCATCATATTGTCAAATCATAGACTATTTTATATCAATAAATTTGTTTCGCAAAATAGTCTTCAACTGACAAATTAGTTTTATAAATAGTCTATATTTAATACTCTTAATTAGTGTCTAAATATCCGATGTGATAAGGATTTTTTTTAGTTCCTGTAATCAAACAGACCCTTATATAGTAAACTGCAGTAGTACAGTCTAGAGAGCTGGTACATGCTGTTACATGCCGTACCGTACGATGAGCGTACTAGCTAGACTGGTAGGTGGTACCCAAGCACGGCAAAAGAATTCATCAGCGTCGTTGCCGTAGTTGGCGCTCTAGTTCCTAATGCAGTAGGGTGCATGTTTTATTAGGGGAGGCATATTAACATGACGTGTTAACAAACTATAGAAGCCGTGAAAGACGTCCCTAATCCTGCAGCGTCACCCTTAATTAGCGCATGGTTTTATATTTGCCTAGCTAGCCTTTGTTCCATTCGCTGCACTCAATCTGTCTGTGTCAAGTGCTAGCTGTGCATGACCGGTTCCGCACTACTACGACAAAGCTTACTTTTACGTAGGAACAAGTGAAACTAGGAAACGGTCATTAGCGCGTGATGCTGTTTGGAAATGTGTGGCATGCACACATCGATCAGCTTTCTTTTCATCCTTCTACCACAGCTTGCTGCTTGCAACGTTCAATCAAACTCAAGGCTGTTGTAACCTTGCAGCTTCTAGCTCAAGGATCTCACCGCCACACTTCTTCCTCCTTTTCTTTTACAGCGAGCGACCAGTTCGCTTAGCTATTGGTTATTGGTTATGATATAATGTTTTTCTCTTATAATAAAACAGTCAAAAATAACATCAGCTGATTTATTAACCGTAGAAATGATCAGTCGACGATACTAATGGAGCTCAGATTTGTTCTTACAGAAAAAACGAAGATGGGAGCTCCGATCTCCATTCCTAGCTAGGTGGCCTAGGAGTCGCTAGGCCCAGTCAAAGATGATCCGGATAGGAGTAAGGGCATGCACATGACATATCAGCTGCGATTGGGGGCCTACTTTGGTAGGCTAGTCCTCTAAACAATCGGCCCAATGGGCTTTCTCCAAAAAGAATTTGTTACGTACCCATTTCTTTATATTTGTCATTTAAAAAACAAATACTAGTGTTAATAATTAGCCTAAGTTGTACTCAAACATGGGAAAACGAAGATAATAAGAAGTCATACCAATCTCTCGATTCTTAATTTCTTATCCAGCGCGATATAGCTTTGTGAGCTACTCTCGTCATTTCAAATTATAAGTCGTTTTGACTCTTTTTAGTACATCCATTTTGCTATGTATCTAAATGTATTCCCTCTGTCCCTGAAAGAATCATTCCTAGAATCCGTGCCAGTCAAAAAAAATTAACTTTGACTAACTTTATAAAAAATATAACAAGATGTATGACTTAAAATAAGCACCATGTAAAAATATGTTCTTAGATAAATCTAATGATACTAGTTTGATATCATAACTTTTAATACTTTATTCTAAAAAAATTGGTCAAAGTTTAAAAAATTTGACTTAAAACAAATTTAGAAATCTATTTTTTCAGGAACGGAGGAAGTATTATATGTTTAAGTACATAGTAAAATGAACGTATCAAAAAAACTTTAAACAACTTATAATTTAGAACAGAGAGAGTATATAGGTGTGTTTGTGTGTGGCTCATCCACCTAGTGCCGCTCTTACTGTTATACTTGGGCAAGAGAATATTAGCGTGCATCTTGGGTGCATAGTGAGATTTTTGATTAGGCAAGGTAGTGTGACTAGTCTCGGAGCAAGGTCAAGTCGGGAAGATATGGTTCGAGGAGTCCGCTCGAATGAGACACTGTGTGGGGGCGAGTTTTCAGAAACGGTGTGCATGTGATGGACACGGGAAATAGTCTTCCTTTGGATATGTCTTGCATGGTCCTTGAAGGACTTGATAACCGGTTCCCAGGACTTGCGCTCGCACACACCGCCAACTTTGTTGTCGGAGGGTTGAATGTGATCTAGTTAGGGCAATACCAACATGCATAAGGGCGTCCGCAATGGTTAGTTATTTAGCTAGCTAGATGTAACGTGGCATGAAAAAAGTAGGAGGAAGAGTAGTCACTAGCTACAAGTAAATAACCTATCTATTTTATGTAGCCCAAGACTATGTGAGAAAAATATGTGGGTCCAATACTATATATTAGTCTCTTTTATTGTCTCTCACCTCCACATCAACTGACTATATAGCTAGTACTAGCTATTACCATTACGGACGTCCTAAGATGGAGTGTGTAGGAGGACAAAGCAAAGACCCATAGTGCTTCGTTGTGGCCAAATACAACTTTTCATAGCATCAATGTGTCGACGTGCACCAAGAGCTGCTGGTCAAAAAATAAACATAGAAAAATCATCAATTATGTTCAGCCCAAATACAAGTCAAGAAATTAGGAACCAAATAAAATCTGTTCTTTCCATTGATTCTGCAGCATTGAGTGAGTGAACGTTACTTAGGGTTACCAATTTCCATCGGAAAATCAAAAAAGACTGTATTTGAATACATAAAAAAGAAGGTTTGGAGTAGGATTCAGAGTTGGCAAGAAAAACTTCTATCAAAAGCTGTATGATTAACGCGAGATATTGGTGGAGCCAGCAAGACAAAACAAACAAAATTCATTGGCTTAGTTAGGAAAAATTAACAAGATCCAAGAAAGATGGTGGTTTGGGTTTTCGTGATCTGCACCGTTTTAATCTAGCAATGCTCAGCAGGCAAGCATGGAGATTGCTTACCACCCCTGACACCCTTTGTGGTCAAGTGCTAAAGGCAAAATATTTTCCAAACTCAGATATTCTTCAGTGTGCTACTCGGGATGGGATTTCATATTCTTGGAGAAGCATTTTGAAAGGGGCTGAACTTTTAAAAGGAGTTATATAGAGAATTGGGAATGGAGAAAAAGTGAAAATATGGGAAGATCCATGATTGCCCAAAGGTTCAACAAGAAAACCAACAACACCTAGGAGAACTTGTGTGTTGACAAGAGTTAGTGAGCTTATAGATCCAACAACA